>CAKAOJ020000488.1:0-386912 GCA_916701645.2 Sebastolobus alascanus
TTTGTCTGATGTCTCAATTTATTATTTCAGCCTAGCAGTCCTGCCGACGAGAACATTATTAATTTTAAGCCGCTGCCTCTCTATAACCCTCTTTTGTTGATGTCCCACAAGCACTGCTGTGTGCCTCGCTCTCTCTCTCTCTCTCTCTCCCCTCTCTCTCCTTTGAATCAGGCTTCCCCGTGATGGACCATCAGTCGCTCTGTGACGTTGCTCTGACTCTCTGGTGGTGCATGGTAGAGAGGAGGTCGTGTTGCTCGGGCTCTATCTATCGTGATGTGGAGAGGAGGTCGTGTTGCTCTGGCTTTATCGATCTGGCATGGAGAGGAGGTTGCGTTGCTCAGGCTCTTCCTTTATGGCGTTGAGAGGAGGTTACGCAGCTAAGGCTCTATCTGATTGGCGTGGAGTGGAAGTCGTGCTGCTCTGGCTCTACTGGTTTTGACGTCAAGAGGTGGTCGTGTTGCTCTGGCTCTATCTGTTTGGTGTCGCCTGGAAGCTGCTTGACATCCTCCTGGATCCACCTTCTCACATATATTCACATTATATGTATTCATTTTTGTCATAAATTGTCTATGTTGTGTTTTCATTATGTGGTTACTCTGTACACGCGACATCTATTGCACGTCTGTCCATCCTGGAAGGGGGATCCCTCCTCTGCCGCTCTTCCTGAGGTTTCTTCCATTTTTCCTCCCTGTTAAAAGGGTTTTTTTGTGGTTAAGTTTTTCCTTAGCCGATGTGAGGGTTGCATTGTCAAGGACAGAGGGTGTTGTATTCTGTACAGATTGTAAAGCCCCCCGAGGCAAATTTGTGATTTGTGATTTTGGGCTATACAAATAAAATTGATTTGATTTGATTTGATTTATGAGCTTACAAACAGGTTCTAAGGATAAAACCCAAGCTTTTTAATAATATGCTTGGAGAATCTCCAGAAGTTCAGTGTCATAAGGGCAGTGCGAGTGCTGAAAACATTTGCAGCTATCTTGAAAAATGTTGGTAACACTTTATTATAACCATCATTTATAAATGGTAAATTGATAGTTAATTAAACTTAGTTAATAGTTATTTTACTGTTAACAATGAAATGATGATAATGTTTACTAATTATTAGTAATGCTATAATTTATGTTATTTTAACAGTTTACTGTTGCACACATTATATTTTATATACTATAAGTATTAATGATTAAGATATTATTTGTAAACTTTAAATAAATTGTTTGTAAAGCAATATATAAACATTTCATAGATATTTGTAACACTGTTAATTGTTAATAATTGGTTTGTGAACCATCTCATCCAGCTCATCAGGAAAGCAGGTTCTGTCCTGGGAGTGGAACTGGAGTCTTTGGTGGAGGTGTCGGAGAGGAGGATGCTGAGGAAACTTATCAGTATTAGGGACAACGCCTCTCATCCCCTGCACGCCACACTGGAGTCATACCAGAGCACCTTCAGCCGTAGACTGAGACCACCGAGGTGCACCACAGATGCCACAGGAGGTCTTTCCTTCCAGTGGCCTTCAGACTATATAACTCCTCCCCCTTCTGCAGGAAGGATAACTGAAAACACCGGACACGGAGAACAACAATACTATCAATATCATGTTCAATACTACTTTTATCCATTCTCATGTGCAATATCACTGTTCATTGTGTGCAATATTCATGTCCATCGTGTGCAATATTACTTCTTTTCTGTTTTTTTAGCTTACTTTACCTTTTTTATTTTACTTATCTTATTTACTCATTTTTACTGAATGTATCTTGTTATTCTATTAAGCACTGGTGCTAGAAAGAGTACTTTTTATTTTATACACTTGAACTTGTAATTTGTTGTAATTTTGAGCAATCTCTGGCACAAGAATTTCCTTCGGTATTAATAAAGTTCTATCTTATCTATAAATATTTAGATAGATAAATAGTTAATACTTTGTCAATGGTTAATAATTGGTTTCCATCCATCTATGTAATGTTTATAGATGTTTACAAATCATTTGGTAATCACTAACCAATACTTAATATAGAATATAAAATGTTGTGTGCAACAATAAAGTGATAATACTTTACTAATGTAATCACAATGTAATTGTTATCGTCTCCTATCAGCTATGATACAATATTTATAAACTAATTATTTCATATTACACAAACTACTGATAAAATAACAGAAATTATAGCATTACTAATAATTAGTAAACATTCATTATAATTTAATTGTTTGTTAACACTAAAATAACTATTAACTAAGTTTGATTAACTATCAATTTACGATTTATAAATGATGGTTATTATAAAGTGCTAGCAAAATTTTTAAGAGGCTGTACCAAATCTCTCCATTCAGGAGACATTTTCACAAACAATATTATTTTCATCCCGAACAACCTCCAGGCGGCCTAGAGAAACTACACCATTATTACAAGTGTACCAGAGGAATATATTTTTGAAAAAAATCAGGCACTTTTATCCAATGAAACAAAGCCGACTTAACACAAATGTCCTGCTCTGCCTAGTAAAATCAGGCAGCACAGAGTACATACCAGATATGATGCAAGTCCAGACCTCACCCATTCATACTATCTTCAGCTAGATTTGATATGGACAAACATGAAAAATCATCATTATAAAATACTGGGATAGTCTGAAGATTGACAATAATGTGGATTTTCAAATTCTGCAAACATTAATGATTGAATTGAAGTTGCGACTGAAGCAAACTGACAAAAAAATGTTTCAAACTTTCAGTTTGCTTTCAGCATAGCTTGATTTATAGTAGTATAAAATGATGTCACATTTGAGAAATACCAGCTGACTGAAACTAGTTCTTGGTAGTGATGAGATGTGTTATTTCTTACCACCCAGGTGTAACTTTACACACATTATATAAAGCTGCACCAGACAAGAAGGAAGGAAACTCCATAGTGATATATCTGTAATGATATTTATTGCGCCAACATAAATATATCTTCAACACATGCATGTATCCACACAAAACACAGAAAACGGGTGTGAAAACTGCTGCATTTCACATCAACCATTCAGAGCAGCTTTTTATAGCTTTTTCAACAAAAGATTCAGTACTTTCCAAAGAATTATGTGGCAGTTTATCAGAACAGATCATCTGTAACACAACAGATAACACTGGGCAAGCACATGGATGCTGACAACCAACTCCTGTTAACAGCTATTACTCTACAAAGGCACTTCTAACCAGAGGGTTGTTTTCAATAGGAACAATGAAATGAGCCACTGGGCCAAAGGATAAAGATGACCTGCCAGGTCAAGCCAACAAATCAAAACTGTCAGTGAGCACTTAAGAGAACAAACACAGAAAAGAAAAAAAACTGAACTTGAACCGGTTGTAACTTAAAGCATTTTGAGTTGATAAATGTATAAAAGGCAAATGAAGTTAACAGAAGGTGGTTACTCCTCTGGCTGCTGTTCAACAAGCAGAAGATCATCACAACTGTCATTGATTATCAGAGAGAGATGAGTTATCCTTGACAGCTGGGCCTCTAGAAAAAAAAGGTAGGAACAAAAATAACGTTATTTGGTGTCACATGCAACACATTATCACAGATCGCACACAACGGCTGTATTCGAAACTGCCTACTTCATACTGCTGACGAACGCAGTATGCAGTATACAGTATATACTGCGTTCCTCAGTAGTATGCATGAAATAGTTAAAGTGATTTATTTAGCAGTATGCTAGGCCAGGCTTTAGCCTTTAAACAAGCTCTGAAAGCAATGGACAAAAAAAACAAACTTGTGCCACTATTGCAATTTTATCGAAAAATACAACTTTGATTTGTTTTTATTGTGTATGTTTAAGATACTGCAGGTTTAGCTCCACCACCCCTTAAACTTTTTATTCTAACAGCTCATGGTGAACTGAGACAAACAGGATCATCAACGAGAGGAGACAGTAAATATTAAACATTAAACTCTCCAGCTGACTAGATATATTCATTTAAGAGAGTTGATTTTAACTTAATACAAAAAGACTAACTTGTTTAATCAGATGAATCACTTCATTCAAATTCAGGATTTTGTTGGAGGATTTTTTTAAATTTATTTTAGGGTATTGACGTTATAAAATATGACAACAGACATTCGAAGCTTCATTCGAAAAACCTCAATAGAAGCTAAGAATGTAAAAAAAAAAATGAAATTCGGTACCAGGCCTGGAATTTCATCATTTTGGGGGCAAGGTCATTTTTTTGAGGGCACAAAGGCCAAATGCTAGGGCAGCAAGGCCATCAAATAAAGCAATGAATTTAAATCCATGGAAATCATGAATTTAACTTAAAGCTGAAGTAAGCGAGATTGGAGCAAATATGATTAAAAAAAGTTATTTTTATAAAACGGTCGCTATATCGTGAAAGTAGTACATGAAACAGGTAACCTAAAAAAATCATGTTCTTCTGTGTCCTCCGGTGCTCCTAATGGCATCTGAAAAATTTCCCTTAACGGAGGAAAACAACCAGTCAGAGCTGATCTGAGGTCCGCTGCCAAGCTGCCGTCTATGAGAGCCGGCTGTCAATCACTCGCGAACTCCGACCAAACGGTCAAACTAGGCCGCGCTGATCAAATATGAATCAATATTATGTTACGTTAATGCCTATTTCTCGCCTCAAATGTTTTCAGAATCATCTTGTAGTGCACGGTTTAGCTGTAAAATTAAAAGTTTGTGACGCCGCCGCCATTGCAAAATCTGGTAAAGGAACGCCAAGTTCCGCTCACATGACCGGAGCACAGCCAATAGGAACGCTCTCTCTCTCTGAAATAACCTGTGATTGGTTAAAGTCTGCCGTCACGGGCTAGATTTTCTAAAGCCAGAAAACAGAGCCATGATGAGGTGCAGAAGTCTAGTTATCTCTCAGAACACTTGAATTACAATATGCTGAAAGATTATTATGGAATTTTTTGGTCAATGATGCCAAAAATATACTGCCTACCGCAACTTTAAGGGCTAAGGATGATTTTATTTTTAATACATAATATAACAAATAAACAAATTTAAAAAATGCTGTTTATTCCACCAAATAAATTTTTGGTCTTTACAAATGACTAATATTTGTAAGTTGTTTATTGTTGTTATTTCCTACTTTGTTGTGCTGTAGCCTACAGACAGTTAATACCGTTAAAAGTCCAGTAATGAACGACAGGGATTAAAGATTTGTGGCTGTGTTTTAGTTGTTAAAAATACATTCATCCTCATGATTATTTCATATCTATATTCACATACAGTGCCTGTTAGCAGGAGAACGCTCACATTTCTTCTCCTACTTAAAAGACTACCGAGGGGGAGTAGGAGGAGAAGGAGCCGGTTTTGGTCCCCTAAACCAAAGAAGAAGACACTGTAATGTGCCGCGGCTCCGTCAGAGATAGACTAGGTGCGTATTTTTAGAAGAGCAGAGAGCTGCTTCTGAAACGTGCAGCAGCGCATCTGGTGGAATCACAAGCTTTGTCTAGAGTGGCCGCGATCAGCTCCGGTGGCACACAGGGAACATGCGCCTGGTGTCAATCTATCGTCATAAATAGCCCGGTTTTCCAGCAGTTCATACCAGGCTTGAAATCGAACCCACCGCCGGTTATATGCGCAGCATTTAACTTGATGTCAGAATCTCTACAAAAGACACTGTGTCTAAAAAACATATGGACAGGAAAGAGGCAGAGGAGAAAACAATGAAATCAACTGGGGCAGTGTGGGCGAGGCATCAAGGCCACTTTGGCTGCAGGGCATACGTTTTTCAGAAGGGCATCAAAGCCACACAGAGGGAACACGAAGGCCATGGCCATCGTAGCCGCCGGTGAAATTCCTGCCCTGTTCGGTATAGCCCTACTTTGATGTATCCCACTAGTACTTCATGCTAAAATTTCACCCAAGAGGTTCATTTTCACCTAAACTGATTTCTAAGTCTAAACAACTAGACTGAAATATTAATAGCATTACTTACCAAAGCTGTCATCAGCAGAAGATGACATTTCTTCCTCAAGCACACCATCGCTGAAATCCTAGAAAAATCATCAACAAATTCATAACTTAGAAAAGGAGTGCACTGGGATATGATGTTTACATGGCATCTGTGTGCAGTTGTGTCTATTTACTCACCACCTCAGCAACTGTGTTCTGTACCAACAAAGAATGTTCAGATACCTGGATAACATGCCACATCATCCTGGTTTCTAGCAGTATACCAGGTAGCATATCCAGAGGCCTGTACTACGAAGCAAGTTCAGCATGCCCAGGGTATCTTCTCGTTATCTGGCTTAACTAACCCTAACAAACGAGATCCTGCTAAGCGGTCCTACGACAGTGGTTATTAACTCTGTAAGTCAACCCAGGGTTTCTCCATCTGGCTATGAGCGTGTTCACATGAACAGGGTGGCGTTTGCAGCATGTGACCAATCACAGACATGGATAAGTCTACTGACTTGCAGACAGACAGGCAGAGCGGGACATTTTACAAAGGAAGAGCAAACTATATTAGACAAATACGAAGAAGTTAAACACATAATCCAGGCTAAAATTAACACAGTTGAAGCTGCCAAATGCAGGAAGGACATCTGGAAAAAGAAAAAATTGCCGATGTGTGAATGCGTAAATTATGCGTAGTTATTAATTTAACGGAATACTCAAAAGTCAGATATAGTCGTCTAGATTGGGCAGTGATATATAAATAGCTTTTAGAAGTGTAATGAATGAGTTAATTACACTTCATTATGGCCTTTGACAAAGTTGTGGCATGTATGACTATTTCTGCCTTCTGTCAGATGCGTAGTCTCCAGCAGTGTGAAACGGACTTGAGAGCAGGTAAAAAAAATAAATATAAAAAAATAATTCAAAGCAGTAAGCATTCACAGCATACAGCCGGCTGCATTTGTCAGTTTAAACTGTGTTTTTAGCCTGGATTATGACTGTAACTTCTTCTTATTTGTGTAATATTATCATACAATCTGCGCACCGAGCTCTGATCGCTTTTATACGAGTTGATCTCTGATCTGGAACATAACCTGCTCCGGAGCAGGTTAGCTGTTCAGCATAAGTTACCATGGCGATCTACCCCGGTAAGAAGTGAACCACCGTCGTAGGACGGGAAACCCAGGGTTAACCCTGAAATTACCTCGCTAACCCCAAATCCTGCTTCGTAGTAAAGGCCCCAGATCTCTCAAAACCAGGATAAGGTCTTATCCAGGTTTCTGAAACCAGGATATTGTGTTTACCTGTGCATCACATTACCAGAATACTCTAAAAACACGAATAACCTGCATGAGCAGGAGTGATGGTGATTTCATCATTCCAACTTTTCATTCTTGACTGTGTCAAACATTTTGGATCGAGTATTCATTCATTATACTGAAATACCAATGTTTCGTGCCTTCTGAATCCCCAGGTGGTGCAGTGATGTGTACTGTGTAGGTTGTGCATCACTGGAGTGAGTGGAAACCTTATGCTGGTTGATATTTGTTTGATATCTACTGCACTGCTGGCCATGTAAGCACACAATGTTTCTGTTATGCAGGGCACGAGGTTTTTACACAGCCTATGAAGTGCAACGTTCACTTCTAACACTGACAAATACGCAACATAAGCCTCATTTCTAGTACATCCTTAGTGCCTAATCAACACTATGTAATGTCAGGGAGTCTACAGCTACATAATACCTTTGATTAATACACGTTTTACCTCCAGACACACTCTGTCCATAAGGCCAAGGTTCAACATCTTAAAAGAGAAATTCGCCACTTTTTATGTGGATGTCCAATCAGTGTTGATGGTAAATGTAGTCGATTGAAGCAATAAATTCCTCAGTGTGTGCTATAATGGCCGGGAAAACTGCAGTTCTCCAGCTGCAAAATCTGTTGTTCTTCCGTACCCCAGTGACCTGACAGTGACGTACTTGGAATACGAAAAAATGTGCTACTTCAGTTTTGGTAGCTCCGGGGTGCAATGCCGCTCAAAAACCTTGTTCTCTTCGACTGTGTTACGTTTCCAACAGCGAAAATGGTATCCCAGTGTAGTGCAGAGGATGTTATGGAGGAGGATTTTTACAGTGTACGTTTACAGTGTTTTGGCTGACTCTGATATTCAGGATACGGTTGGCGGGGACCCTCCAGAACCTGAGTTGCCAAGAGCTGGTGGAGCCTTTGCTCAAATTGCCCTCCGATGCCAAAAGAAACGGAAACATTCTGCTGTAATGAATGTCAGCTCCCAGAGAGAAAAAGCGGTGTGTTTTCCTTCTCACTGAGACAGAGTGTGCTGGAGACCTCCTTCAAGATCCTGCAGATAAAGTGGAAAAGACATCCAACACGAGCAGGACCATTTTGAGGTGATTTTTGTCATTGGATTTTGCTAATTTAACGGTCTGCCTCCAAAAAGGAGTGAGAGATACAGCGAGAGGAAAAAAGCGTGTAGAGCCGGCATATTTTCACATCTTACTCGATGAATTAAAGCTGCAGTGTGCGATATTGGCGCAAATATGATTTAAAAAAGTTAGTTTTAGAAAACGGACGCTATATCATGACAGTAGTACATGAAACAGGTAACCTGAAAAAAAAACATGTTCCTCTGTGTCCTCTTTGTCCTCCGGTGCTCCTAACGGCATCTGAAGGATTTCACTTACCGGAGGAAAACAAGGTCCGCTGCCAGCTGCCGTCTATGAGAGCCGGCTGTCAATCACTCGCGAATTCCGACCAAACGGTCAAACTAGGCAGCGCTGATCAGATATGAATCAATATTCTGTTACTGTAATGCCTATTTCTCACCTCAAATGTTTTCAGAATCATCTTGTAGTTACTGTTTAGCTGTAAAATTAGAAAGTTTGTGACCCAGCTGCCATTGTAAAATCTGTTGAAGGAAGCCAAGTTCTGGTCACATGACCGGAGCACAGCCAATAGGAACGCTCTCTCTCTCTGAAATGACCTGTGATTAATCAAAATCTGCGATCACGGGCTAGATTTTTCTAAAGCCTGAAAACAGAGACATGATGAGGAGCAGAAGTCTAGTTATGTCTCAGAACACTTGAATTACAATATGCTGAAAGGTTATTATGGAATTTTTACCAAATTATGCCAAAAAATTGTTGCATACTGCCACTTCAAGGATTTATTTTGACCAAACCTAGAATTGCTTATTGTTGGAACAGTGGAAAGACTAATGGACTAATAGTTTTGGTGATTTATATTTTGTTTCTGTCCAGTTTGAATGAAATGTGTTTCATGATTTAGCCTGTCTTAGTTCGGTGTAAGACAGAATCTTGAATTCTGAAGGTGTACGGTTGTATTTTTCTTTTTAGATATAAGAATATTTCCTTTATTGATGTTTTGTGAGTTTATTTTGTGTATTTATCAGACGTAGCGAACTTGCCGCTCACACGCAATGCATCCTGGTTCATGTAGGCACAGCCGGCACGGCTTCGCAGCAGGAGAGATCATTTTTCTCGGTCGATATAGCACGCACTGGTGAATTTATATATTAACCATTTACCATCAGCACTGATTGGACATCCACATAAAAGGTGGCGAAATTTCCCCTTAAGTATCAAAGTTATCTATGAATTAAACCACCAAAATGCCTCATCTTTTTCCCTGAATGCAAACAGTTACCTCGTTTGGATAGGGGGGTGTATGCACCAGCTGCTCGATCTCCTCCCTTTCAGCTTCTTGTGGTGGATCTGAAATAACAAAGAGGAATCTGTATAATCAGACTTACAACCCAGCAGAATATGGTCTATCTCTGCATTGAATCAATGGAATTACGTTTACTATCAAACATGCTTGTCCTTGTGAAAATCAAGATCATTGTGGACTTATTAGGCCATTAATAAAATATTGATTTGGAAATTTATGTACGCCTAAATCACAATGCATGGCTAGCACATTTTGTTGTTCATCGAGTGTGATACCTCTGCAGTCGTCTCTCAGACAGATCTCTCTTACAAGATAGGTCACCTCTTCAACCAGGTCGCTCTGAAAAGCAATAAAGACAGCATTCACTTGTCACTGATGTGATGTTTTGGTGTTTAATTTGAGTTAATTGTGTTGATTGATGTCCATTACCAAATATGGACAGGGGACTGTGAAGGCTTGTGGCTCAATGTCAGATGGCAGAGCTGCAAATACAAAGGCAGGTGACATAAATATCCTGTGTTGCAATGTTTTTAATGAACTGTTACCCAAAATAAAATATACTATAAAGAATACAGACGCATCCAAGAGGAGAGGAACGTGTTCACTTCACCTATCCAATCTGACATACAAACAATCAAGATGGTAGCAACAAACCAGAACGTTCATCTTCGTGAAAAGCCGAGATCTCGTCTTCAGTCACAGAGTTATTCTAAAACAGAGCACATCGACAATAACAGAGACTCCAGAGCTTTCCCAAATACAGACCAGCTCAATGAAAACAATCGTCATCATATCAGACATTATTAAATTAAATTATGCTTTAAAAACAATTTTCATTTGACAGGTTCTACCTTACCTTGTTATGCATGGCCTCATCCTGTAGGGAAACGTCTCCTGTTTCATGCTCTGAGGGAGCTTCTGTGAAGACAATCACAATCGGACTCCATATCTACATGCACATATCACACTGTATGTAATGTAAGAACACAACAGGATATAAACAGCGACTTGTCTGGACCAAGAAGACCAATCATGGATGATGAGTTGCTTTGGAGCTAGTGGTAGTAACCAGTAGTCTGAATAAGGGGCCATACACATGTACGTTTTTTGCAGCCTCAAATCCATTGTTGTCAATGTAGACACACGATATGCGCATTCAAGCGCGGGAGCGACGCCGACGCACAAGCGTTCCCATGCACCTATTTTTCAGGACGCAAGGGTTGCGACCCCAGATGACCACAGTTCAACTTTTTGAACGCTGCAGCATGCACAGCACGTCATGTGACGAGAAACAACCAATCACAGCCAGCAGATATCTGTTCTTTCTTCCCTAAATATCACTCTACGGTAAATATATGGAAGAAAAGTTAATAATTTTAGTGCAGGGCTACCAAAAGCTTGAAATCTGTCCCATGGACTATTTTACTCTTTCACCCTTTCCGTCCAAGAATGTCACAACATCCGGTTGAAAGGTGAGCCAAATTGACACAGAAAAATTGAGCAATAAAGCCACTGTGAGGGATTTCCGGTGCTGGAAAAGCATTAGTCTTTGTTTTGACTTCGTTTAGTTTAGTCAGTGAGGCCAAATTACTGCAACTTCATTATCGTCTTTGCAGCATACAGGTTTTGGTTGCTTAGTTATGACGGGCACGACAGGAGCACAACCTCCAAAGCACATTGGATAAAAGGATGAAAGTGGCACGGCTGGCGTTTGCCACCTGTTTTTAGACGTGGCATGTAGTGGTAAGTGGATAAGTCACACTACCTTTTATAATAATTTGACTCAAAAAATTAAAACCTCATTATTTTAGCCTATTACATGGCTTTGTTGAATACTCGATTCTGATTGGTCAATCACGGTGTTCTACCATCTGTTATTTCTTTATAGCAGACCGCTGCTATGTATAACAGACCGTTGCTATGGACGCAGTTCTGATGTCGGACTCTGGAGGACCATTTTTGTGTCAAATTATTGATTTCTTAAGTAAGTAGCCGTGTAATTAGCAGGATAATGTACAGCTAGCGGGTCATTGTTGTGACTTAAACCCCTTTAGGGCAATGCAAGACCCCTCCGCTTTGCGTTAGGGTGCCGCATCGCCCTGTCAGGGTTTATTTCACAATAATGACCGGCATGCTGTACATTATCCATTACATCTTAACCTTGTAACCCAAGCCTGCAGTATTTATTATTGACCATCTTATTGTGTATAATGTATGTTGTGTTAGAAATGACTCACCAGTTAATTGTTGAGGAAGCTCCCTACGAGGAAGCAGTGATTCATTTTGGACCTAAAATGTAAGAAATTGCACCATTTTAATGTAAAGAAAGACAATTTCAGACAAGCAAATTGACTGTACTGCTTAGAGGCTTTTATTTTTCTTATACCTGCTTCCCAGTTAATGCAACTCAAAACTTTCTCCATGTTTACATGTTGTCTTGATAAATTCAGTATAACGTACATTAACACAGCACCACCTCTGTCAGTTCAACAGAGTCATGTCACACTCTCTCTTCTTTAACTAAAATGAGTTTTCATTCACCAATTCATTTACAGTCCTTTCACTTTTTTGTTTTTCCTGAGCGATGTTACAGCAGGGCTCGAAATGACACGTGCATATGCACGGTAGTGTGCATGAAATTTGAGCTGTGCACATAATTGTCAGCTCTACGTGCACCGGTGCATGTGACTTTGTACAGAAAACCTGTTGTGCATGGCTGCCAAGTCTCGTGCATTGACCGTGAGACTCATGCAAATTTGCTGAGAAGCACAATGGATTTCTGCTCAAAATGTTCCTATGACCATTTCACATTTGAAGTAGTATCACTGTACATTATTGTACAGGGAAAGTCAGCTCTGATGATATTGTAACACATTGAAAGTGTCCTCAGTTTTAAACTCTCATAAATTAAATGAATGTCTTCCCAGAGATGGGAAGATGGGGATCATGGGTTTCATTATGAACCGAAAATATTTTTACACTTCAATCTCAGCAGTGGGAGGATCCCCTCGTGGGACCAGCTCTAGGTCGGCTTGGAAAGGCCTGGGGTGAAGGTGGCTTGCGGCTCTAACCGTGAGCTGTCCAGCACGCCGTCTCGTTTACGATGCTTTGTGGTAGTGACTTTTTTGCCGTGTCATCACCACTCATATCTATACAACCAATGCATGTAAAGATTAGCCTAAATTCTTTACAAGAAGTTCTTCATAGATCTAGCCTCTTAATTGTGCCCTCAAAGTGCACCAGATCGATACATTTACTTTGGCCTTGTTATATATATATCTTTTAATAAAGATTTTATGCCTTCAATGTTGTTTACATTTTTCCCCGTGGTATCAACAATGGTATTGAATATCGATATTTTTCAAGGTATTGTGTTGAAGTTAGAAATTCCAGTATTGTGACAACACTAGTGCTGATACTGTATGCCAGTAGATAGATAGTTTGTCGATGTACTGATGGAATTAGTGCTGTAGAAATGGACATTATGCTGATTTTACCTTGTGAGCCGTTGTTGTTGGCCACTAGTAATTTCACCCCCCTCAATGTTTTAGTTTTTTAACCTTGCCTGTATTAGCGACCAGCCTTTATTTGTTCATGATGGCCACAGTTATTATTTGAATGCCGTCTTTTATATAATAATTTGTGGTATTCACCTCTAAATAGCCTCATAAGTTTAAATTAAGTCCGAGTTCTACCCACCCTGAGTTGTAACTACACCACAAATACTGAAACCCAGTATAAAAACAGTGCAGATGCATATACCTCACAAGGGGAAACTCCGTCGTCATGTGGCTCATTTGGATCTGCAGTGCAAAGGAAAAAAAAGACAAATCATTGATAACACAGTACACACTAAGAAATAATGCTGCATCCACTGTCCACTATTATAAAGCAGTTCTGTGAGAAGATAGATAACTATTATGGTAATCACACTGCATGTCTGGCACATTGTGTTCCTGTTCATTAAGTAGCCACTGAAGTCTGATACCTATGCAGTCATCTGTCAAGCAGGTCTCTTCAAAAGAACAAGTCGTCTCCTCCTCGACGACAGAACAGGTCGCCTCCTCCTCAACAGAACAGGTCGCCTCTTCTTCAACAGAACATGTCGCCTCCTCCTCAACAGAACATGTCGCCTCCTCCTCAACAGAACATGTCGCCTCTTCCTCAACAGAACATGTCGCCTCTTCTTCAACAGAACATGTCGCCTCCTCCTCAACAGAACATGTCGCCTCTTCTTCAACAGAACATGTCGCCTCCTCCTCAACAGAACATGTCGCCTCCTCCTCAACAGAACATGTCGCCTCCTCCTCAACAGAACATGTCGCCTCCTCCTCAACAGAACAGGTCGCCTCTTCTTCAACAGAACATGTCGCCTCCTCCTCAACAGAACATGTCGCCTCCTCCTCAACAGAACAGGTCGCCTCTTCTTCAACAGAACATGTCGCCTCCTCCTCAACAGAACATGTCGCCTCCTCCTCAACAGAACATGTCGCCTCTTCCTCAACAGAACATGTCGCCTCTTCTTCAACAGAACATGTCGCCTCCTCCTCAACAGAACATGTCGCCTCCTCCTCAACAGAACATGTCGCCTCTTCTTCAACAGAACAGGTCGCCTCTTCCTCAACAGAACAGGTCGCCTCTTCCTCAACAGAACAGGTCGCCCCCTCCTTGACAGAACCGGTCGCCTCTTCCTCAACAGAACAGGTCGCCCCCTCCTTGACAGAACCGGTCGCCTCCTCCTCAACAGAACATGTCGCCTCTTCCTCAACAGAACATGTCGCCTCTTCTTCAACAGAACATGTCGCCTCCTCCTCAACAGAACAGGTCGCCTCTTCTTCAACAGAACATGTCGCCTCCTCCTCAACAGAACAGGTCGCCTCTTCCTCAACAGAACAGGTCGCCTCTTCCTCAACAGAACAGGTCGCCTCTTCTTCAACAGAACAGGTCACCTCTTCTTCAACAGAACATGTCGCCTCCTCCTCAACAGAACAGGTCGCCTCTTCTTCAACAGAACATGTCGCCTCCTCCTCAACAGAACAGGTCGCCTCTTCCTCAACAGAACAGGTCACCTCTTCTTCAACAGAACAGGTCGCCTCTTCAACCCTGTCACCCTGAGCAGCAATAAAGACAACATTCACATGTCAGACGTGACAACTTTTGCAGTTTGATTTCAGAGTTGTGTGGAATCAAATCCTTTACCAAATCTTGAGAAGGAGCTGTGCAGGTCTGTTGTTCACTGGCTGCTGTGTCAGAGTCAGCTAGCAGGGCTGCAGATACAAAGACAGATATTTAGATACACAACTAATGTGTTGTCTTAAGGTTTCGGAGTGCTTCCATGCTTTCGAAGAAATGGCAGATCGACCAAGAAGCCTCTTCACTGGCACAACTGAACGAGATTAAAATGATTTGCATGGTTTCATTAGGCAAAAAATTACCCCTCCTACCACTGTGTTTTGCACTACTGTCTTAACTACTTGTTCCAAATAGGGCTCATGTTTGACTTTCTCCATTTGTATTGCACATAAAATACGTCCACATAGATGCCAAATCAAAATGAATGGGAGAGCCTTAAAGGGACTGTTTGTAAGAATCAGAAATTGGTTGTAACAGCGACACTTGTGGCCGCAATGTCAACGAAAGTCAGCGTCCTGTTGCTCGCGCTTGCCCGTGTGCACGTGCTACCTGAATGTGAGCGAGCGTCCGTCAAAACAGCGAGACGACACACGTCAGCTAAAACCACAATATCTCTCTATATTTCACCTGCTTGGCAGTAATGTTAGCTGACCGGACGAAGGTCTCTCCATGGATCAATGCTGATCCTAGTGTTGGCTTTTCCTGCTTCCGCGATAACGTAACTCGCTGCGGAGCCCCGTCACTTCACAAGACACGGGAAACCTCTGTTGGTCTGGAGGAGCGGCAGCATTTATTTCTGCACAAACGTCCACTGTACATTCACTAGATATTCTCAGAGCTAAACTAACTCTTCTGCAGTGTGTAGTGTGCGCACGTGGAGTTGGAGCGAGCCGAGCGGGTGAGAACCGAGCGCGGTGTGCAAGCAGGCAGGAGCAGGCAGCATGAGCAGAAAAGAGACTCCGGCCCTGGAATCCAAAGTTACGGTCTCCCCCGTGTCCTCCGACCTGGGGGGGGGGGGGGGGGGGGCAAAGCAGGAAGAGCCAACACTGTTTTGCAAGACGGGCTTCACTAGATATAATACACAGTTTTGGTGCTTCCGTGTAGTTTGTGTTGGTGTCTGAGTCTGAATAGCGTACCCACACGCAAGCGCGCATAGGACACCGACCCGGTATGATTTATACGTGTAAGAAGTTACAAACAGTCCCTTTAAAGGTGTTTAAACCAACAACTCAATTTGGCAAATATTCTGAGATGATGTCATCAAACCTGAATATGCATCCTCGTGATGAGCCATGGTCTCCTGTCCAGTCCTCAAGTCAATCTGAAATAGAACAGATTATCCATCAATGACCTGCACGCTATGTCAATGATGTCTGGTAAAACTGTCGTACACAGGTACTCAAATTATTCATCTTTATGGACTATGATTATTTACTCTGCACAAGAAGAACAAAAAGTACGGGGAAAAACCACCATCCAAAATACTATTTTCCATAACATTACCAGTTGCGTGGTAACACATGGCACTTCCTTTGGGACACCATCCTCAGTGGCAATTTCCTGCTCTGTAGGTGTATCTATGAAGATGATCACAATCACAAAATATAGTACTTTCAGAACTGACTGTATTACACATTACATGTATTTTAGCTATCCAAATTTATTTCCACTTGCAATACCTACATTTGCTGAGTGCGACTTTTTAACTACTTTTTACTAAGGCTGTCAAAGTTAACAAAGCAACTTTAACGCAATTTAGAATTGTAGAGGTCTCAGTTTTAAAGCTAGACGGAAGATTGTCGAGGGGGAGGCTAAATAATGCTTCAAACTTGTGCAAAATTTTGGCAAGGAAAAACTGGCATGACCATTTTCAAAGGGGTCCCTTGACCTCTGACCTCAAGATATGTGAATGAAAATGGGTTCTATGGGTACCCACGAGTCTCCCCTTTACAGACATGCCCACTTTATGATAATCACATGCAGTTTGGGGCAAGTCATAGTCAAGTCAGCACACTGACAGCTGTTGTTGCCTGTTGGGCTTGAGTTTGCCATGTTATGATTTGAGAATATTTTTTATGCTAAATGCAGTACCTGTGAGGGTTTCTGGACAATATTTGTTATTGTTTTGTGGTGTTAATTGATTTCCAATAATAAATATATACATACATTTGCATAAAGCAGCATATTTTCCCAGTCCCATGTTGATAAGAGTATTAAATGCTTGACAATTCTCCCTTGAAGGTACATTTTAAACAGATAAAAAATGTGCAATTCATTTGTGATGGATCGCAATTAAAGATGGGATCCATCATTTACCCAGTATACACTTTTTGTTATATTGGTTGAAATGGTCTTTACACCCCGACAGCAATCCATTTCTTATGAGCACTGAAAAAAGACCGGAAAAGATCTGTCATCTGTAGCTGCTGTAATCCTGTAAAAACATCTCCCAGTCAGTTCCTCTGGTCCCGGGTGTAAAGAACCAATCAGATGCCTCCCTGCCTCCCTGCTCGTACTCTACCCTCAGCGTGCACCAGCGTGAACTCAAAGCGCGTCTCCGCCGCACGTTTACTGGAGAATGGAAGAGAAAACTCAGCTCTTAAAACACCGGACAACGAGCACGAACTCGTACCACTATTACCATATTATCGAAAAAAACAAATTTGATTTAGTTGTTTATGTTCTGTTAGTTTACTTTATAAGATACTGCAGGTTTAAACTATTTATTCTAACAGCTCAAAATGAAGTCAGACAAACAGGATTATCAACGAGGGGAGATGGCGGATATTAAACATTGATCCACAACATTTACGTTACTCAAACTGCTTTCTCAGTTACAGAAAAAAACGAGTGGACTGATCTCCCTCCAGATATTAGAGTAATGTTAAAAAGAGTCGTGTTGTCTCAGCAGGAGTCTCTCTGCCCCCTCAGAGGCTGCTCTTTCCCTCGCCACTCTGCGGCTCTCCAGCGAGCTACCCCCCCTCCCCCCCCCCTCCGTCAACCAGGAAATAAAAGCCCCTCGTCTACAGACCGGTCTCTTGAGAGAGCTCCAGCCAGCTCATAGCGGGGTCTGAGTGAGTGAATGCCCGGGTCGAGAGGTGGCGATCCCGGCAGGAGCTAGCTGGCTGTGCCGGCAGTTTGTGGAGCTTCTAAACTCCGACAACGGTGGAGAAAATGTTTGATTCGCCATCTAACATCGTAAAACTGTCAATATTCTAAATCTACACAGTTGATTTCTCGCCTCAACATTTTTCAGAAGTGAATTTAGAGATTAAATAGCTACAAAAATGTGAAGTAGTTACGATGTGGCGGTGCTCGTGCATGTGTGTGGGGGGCGTTGCCTTGGAAGCAGTTTCAAGGGGAGGGGGGGGCTTAGACGGAGCTCCTGAGGCATGCTACTTTCAAATTATGCTAGCTTTCCAAGACTGCAGACCCTATCTTTAATTATGGACAATAATGCGATTAATCATAATTAAATATTGTAAACAAAGCAAAGATGCACTCCAATTTTCTGTCTTTTCTTTTTAATTACCTAATGTGATAGCTTGTCTTAAAAATTACAGATCATTTCATAGCCTAAGCCTACACTGTATGAGTGTTGCATGGTTAGAATAAGGAATCCCTCACCAAACGCAGGAAGCACACAGGAAGGCAGCATCAATTCAGTCTTTATCTACATGATGAGAAAACACAAATAAAACCAAGGGAAGAGAAAAAAAAGAAGTACTTTTTTCATCGGGTAAACTGTCCTTTTATGTACAGTGTTTAGTGATACAGACAGCTTCATGTACCTGCTTTAAGTCTTCAGAAAAGTTATGCGTCTTAAGCAGATCAATGCGCTCCTCCCTGGGACGAAAAGCTTCACGGGAAACCTTTAGAAAAACACAGCACCCAATTGGAATTCATCAAGTCTATTTACCTATATGTACACAAGTCAGCGGTATATACTAGCGATGCACCGATACCACTTTTTCAGACCGAGTACAAGTACACGTACTTACATTTTGGTACTCGCCGATATCGAGTACCGATACGAGTACTTCTCTGTGCCAAAAGACCCTCGTTAAAAGCCAGCTTGAGGGTGTGAGCGACACATGGCAGGCTGGGGAGTCCCGCATACCAGGCGGAGTGGAAGTAAAGTGGTATCGGTGCCGTTGTATCGGAGCCGTTTTGCGAGTACATGAGCACAGTATCGGACCCGATGGATCGGTGCATCCATAGTATATACTCCTTCACAACTTCTATTTGCAAAGGTCACTGTCACACAATTTACCATTTTCACTGTTGTCATACTGGTAAGACAATTATCCCTTGCAATGGTAACCTTGCTGTCATCGTTTTCCTCAGTTGGATCTGGAAATACAAAGAAAAAAACAAAACAAAGTCATATTATTAACTTCACACAATCACTGACCACAGCTTGACAACAGGTGACCATTAGTTGTGAGCTGACCCAACTTTACAAGCAAATCAAAGTCCTTTTAAACTGTTTTCTTGACACACAGTTACTTTCCATATTAAACATGAATTCCATATATTAATTTACTTTAAGCTGCTTATTTGATGCACAGGAAATGCACTATATTGTTACTAAATCAGAAACAAAGATGAAAGATATGAATGTGTTGCTTACCAGTAAAATTAATGATGTCAAAGCTGCTTTCCATAATGTCGGTATGAACCTCTCCTGGCAGAGACTCCAAGTCAGTCGTTGCGATCTCTGACTCCTCCATGGCCTCCGTATGGTTCTCATCCAATGGAGAATTTAAGTCATGCGGCCCAATAATGTCCATCACTGAAAACTCCTCTTCTTCAGTGCTTTTGTGGGTTTCCACCACACTCTTGTCACAGCTCAAGTCCAATATACCTTGGTCACCTTTGTTATCAAGTGGAGATAACATGGTTTCATCAATGCCACTATCACATGGCAAAATATCTGCGTGGGGGTCAACAAGCTCGCCAGTGCTCTGCTCTTCACTGTGGTCTCTCTGAGGGTGAATGCAGGCATCAGCAGTATCCATGTCTTGGCTTTCGGGATACTCTAGTTGATCCTCGGGTGGTGCAGTCTCTTTCACAGTTGAGTCACATTGCAGTGGTGTTTCTGCAGGTTCGTTTTCCGTAGTGGAGCTCCTCCACCAGGTTTTCAGTGCCTCATTTATCACCTGGCCCTCACATTCCATCCGCACAAAGCATTTGATTTTTCCTTCTTCTCTTGTTACTCTTGTGACAGTCAGCTGTAACACTTTGTCTGTTGTAAGCGCTGACAGCTCATCTACTGCACCGCTGTCCCAGTGTCCACATGAAGCATCAAAGCCTTCAAGCTCGCACAAAAATGCCTGTGGAGGAGTTTCAATCAGGTCAGGGGGCATTTCCCTCACATCTGTAACATTGACTTGGGACTTGTTTCCATAGTCCACAAAGAGAACAGACAGCTCATCTCCATCTTTGTCGATGACCTCTGCGCGGTACCAAAAATCATCGTCTGAAAAGAGAGACATACATGGGCTTCCAGGGGAGAGAGAGCCTGGGTCAATAGGTTTGCGATCAACTGCATCCCCCACTTCTGAGACACTTGATGTTATCTTATCAAGCTCTTCTGAGTCCGCAGGCTGACTCCAAAAGGTCTGAGCATCATTTACAGCTGTGATGTAGACCTCTAACTTGTGTCCCTCTAAAAACTCTTGTTGGTGGTAACATAGAGAGCAGGAGTTCAGTAGCGATCTCTCTGAGTTCTCTGGCAAGTTCCTGATGTCAGAGTTCTGGGTAGGTTGTTCCTTGGCTTGTTCAAGTTTCTCAGTTGAGCATCTAGTAGGTACTTTACACGTGACATTGACACCACTGTCTTCAAGATGGACTTCCCATACAGATCCCGACTGCCTGATAAAGTGGCACTTGAGCACCTTTTCTCCAACACCACCAATGTCCTCTTTGAAAGCTGACACCACTTCCAGGTCAAGCACTTCCTCTTTTCCAATACCTGCAGCTTCGCTCAGCATGCAGTGTATGCTGTACATGGGAAGCTGCAAGAAAGACTTCTGGAGTCTGCCCATCTTGGAAATTGGCATCATTGCTGTATTTCCAAAATCAACAAACTCAACAAGAGCCATTGTTTTGCCGTGGATCTCTCTTACAACTGCTCGATACCATGAGGAATCATCTGCAAACTCCGCTTGAACAAGGTCACCTGGATGCACGTCTTTGACGTCGTTGGTTTGGGGGCTGGATTGGGGATCATTAAGCTTTTCCAAAAGGGAGAATATTCCATCCTCCTCTCTGACAAGTTGCACATAGAAACTCAATGGGCTGTTGCAGTGCGAGACGTAAACATCTGCTTCCATGTCTGATGTGATAGAATTTGACGGCAGGTCTGCAAGTTTAGGGAATTTTTCAGCATTGCTTTCCTTCGCAGATTCTGTGTCAGGTGATTTGGACTTGATGAGCTGTTCAGTTTCTGTGGGAAGACCTGCCGGCTCAGAACCGTTCCATGTATTACTTGGTGTCCCTGTACATGACTGCCTTTGGTGTGGAGGTATGTAGAGCTCTAACGGAGCAGCTCTGACCTTCTGACCATTTTCACTAACATTGCGCAAAGGCTTTGGTGCAGGCTGCAGATTCATGTCGCCATTCCTCATTTGACGTGCTGGTTTTGTGGCAGAGACATTTTTGTGGATTGTTTGAGTGTGATCTCCCATTTCTGCAGCTTGTTTTGGGACAACTTTTGGTGTCTTTTGGGCATGATTTGCTGGAGCCTCAAGTGCTCTCCAACGATGGTGGACAACATTCTCTTCTGTGTGCATCTCGATCTGAAACATCTTCTTGATCTTTGAATTAATCTGAGTGTTTCCATGATACAGTTCAACCAGCAGTTTCCCATCAGGTTCTCGGGCCACTACTAGTGCTCGAAATTTACATTCCGTTGCACTTGTCTCAAACCAGCAGTTCACCTCACTGGGAACATCGACAGGGACATCAGAGAGACTACAGACAACTGCTTGCACAGGAACAGACATGATGTCATTAGCCTCTCTGGGAACTGGAAGCAAGTCGAATTCTTCCACTTCAATAGTGTCACCATAATCCACAAAGTGAACCAGAATTGTTGGCTTTGTGGCCTTGATCTGTCCCCTATACCACTGCCCATCAGTGTACTTCGCGAAGCACAAAGTTCCAAAAACTGTTGGGAGCTTGACATTCTCAAGCTGATGACAAAGATTGCTTACTTTGGTCTTGAGATCATTTATCACTTCAGCGTTCCTCTCGAGGTGGCAGTAGAACTGACTGACATTTTTCACACATGTCACTGTGACCTGTTCCTCTGTTCCAGTTTTGACATTGTGCGTTGAGTAGTAGTATGTGTCCAGACGGAAAGGTGGCCCAGCAGCATTCTTGGGAGGTGCACCCTTGACTAGATTGACCATACTGGTGCAGACACTCTCGAAGGGAGTTTCTAGATCCACAACGTTGAAAAGAATCTTCTGCTCGCTGTACATGACTGCATATATGGTGCACTTCAAAATCACAAAGTTGGATGCCGCAGTTTCCACAAAGCTGTGGAACCTTGCTACTGCTTCTTCATTCCACTCATTTAAGGCAGACGTAGGGTCAACAGGGTTTAACAGACTGCATCGAAAAGCTTGGCCTTGCAGAGCGAGGAACTGTGGGCTGATCCTCCTCAGGTCGTAGAGGGAGACAGTCTCCGTCTGGCCATAGTCAACAAACAGCACATCCACATCAGGCGTTTCATGTTTGTGGATTACAATGGCCCTGTACCACATTCCATTATCAGGGTGGCGAGCAACGCAAGCTGTTTCCACATTGGGCTGAAACTCTCTGCCTGCGTAATGAGCCTGTATGTCATGCATGAGCAATTTCAAGTGCCCTGCATTTTGTACTAGTTGGCACCAGAAGTCATTTGGGCTTTCGATGTAGGACACACTGACATCAAGGACACTTCCAGTGGGAAACATATGCTCCTTAAATGTAGGAATTCTTCTTTCATTACCAGCAGGGCCAATTGTGTTTAGGGTTGTCTCGAAAGGCATTCCTTTATCCCCGTGTATACCTGAGAGCCTGGCATCAGGAAATTGTGGCAGAATGGCAGGTTGTGTGGTCATTTTGGCTTTGGGTTGTCTCTGTGTCTCAGCCCTTTCAGCAAGGCCAGAACTACACATCAGTGTACCAAGATCTCTTTCCCCCTGTGCTTTAGGATCTGTTAGTTGGACAACATAGCCCTCGTCATATTTTGCCGTCACGTGTACAGTCAGTTCTTTATCTGTGACTGCTTTGATGAAAAAGTCACAGGCCCTTCGACTCCATCTCCCATCTTTTGGCCTGACACCTGCCAGGGTGCATTTCAGTGAAAGACATGGCAGCGTTTTCAACTCATCAGGAAGGGTCCTAATGTTACTCCTGTCAACCACTTCAGTGTTTCCATAATCAACAAAGAACACCTTGATTTGTGTATCACCAACTTCAGCCACAGTTGCTCGATAGAACTCGCCATCTTCTGCCTTGGCAGCACAGTAGAGCCCAACAGTTGGATTTCTCACCACATGTTTATTCACTGAATCTTTGTACAGATGGTAGATACTATCCATCAGATCATCCAACTCATTTGCATAGTTCTGTGTTTGGATCCAAAACTGTGATGGGTCACATACGTGCTGAACAACTGCCACATGTGAGGATTTGAGAGTGAGGTCTCTAGCTGGCAACTTCGCTATTATTCCTTTCCCTTCTTTTTCCTCTACAGCCTGCACAGGAGTTAGCATCTTTCTTTGATTGCTTTCTTGCTGAGCTGGAGGCTTGCGGCTGTATGCAGTAGTGCAGATCGCATAATCTCCAAGTGTTTTTTCCCCCTCGCTCTCCTTGGAACCAAACAGGTTGTTAATGTTTGCATTTTCAGCTCCATAGAGCGTGACATAGTGAACGCCCTCAGAGATGCTTTGGTACTCAAATTTGGCAATCACTATCTTGTGCAGAAGAAGGGACTTGAGATAGTCAATCTGGCTGGTTGTCCATCCAACCCCTTTGTCAATGATTCCATGGAGGGAACAGATGTAAGTCACAACGGGCATCCTGAAAAACTCTGAAGCCAGTGGTCTTACATTCTGCACTTGAACAAACTGTTTTGTTCCAAAGTCAACGTTCAAAACTTCCACCACTTTGTTGGATGGACATACCTGTTGTAGAACAGAGCGGTACCACCTGCCATCACTTCCTCTTGCAGCGCACGGAAACCCGATCATTTCTGGACCTACAGTGCAGTTGGTCATTCTGCCCTCACAGCACTGTGTGATTTGCCCTGAGAGATTCTTCAACTCTTGTGAGAAGACTTTCAACTGGCAAAAAATCCGCTGCGGATTTGTCACCTCTGTGACTATGACGGTCTCCACAGTTCCTGCTGGCAGCTCTGGGTACATATAGAGCTCTTTCTTGTGCAGTCGATCACCTGTTGCCATGGAGATCTGAGTCTCTGGAGACATTCCAGCTCCACTCTGGGACTGCAGTGACATAAGGACAAAGTCCTGAAACAGATCTGGAGACAGCTTCTTGGCAATTCCCATCTCATACATTTGCTTGGATATGCAAGGGATGTGCAGGAGAAATGTTCTGTGCACCACCAGTACATCTTGCACATGTGCCTTCACAGTCTTCCCAGAGAGAGATTTCAGAAATTCGAGAGCCACTGGAGACCATCTGTTCTCAGGCGAGAGTGGTAACACATTAGCCAGCACACAAAATTCCACTTCAGGTGGCAGGTCGAAGTTCTTCTTCTTACCCCAAGCCAACTTACTTGTGGTGGTGCTACATGTCCTCCCTTTGTCAAAGAGGAACACAATGTATTTCAGGCCATTTCTTGAGACTATGCGGGACCTGTACCAAGATCCATCTAGCTGAGCCAAACACTGGTCACCAGGATTTCCTTCAAACTCTTGAAATGTATTTCCAGGAGATTGAATGTCTTTGGCAAGGCACTCATAATCTGCTGTCCTCTCCTGGCTAAATTTCCCCCAGAACTCCACAAGCACACAAAGGGGATGCAAGTGGACCCTGGTAATGAGAATTGTTACATCTGACCCTCGTGTAGGGAGTCCTAGGATTGAAGACATTTTGGCAGTTTCATGAATTCCAGCTACCCATGATTCGTCACCTCTCATCAATACAGTCGTGTGAGCACTGGATGTTATCTGGAAAACATACATACGCACATTAAATACAATATTGCCACTCACTCCAAGAATTCTTGTTCCCCTGCATTTTAGAAGACAGATAACAATTAGGGCTGCAGTTAACAATTTTCATTACTTATTAACTCTGCAGATTATCTCCTCAATAAATCATTTGATCAATAAAATCTAAAATTTCATAAGCCCAAAATGATGACATCAAATTGTTTGTTATATCCAACAAACACTCCAAAACCTAAGGATATTTAGTTTACCATCACATACAAAAAAGTAGCAATCCTCAAAATTGAGAAGGTGTAAAAAAGAAAGGTTTGATATTTTTGATATAACAATTTTTCTGTCAATCTACTAATCAATTAAAGGGGCTATATGTAAGAATCAGAAATTGCTTGTTCACAGCGACACCTGTGGCCGCAATGTCAACGAAAGTCAGCATCCTGTTGCTCGCGCTCGCGCTACATTGACATGAACGAGCACCGGTCTAAACAGTGAGGCGACACACGGGGGGGGGGGGAGAGACACTGACCGCCGGTCGGGACGATAACGTAACTCGCTGCCGAGCCCCGTCACTTCACAAGACACGGGAAACCTCTGTTGGTCTGGAGGAGCTGCAGCATTTATTTCTGCAAAAACGTCCACTGCACATTCACTAGATATTCTCAGAGCTAAACTAACTCTTCTGCAGTGTGCGCGCGTGCACGTGGAGTTGGAGCGAGCCGAGCGGGTGAGAACGAGCGCGGTGTGCAAGCAGGCTGCAGGCAGCAGGAGCAGCGCGTACCCACACGCGAGCGCGCATGGGATTCCGACCCGTTATGATTTATGCGCGTGATAAGTTACAAATAGTCCCTTTAATCAACTAATTGTTCGGCTCTAACCACAATAGCCTTGTTTTTCAGAGACATATTTAAATGCTAAGGGTTTTGTAAAATACCTTTGTGTCATCTTTCAGTGTAATTCTCGAGGGGGAAAAAAAAGATATAACATTGGAAAAAACGTTTTACATTTGGTTTATGTTTCAATGGCTTATGTGCTTAAAGCATCAGAATAGTTTGAATGCAGGTAAAACTACAGAAATTATCTACTGTTTACAACCCTCACTCCTTAAAAAGCTAATTTAGGGACTCTGGAACTATTCAAAGGCATCGGCTATTGGCGATCAGTCTGACCATCGTCGATCATCGTTTATCGGCAAAACCCTACTTACAACTGAGGAAAACAATCCCCCATCTCAGAGGCTGCTAAGTAAACACTAGAATTAAGCAGTTTACGTTACAAAACATTCTACCAGGAATGTGCATATATGTAACTGGCCAATCCATTGCAGCAAATACTCAGTTGTCAAAATACTCACTGCGTCTCTGTTGTGTTTTGATGTTCACGGGAGATGACTGAGCTTGCACAAATCTTGCTGAGAGCAGATGCAGTGAGAAATCTGCAAAACGCGTAAAAAAAACAGGAACTCACATTGACACATTTGCAGATCAATTGCACTTATCACTTTATATTTTCCATGCATGTATTATGCAATCAATCATTTGGAATAACTACTTTTGTCTTTAAAATATACTGTCTAGGTAATGTAATAAAAATAAAGTATTAAGATCATTTTAATAATTGAGTGATAAAATAAAATGATTGGAATAGGATATTTTCTTACGGGGAGACACTCCAGGTTAATAGGGTAAACGTTTTAAGTAAAAGATACCACCATGAAACTTCCCCAATTGATTACTTACATTAAGGAAATTATTTTTTGTGTTACAAGTTTTCTGAGATGTTTTGTTTAAATATGCACGAGGCATTATCTTATTAAATATGTGCTTATTTGCATACATTTCCAGAACAGAAATCTGAACACTGGGAAAAGCCAGGTTAAAAATTCTTGTTTTCATTTTGTTGACATATTAAAGTCAAAGGTTTTTACAGAGGGAATTTTGGATCACTCCATAAATCAGAAAATACTGTCAACAGCCATAAAAAAAAAATCCATTTCTGCCATGTTTTTAGGAATTAAATGTTGTATAAATCAGGCTGTGAATGATTATGAACGCTATGCACACTTCCCCGGCTGATTACTTACATTAAGACAATTATTTTTTGGTATATTTAAGTTTTCTGAAATTTCATATAAGCAAATGAGGCATTATCTAATGCTAACTTTTGGTGAATTTAGGAGAAATCTACAGAGCAAATAGACTAAGTGTAGTAAAATAGACACCTAAATGTGTATTTTGGATGTTTTCATTCCATTAGTCTGAAAGAAGGCATGTTACGGAAGCAAAATAGCCCAAAATCTCAAAATTGACCAGTGCATGAAAAACAATGTCTTTGCCTTAACCCTTAGGGACCCCTCTGGCCTTTTTAGGCCATTTTTGTCATTTTTCTTTTTTTGATTTGGTGATAATTATGGATGTGTTACAGCTTATGGAATGAATTTCTGCAAGTATGTTTCTTTTTTGACAATTTTTTTTAATCTAATGTCAGTTACTCTTACAGGTCTATTATACACTACTGACACATTTTGTACCCTCTGGGGACCCTCGAGCCAAAAATGTCCACGCAAAAAAACTGCTATAAAATCATCATATATCAATATTTTTTTCTGCTTTTTTTTGCATAAATATCTTAAACCACTTCAGCTCTGCTCAAAACTACCAAATATTCAATAATTTTCAGGATTTTAACCCTTTAAATGCCAGTTTGAATACATGATGCCACTTGTTTTATTAAAAAAACGACACAAAAAATGAGATATTTCTAATATAATGAATAGTGGGGGGGTGGGGCATTGCTGGTGATTAGAGTCTTGGATATGTCAAAAAGTAGCAACAACATTGATTTCATTGCATTAGTATTTTTTATGTGGTGTCAGATTTAAAATTTTACACCCTCTGGGGACCCTCGAGCCAAAAATGTCCACGCAAAAAAACTGCTATAAAATCTTCATACATCAATATTTTTTTCTGCTTTTTTCTGCATAAATCTCTTAAACCACTTAAGCTCTGCTCAAAACTACCAAATATTCAATAATGTTCAGGATTTTAACCCTTGAAATGCCAGTTTCCCCATTGTAGGCTGATGCACGAAATTCGTATCTTTGCCAGTTATATTATGGAGCCCTGTGACCACCAGAGGGCCCCGGTAGTGACGTGTGTGTGTGTGTGTGTGTGTGTGTGTGTGTGTGTGTGTGTGTGTGTGCGCGTGCGTGCGTGCTTGTGTGTGTGCCTGTGCGTGTACGCCCGTGCACTGATCATGTCAGAAGTGAATAAAAGGTGGAGATGGTTTATCTTGTGGGTATGTGCATTTTTAGGGATGTGTTTAATTTGTCTTTGAAAAATTAAGACAATTAAGAAAAATTAATTAAGATTATCTCTCGATAAAATAAACCTGAGTGAAGTCATGACCTCTGCCCTTGCTTCACTCAAAGATGTTGTTGATAATGTCAAAAACAACAAGCATTAGTGTGTTTTTGCACCTGGCTGCTTTCACAGCAGTTATAAACTTGCAGCTTGGCTGAGGGCTCATTAGTGAGCAAGAGAAGGAGAAGGACCACGAGCAAAGAGCAAGAGGAAAGAACAAGAGAAGACAACAAGAGAAGGTATGAAGAGGCGTTTCGGTACTTTCAAAATTAAAATTCCATCAAACACTTGAGGAATAACAAGGCAGCAGGACCAGACAACATTCCTGCAGAGGCGCTGAAGGCAGACATGGACACTTCCGTAGAGATGCTGCACCCACTGTTTGAGAAGATCTGGGAGAAGGAAGAAGTACCAACAGATTGGCAAGAGGGCTATCTGGTCAAGCTCCCCAAGAAAGGAGACCTGAGCAAATGCTCGAACTACAGAGGAATCATGCTTCTCTCAGTGCCAGGAAAGATATTCTATAGAATTCTCCTGGAACGAATAAAGAAAGCCGTGGACCCGCTGCTAAGAGGCAAGCAAGCAGTCTTTTGGCAGAATAGATCATGCATAGACCAGATCTAAGGCTGGGGCGATTCGTCGACGTAGTCGACTACTTAAATACGTCGATTTAAGTAACGTTGCGTCGACGCTTCGGATGACGTAATGAAAATGGCTGCGCCCGGTCCAAGCATGGATTCTGCGTCCCCCAGAGAGCAAGAAGCCTCAAAAACACCTCGCCCACGTTCATCAAAAGTTTGGGAATATTTCAAACAGAGACCCAACAATGTACAAGTGCAATGCAGGAGCACCTGAAGAGAAGGCATCCCGGAGCGCTAAGTCAAGACGACAGCAGCAAGATACCACCGTAAGTCCTGTTTACTTTCCCCACCCAGGCATGATCTGTTAAGACTGTCAAAACGCGGCCGTGTTTCTGTTAGCTGTAGTCATTTAAAGTTAGTTTTTAAAATTTTTCATCGCCACCGTGTTAAAAGTATTTTATGGACCAATGTTATGGTAACGTAACGTAACGTTACACCATGCGTCATCTAATGTTGTTATTCGGCCGTGTTATATTTTCTGTTTACTTTAACGGCGATGTATGACTGAGAAAATGGCTTAAAGTAACCTTACATATTGTTCTACAGTCTGTGACTGTGGTTAGACTGTAAATAGATTCAATTATTTATCTTGCTCCACACTGATGCAAAAGTACATTTGCTAGTGATTATCTTAACTGCATATTATTACAGTGATGAAATAAATCCATGTCTAAACTATTTTAAGTTTAAAGTTAAGTACTTAAGTAAAAATACTGATGGTGATTATTATTATTAGTAGTATTATTAGTATTATTATTAGCCTAATGTCATAACACAACAGTGATGTGAAAATTAGACCGATTTTAAAATGTGCAACTATTAGCATTATTCTAATGGGCTTTCTATGTCTCTTTTTCAGGATGAGACAAAGCAATGTGGAGGACTTTTTTAAAAAAAAAGGACCCAACTCAATGCACACCGAAGATGGCTGTTGAGCTTACTGACAGCATCTTACAGATGATTGTGAAGGACATGAGACCCCTTGCTATTGTGGAGGGTCAAGGCTTCGGAGAGATGATCAACACTTTACCAGTGAAGACTGGGCTATTTTTTGTTGTGAAATAAATGCCCTGCAGTGCATATTTTATTCCTGTTTTATGTATATGTTTATAAGAGAAGATGTTTGAATAAAGTATTGAAATAATAATGAGACAAGTTTTTGATATTTATTTTGGGTAAATTAATTAAAACAATTTAAAAATATTTTTTTTTTTTTTAATAATCTATGAAATTAGTCGTTAGATTAATCTACTAATCTAAAAAATAATCGTTAGATTAATCGATAAAAAAATAATCGTTAGGTGCAGCCCTAACCAGATCGCAACCCTCCGCATCATAGTGGAACAGTCATTGGAATGGAATTCTCCGCTGTACATCAACTTCATAGACTACGAGAAGGCATTTGACAGCGTTGACAGAAACATCCTCTGGAAACTGCTTCGACACCATGGCATTCCAGAAAAAATGGTCAACATAATCAGAAACTCCTACGCAGGGATGACCTGCAGAGTTATCCATGGAGGACAGCTCACCAGAAGCTTCCAAGTGAAGACCGGCGTCAGGCAAGGCTGTCTACTGTCCCCTTTCCTCTTCCTCCTGGGTATCGATTGGATAATGAAGACCACAAAAGCACAGAGGAGAAACTGGATCCAGTGGACACTCACAACACAGCTAGATGATTTAGACTTCGCTGATGACCTGGCTTTGCTGTCTCACAGTTGACAACAGATGCAAGAAAAGACAAGAATACTGGCAGACACATCATCACAAATAGGCCTCAACATCCATAAAGGAAAAAGTAAACTTCTCAAGGTCAACACAACCAGCGAAGACTCGGTGACCCTGGAGAGAACAGCACTTCAAGAAGTAGAAGCCTTTACATACCTCGGCAGTGTCATTTATAAACAGGGCGGAACGGATGCAGATGTCAGAGCCAGAATCGGCAAGGCAAGGGCTTCATTCATACAACTCAAGAACATCTGGAGCTCCAAAGAAATCAGCCGACGGACAAAGCTCACTCTTCAATTCCAACATCAAACCAATACTCCTCTACGGTTCAGAGACGTGGAGGACAACCAAGACGACAATAACAAAAGTACAAACATTCATAACAGCTGCCTGAGGCGGATCTTAAACATCCACTGGCCAGATATCATCAGCAACAATGATCTCTGGCAGAGAACAGGTCAAAAACCTGTGGAAGAAGAGATCAGGAGAAGGAGATGGGGATGGATTGGCCACACACTCCGGAAACCCAGTACCAGCACCACCAGGCTGGCCCTTAGATGGAACCCACAAGGCAAAAGAAGGAGAAGCCGGCCCAAGAATACCTGGCGCAGGGACCTTGACCCGGACATCAAGCAGAGCGGGCTGAGGAAAGCCCAGGACAGAAGACTCTGGCGGACTGTGGTCAACGGCCTATGCTCCATAAAGGAGCGATAGGCTTGAATGAATGAATGACATGATCAGTGCACGGGCGTACACAAACACGCACAAACACACTCACGCACGCGCACACACACACACACGTCACTACCGGGGCCCTCTGGTGGTCACAGGGCTCCATAATATAACTGGCAAAGATACGAATTTCATGCATCAGCCTACAATGGGGAAACTGGCATTTAAAGGGTTAAAATTCTGAACATTATTGAATATTTGGTAGTTTTGAGCAGAGCTGAAGTGGTTTAAGATATTTATGCAGAAAAAAGCAGAAAAAAATATTGATATATGATGATTTTATAGCAGTTTTTTTGCATGGACAATTTTGGCTCGAGGGTCCCCAGAGGGTGTAAAATTTTAAATTTGACACCACATAAAAAATACTAATGCAATGAAATCAATGTTGTTGCTACTTTTTGACATATCCAAGACTCTAATCACCAGCAATGCCCCACCCCCCCACTATTCATTATATTAGAAATATCTCATTTTTTGTGTCGTTTTTTTAATAAAACAAGTGGCATCATGTATTCAAACTTGCATTTAAAGGGTTAAAATCCTGAAAATTATTGAACATTCGGTAGCTTTGAGCAGAGCTGAAGTGGTTTAAGATATTTATGCAGAAAAAAGCAGAAAAAAATATTGATATATGATGATTTTAAAGCAGTATTTTTGCGTGGACATTTTTGGCTCGAGGGTCCCCAGAGGGTGTAAAATTTTAAATCTGAAACCACATAAAAAATACTAATGCAATGAAATCAATGTTGTTGCTACTTTTTGACATATCCAAGACTCTAATCACCAGCAATACCCCACCCCCCCACTATTCATTATATAAAAAATATCTCATTTTTTGTGTCGTTTTTTTAATAAAACAAGTGGCATCATGTATTCAAAGTGGCATTTAAAGGGTTAAAATCCTGAAAATTATTGAATATTTGGTAGTTTTGAGCAGTGCTGAAGTGGTTTAAGAGATTTATGCAGAAAAAAAGCAGAAAAAAATATTGATATATGATGATTTTATAGCAGTTTTTTTGCGTGGACATTTTTGGCTCGAGGGTCCCCAGAGGGTGCAAAATTTTAAATCTGACACCACATAAAAAATACTAATGCAATGAAATCAATGTTGTTGCTACTTTTTGACATATCCAAGACTCTTATCACCAGCAATGCCCCGACCCCCCATTATTCATTATATTAGAAATATCTCATTTTTGGAGATTTTTTTAAAAATAACAACAGTGACATCATGTATTCAAACTGGCATTTAAAGGGTTAAAATTCTGAAAATGATTGAACTTTTCGTAGTTTTGAGCAGTGCTGAAGTGGTTTAAGAGATTTATGCAGAAAAAAGCAGAAAAAAATATTGATATATGATGATTTTATAGCAGTTTTTTGTGCATGTACATTTTTGGCTCGAGGGTCCCCAAAGGTAGTAAATTTGAGGGGAAAAAAGCAAATAAAAGTAAATAAAAGTAAAAGCAAATAAAAGTAAATAATCTGTTAAATGCATGGGTGTTTTGCTAAACATTCCTACATCCCTTCTTACCTAAATTTAAGCTGCAAATTAAAATAATATTGCTTATAAACTTTTCAGGATATAGTATTCACAATAACAACATCTTTATTTATTTTTTTTCATTCACTTACAGATGCCAAAACTTTTTCTGACAGTAGTCTGACATAAAGAAACTTCTTTATTCTTCACCCTTGACCAGTGACACAAAATGAGCCATATAGGAAAAACAACACAACCTGCTGTTACCTGCGTACCGTGAAAAAAAGTCTACACCCTTGTATACTTATACCTTGGTCTCTAGGCACCAGATGACGTTTCAGAGAAAAAAAGTATTAGAAAATCAGCTATTTTTACATTTTTTTCACTTTGATTTGCTCAAAATAAAGAGATGGAGGAATAAGAGGGACTTACGATTAGGTCTGCAACAACTAATTAATTAAAATCGGTTATAAAAATAGTTGGCAATGAATTTCATCATCGATTAGTTGGGTCTGGCACGGTCACAAATGCGCGACATTAACATTCAGCTCTTGTTCACTTCAGTTCTATGTGAGCGAAGGGGCGAAAAAACATTTGCTTCCAGTTGCGAAGCAAATTCACATCTTCCGATTCGCGTGGAGAACTCTACGGCGAATATCGCCTCGGCTTGTGATGGTTACTCGCCTGCATTCGCGTATGTGTGAGTGTGGCCGTGCCGGCACGCGCTTTGGCATCTCCGTGTGTAGCTCACGTGGTTGGTGGAAATGTCTCCATCGTCTCTGGAGTAAGCATTTGAAAAGTGGCGGAGGCAGAGATTAACTATACAGCAGAGAAAAGTGCAGAGGCAAAGGCACGATTACAGGTTTCAATTTAAAAAAAACGTGACTGACAAAAATACCTTAAGTCTGTTTTCTTTCCATTTTGTGATGGATCATATAGCTAACACCCCGGCTACATTGATCCATCACAAAACAGAGAGAAAAAAGATGCAAGGCATTTCTGTCTGTTACATTTTAAAAATTAACCTGTAATCGTGCCTTTGTCCATCAAAACGTATGCAAATCAGTAGGAGACAGCAGATTTAGCTGGAACAAATGAATAGGGCTATCCTCGACAAAATAAATTCTCAGTCAACTAACACTCATACGATTTTTTTGACAAATCTAATATTAGTTGATTTAATCGACAGATCTGTGTAACTGAGTTTCTCCACAAGGAATCACACAAAAGCACCACTTTAAATCTTGGGTTTACCAGAGAAGTGCTCATGAGTTTCTTGGAAGTAAGTAATTCAGCATGAAAAAAGCATAAAATCGACTAAAGAAATCTTAGTCGACTTAGCCCAAAATGGTCAATTAGTCGACTAATTGACTAAGACGCAGCATCCCTACTAGACACTGAAGTATAACATAATCAGGGTTTTTCCTGTATAGAGAATTACAAGGCGGCCGCCTTAGACAAATTTCGCCCCGCCTCCAGCTTTCGACAAAACTCTTGATGGGTGTCTTCATTGAAAACACTACTTTCTAATATGCATTGCACTTGATGGATTTCTGTAATTTGTAACTTCACTTGTGGCATTACGCCGATGTGTTCGCACTGTAACATAAACAGCACAGTGAACCAGGAAAGGCGCTGCCAAAACTACCAAAGAAGAAACAAGCCGTCTGCTTTGGTTTTCGGCTGTATTGCTGCAATGCGGGGGCGACAGTGTTTCCGCTGGTAATGTTTTCGCCACCACAGCAAAAACATCACTAAAGTAAACAAAACTCCTTTCCCCTCCCGTTTCATGTTTTGATATACTGTAGTTTTATATCGCCAGTTGGCGTTAATAAATGCTGTTACAAGGGGCACTCTGCGTTTGTGAAAGCCGCTCCATCCGCCTGAACAGTTTCATAATGAACTGAAAATACTTTTACACTTCTCAGCCAGTGGGCTGGCTGGTCCTCACCGGGCGCATTTCCTCCGCGACGGTCCGCACACTGCTCTAGTTCAACTCGGAAATGCCCAGGGGTGGAAGTGGCTCACTCCGCGGGGCCGTTGAGTGAGGGCTCACTGTGCCGTCTCTCCCTATGGGGGGGGATGGTCCGCTATTCCGGGTGCGACTGTCAACCGGGGAGGACTGTCCTCAATGTGTCAGCGGTCTGTGGTGATGTGCAACCCACCCGTCTTGAAACACAGACCCCGTCTCGTTTACCATGCTTTGTGGGTGTGACAACCAACATGTTTATGATTAAAGTGTTTACTAGAGCACAGTGATGGAAGATGTACTCAGATCTTTTACTTAAGTAAAATCCACAGTGTAAAAATACTCTGCTACAAGTAAATGTCCTACATTCAAAATGTTACTGAAGTACAAAAGTATTAGCATCGAAATATAGTACCAAAAGTAAAAGTAGCCTACTCATTATGCAGAATGGCCCATTTCACAATATTATATATTATGGTATATCAGGTCAGGATGATGGTACCACCTCCACCTCATTTTGAGCCAGGAAAAACCCTCATAATGTTATGGAGTTTTGGAATATTTCATGCCATTAGACAGTCTTAAAGTGAATCCTTCATTTCTTCACAACAAAAATCACATTCCCCATTTATTTTTATTGTATGTCCACTTATTTAAAAAAAAAAAATTATATTGTAGTAAAAGCATTTTTTATGTATAACATTTTCAATATGTGTTGCATCATCGTGACATATAACCAAGGTAAATAGGCAAGAAAGAAAAGTAAAAGCATAGTTGTTAGCTTCAGCTCAAGTGAATACATTTAAGAGCTTAATATGGTCTGGTGCGTAACATTATGCATTTAAGGGTAAATAGATGAGACCAACTCACGATAACAGAATGGCCAATTAGTTTGCTAGCAAACTACAAATTTTGGTTTGAGCTGTTAATTTTAATGGACGGTAACATTACGCTCACGAATCGGTTTAATTCATTTTTATAATCATAAACAGTTTCAAAGTTTTTCCAGAAAGATAAACCCAAAACTCCAGTTTGCTAAATTAAACTTTGTCACAACAAGGGTATGGGTTTTGTTTAATGTTAACTAGCTAGCTAACGGTACATTCAGATGTATAATAGTTACGTTCCCCAAGTTAGCAACTGCCATCAACATATTTCGGCACCGCTAATTGGCAGATGACATTACAGGTGCTAAACTAACTGTGGGCAGATTAGCATGGTGAATGGTTTACACATAGCGTTACTTAGCAGTAAGGAGATCAGTTGGCAAGCAATAACTCACCCGGTTTACCTCAGGAGATCCTGCCGGGTCTTCTTAAACACACGACGATGGTGGTAGCACAGGTTAATGGAACTAACCTCGCAAATCCGCACACAGCCGCGGTGGCGCTGACGTTATTCCGACCGCCTAAACTTTTCGCATTTAAGCTAATGTTAGCAAGCCAATGTCGGTCCAGTCCCAGTTTCTCTTCAGATGTACACTGTTGTGACTGATGATCCGTTCAACCGCTTCCGAAGGTATTTTAGCGGAGCCACAAATTCAACAAACTCCACAGCAAACGGACGTTAGTAACGGTTAGTCAATAGCTAAAGTCAGCTAACAAGCGTTAGCTTAACAACACGCGCGTGCCGAACACTCGTGAACTTTATTCCCCCTTTTTTTTCATCCTTGACCCGGAACTGTCGTTGAAACCTGTCACATACACGGTCACACAAGTAAATGCACAAATTAAATTAAATTTAACATCTTTTTTTCTGTCAATCTACACGCTATGAGTTTTAAAGGAAAAAGAAAAGAAACAACAGGTGTCACAATCACAATGTACTGTATTTAGTAAGCTATATGTTAAAGTTGATTTAAAGGAAAAAAGGAAAGCCTCAAATTCCCAAGCCCAAGCAGACTAAAACATATTGACTTATGAAAGCCTGTTTCTGATCCTCATGGTGCAAATTAATAGTTTGACGAGGCAAATCCCTGTCCAGATTTATTTTATTTGCATTTACCACTCACAGATTAACTACATCCCTTACAAAAAAGAAGTATACTTCAAGTTTATTTTGTGAAGTAAACTTAAGTATAGTTCAAGTATAATCCCATGTCTACTTTATGTAATAAGTTTACTAATATCAATGTACTAGTTGTATACTTGTAAGTGTACTACTTGAATACCTCTTGGGACTAAATTGGCCCACTTTTTAGTTTGTAAAAGTATACTTTTAGTATACTTTCAATGTAAGAGTAGTAAACTTTGAGTACACAATTAGTTTTCATCCAAATTGTATTTTGTAGCCTACTGCAACTATAATATGAACTATACTACAAGTGAACTTATAGGTATACTGGTAGTTTACTAGCTATATACTTGTAGCCCACTTTTTAGTTTATGAAAGTACACTTTAAATTATACTCTCCGTAAATTACTAGTTTAATAGATTTTACTGCAAGTATACTTGTAAGTTTTCTTAAAGGGAATTTATAGTACATAGCCAAATACTTTTCCGTAAACTTTTCAGTACAAGCCAAGTATACTTGGACTTTTCTGTATACTTGATGGTATAAACCAAGTATACTTAAGTATAATTATTTAAGTTTATTAATTAATTAAGTATAATTTTGTTAAGTATATCTCTGATAAGTACATAAAAAGTAAACTGAAAGCATACTCACTTATTTTAAGTTTAAAGAAGTAAACTAATAGCACACTTGAATAAACGTCTTTCTTGTAAGGGATAAGGTGTAATATATCCATTTTCAAATTGTCATAATATTCTTTCACACTGCAGTTTATGAATATGTCAATCAAAACTGCTCTGTTTAAATGTTCGGAGATCAACCATCCCAATACAGTAGGGCAGAGGTTCCCAGTTTTTTTGGGGCCAGAGACATCTTAGAGGGGAGAACATTTTCCAAGGACCCCCTCATAATCGTACCACCGATTAAGCATATGCTACAACCATTTATACTCTTAGATGCCATTGGAACTATTTGTATTCTAAAACTTTTCAACTTCAGACCTGTTTCATAGTGATGAACCGAAACGCATTTCAATTTGAATCATGTTCAGATAAAATTATATAATCCTTTATTAGTCCCACAGCAGGGAAATTTGCAATGTTATTGAATATCAATACCACTTATATACCTTGAAACGAAGGGTGATTTTATTCAAATTGAATTTGGACTCAACTGGACGGCATTTATAGCCTACATGTCAAGTAATTTATCTTAAAAGCTTTCAGAAAATGAACAGTAGCAACACTGGTGTAGTCCTAATGAATCCAGATATATACCAGTCTAAAGCTGACATTCAGTAAGTGCTTCAACTTAAAAATAATGAACTTATTGCTCTGTGTCACAATCATATCAGAGTTTATTGCCCCAAAGCTAACCTGGGTGGGAGTATGGACACATTTGTTTTATTGGTGCAAATGGTCCCCATCTGTAGATATGTACTTTTTAATGATATAGCACAATTTTACAATTTATAGCAAATTATTTCACAGACCACCTGATACCTGACCTGACTGAGTGCCATGGAACCCAATTTGAGTATCACTGCAGTAGGGTGACCATTTTCTCCTCTGTATATTTGTTGCTGCTGTGACCTAGGTAGGATACATTAACATGGGCTGAAAATTGTCATTCATCATATTTCAAGGTCAAGAGACCCCTTTGGTACCAATGGATTCCTGAGGTTTTCTAAATATGAGCCCGCTACAACCTCCGAAAGATCGATTGCGTTAATGCGTTAAAGAAATGAGTGGCGTTAAAACAAATTTGCATTAACGCGTTATTATTGCGTCAACTTTGACAGCCCTAATTTTGAACAATCATTCATGCTTAAAGATGGGGTATGCGATTTATCCAGTATACACTTTTTGTTATATTGGTTGAAATGGTCTTTACACCCCGACAGCAATCCATTTCTTATGAGCACTGAAAAAAGACCGGAAAAGATCCGTCATCTGTAGCTGCTGTAATCCTGTAAAAACATCTCCCAGTCAGTTCCTCTGGTCCCGGGTGTAAAGAACCAATCAGATGCCTCCCTGCCTCCCTGCTCGTAGTCTACCCTCAGCGTGCACCAGCGTGAACTAAAAGCCGCACGTTTACTGGAGAATGGAAGAGAAAACTCAGCTCTTAAAACACCGGACAACGAGCACGAACTCGTACCACTATTACCATATTATCGAAAAATACAACTTTGATTTAGTTGTTTATGTTCTGTTAGTTTACTTTATAAGATACTGCAGGTTTAAACTATTTATTCTAACAGCTCAAAGTGAAGTCAGACAAACAGGATTATCAACGAGGGAAGACGGCAGATATAAAACATTGATCCACAACATTTACGTTACTCAAACTGCTTTCTCAGTTACAGAAACAAACAAGTGGACTGATCTCCCTCCAGATATTAGAGTAATGTTAAAAAGAGTCGTGTTGTCTCAGCAGGTATCTCTCTGCCCCCTCAGAGGCTGCTCTTTCCCTCGCCACTCTGCTGTCTCCAGCCAGCTCATAGCGGGGTCTGTGTGAGTGAATGCCCGGGTCGAGAGGTGGCGATCCCGGCAGGAGCTAGCTGGCTGTGCCGGCAGTTTGTGGAGCTTCTAAATTTTTCAGAAGTGAATTTAGTGATGAAATAGCTACAAAAATGTGAAGTAGTTACGATGCGGCGGTGCTCGTGCATGTGTGTGGGGGGCGTTGCCTTGGAAGCAGTTTCGAGGGGAGGGGGGGGCTTAGACGGAGCTCCTGAGGCATGCTACTTTCAAATTATGCTAGCTTTCCAAGACTGCAGACTCTATCTTTAATGGGCTTCTTTTTTGACATATTCAGTGTTTTCTTCTCACTGACGCTTGGCCATTGTTCTATCAGCTCTTTGGTTGTTTTAACTGTTTTTAATGCAGGACGAAGCTGTTCAGCAGAGCAGGAAGGCTCTGTGAATATAACTTGTGTTCAGGTCTTCACTGTGCCCTCATCCTGCTTATATCTTAAATAAAAATCCACATTTAAAATCAAGAATTTCATTTAGTTTTATTCACAGAAATGAATTAAATGCAGAGATATAGACCAACTGTATATTTATTTAAAAGGTTGTCTTACACTCCTTAAAATCAATAAGGCCTCTCAACCCCTCATGAAGCTTTTGCGACCCCTAGTGGGGATTCCGACCCCCAGGTTGGGAACCAGTGGACTAGACGACTGAAAATTGTGATATTATAAATTTTGATATGTGGTTATGTGTGATGCGTGATTATGTAGTAATATGCAGGGCACAAAGGAGGTCTGCACAACGTTAGGCTCCAAATAAATAGTTTATTTCTCTTTTTAAGGCAACGTTTCGCCCTGTAAGATCTTCCTCAGGCACTGTGCACTTGCACCTGAGTGTCTTTGCCTGGATGTGTGCACACTTGGTCCCTCTTCTGAGATTAAGTATATGCCAGTCTTTTAATGTGCACATTTTGTTCAGCGTCACGGAGCAATGCATCACGGCACCTGGAGAGCGTTAGTGTGGTTCTGCCGACCAATCAGCTTCCAGGATTTGCCATTTTCTCCATTTTCTCTCGACAAATCATGTGGCGGCTTTCCGCCACGTCATCCATTTTCACTGCGGACATCATCCGTTTTCACTGCGGATTCAGCCAATCGAAGCTCTGGATTCCATTTTCAGGCAACGAATCAGGTGGCGGATCTCCGCGCACGTCATCCATTTTTGAAGCGGAACTAAACGACTGAATAGCCAATCACAGCCTTCACAGCGACGGCGATGCGGAGGAGGGAGATTTGAACTATTTCACCGCCGTCGTCGCAGAAACGTCTATTCAGTAAAAGACAGGTAAATATCATTATTATCATTACGTGACATTGATATTTGGTTCTCTTAGACAATACGGATTAAACGTGTTTTAGCTTTCTGGTGTTTTTAATGTTGGCTGATTAAGATTCAATGTGAAATCACTGAATGGGTTTGTAATGTTACACTGTCTAAGCTAACCTGGCTTTAATTATCCGAGCAAGACACGATTAATTAGTTACCAATCATTTTATAAACTGTTAAGAGCTCTAATTATTATGCTGAGGCTACGTTACAGTTACAGTTACATAGCGGTAACGTTACTCATACTGTATGAGATCCTCAGCGTTGTTAAACTAAGATTACCACAGTCACTTCTTTCAGCTCAGACAGGTAACTGTAGTGTTATATTAATGTTCATGATAAATGATTATATGATCATAAACGTTATGTTAATACTAAAGATATATATATATATGTCTGCTACTGTATGAGCTCTTTAATAATAAGACTATTGTCTTATTATTAAAGAGACATTATATGTTACATGTAGTGTAATTTCACAGCAGTTTGTCCTGTTTATTTGCTTACTGATGACAAATTGTATGTCTATCAGGCAGTGGACGAGCATGGTATGCCAGGTTATGGATTGGGCTGACAGCCTTGCAGAGTACCTGGTAGAACTGAGGACACAGACATCCATGACTCTCAGCATCCAGCAGGTCAGTAATATCTGTAATTTGGAATATCATGTTCAAAACGAATAAGGCAATGTTGTTGTTGCTTTCATTTCATAAGTTACTCACATAAGCCTGTTGTTTGAATAAATATTCAGTCTCTGTTGTTGTTTTCATGTTTTTTTTTAAGGTAAGCACAATTGTGGCCCTGTGGTAAAACCTGCTGGACGTTGACAGCAGGCACAGCAATCCACAGTGGGCTGGTCACTGCCGGAGGCCCCGCTGGAGTCTGAGCTGAAGGAGTTTCTGGTGCTGTAAATCATTTTGTCTGATTTCACGGGGTATCAGAGCCGATGACAAGCATTAAGAATAACTAAAGTAATGGCCAATATTCTCTCTGATGGTCTTGTTTACTTATGTAGGTCATATAGAGGCATCAGTAGTACATTGAGAGCTGTTTCATAACCAGTACCACACTGAAAATAACCTGTTACAAGTAAATGTTGAGTGTTAAATTGTTACATTGAAGATCTTAATCAAAAAGTACAAAAGTATTATCAGTGTTATCTTCTTCAAATTATTTGTTCTTGCTATTTCACGTGTTCCAGGCCCAAAGACAATAAAATTAAAGCTTTAATATCAATACTGTCTCAATTCATGTGTATTTCTATGGTTATAGTTTTGATTAATTACACACAGCAAGTCCATCCCAATTAAAACACATTGCTCAACTATTCTCCAGTACATTATGCTTTATTCAACTAACATTTTGGGCTATCTTGCCTAACAGTTCATTAATCAGTTATAAGGAGGATGTATGCAATAATAATAATGCAAAACATCATCATGGACAATGATGATGTTTTGGATATTTGTTAAGTGTAGTGATCTACTACTTATATGACTGTATAAGGAACCCTGAACATTTTTCAATATTAATGTATTAGTTGCAGTGCACAAGTCTTGCATTAAAATTATATCTAGAGTCAATTCAAGTTTTCACAAACAATTTTTTACTGCATATTATAAACTTCTACCCTGCCGGAGACGAGATTCGAACCGCCGCTCAAGTGGACATGTATTCTTCCCCGTAAAAAGCACAAAATATAATATATTTATTCTTTATAAAAAATACTGTGGTGTATAAAGACTTTGAAACACCATGTGGGTGAAAAAAAGGAGCTACAGAATTGTGTTGTCTTCTCCTTTTCTCTCTTTTTCTTTTATTTTCCTCCCTTTTCCTCCTCTTTTCTTCTCCCCCCTTTCTCCCCCTTTTTCCTCCTCCTTCCCCCGCCCACCCACACAATATTGTTCCCCAGGTTTTGCAGCACCTGGAGAGCGTTAGTGTGGTTCTGCCGACCAATCAGCTTCCAGGATTTTCCATTTTCTCCATTTTCTTTCGACAAATCATGTGGCGGCTTTCCGCCACGTCATCCATTTTCACTGCGGACGTCATCCATTTTCACTGCGGATACAGCCAATCGAATCGAAGGAGATTTGAACTATTTCACCGCCGTCGTCGCAGGAACCTCTATTCAGTAAAACACAGGTAAATATCATTATTATCATTACGTGACATTGATATTTGGTTCTCTTAGACAATACGGATTAAACGTGTTTTAGCTTTCTGGTGTTTTTAATGTTGGCTGATTAAGATTCGCTGTGAAATCACTGACAGTGTAACATTACAAACCCATTCAGTGATTTCACAGCGAATCTTAATCAGCCAACATTAAAAACACCAGAAAGCTAAAACACGTTTAATCCGTATTGTCTAAGAAAACCAAATATCAATGTCACATAATGATAATAATGATATTTACCTGTCTTTTACTGAATAGACGTTTCTGCGACGACGGCGGTGAATAGTTCAAATCTCCCTCCTCCACATCGGCGTCGCTGTGAAGGCTGTGATTGGCTATTCAGTCCTTTAGTTCCGCTTCAAAAATGGATGACGTGCGCGGAGATCCGCCACCTGATTCGTTGCCTGAAAATGGAATACAGAGCTTCGATTGGCTGTATCCGCAGTGATAATGGATGACGTCCGCAGTGAAAATGGATGACGTGGCGGAAAGCCGCCACATGATTTGTCGAAAGAAAATGGAGAAAATGGAAAATCCTGGAAGCTGATTGGTCGGCAGAACCACACTAACGCTCTCCAGGTGCTGCAAAACCTGGGGAACAATATTGTGTGGGTGGGCGGGGGAAGGAGGAGGAAAAAGGGGGAGAAAGGGGGGAGAAGAAAAGAGGAGGAAAAGGGAGGAAAATAAAAGAAAAAGAGAGAAAAGGAGAAGACAACACAATTCTGTAGCTCCTTTTTTTCACCCACATGGTGTTTCAAAGTCTTTATACACCACAGTATTTTTTATAAAGAATAAATATATTATATTTTGTGCTTTTTACGGGGAAGAATACATGTCCACTTGAGCGGCGGTTCGAATCTCGTCTCCGGCAGGGTAGAAGTTTATAATATGCAGTAAAAAATTGTTTGTGTTGCCCGTGTAAACTTGAATTGACTCTAGATATAATTTTAATGCAAGACTTGTGCACTGCAACTAATACATTAATATTGAAAAATGTTCAGGGTTCCTTATACAAAAAAAAAATGGCAAATCCTGGAAGCTGATTGGTCGGCAGAACCACACTAACGCTCTCCAGGTGCCGCTACCGCAACTGTCCACTATACTAACGAGGACTGCTTCTTCCCTGTTTTTGGCACGTCAACGGGCAGGTGGCGCTGTTCCAGTGTATACAGGGAATATACAGAGATATACAAGGAATGATTGAAGTTGAAGGACAGTGACACATTTTGGTTGTGTTGGCTCTGGTAAACCACAGATGTGAAATGTGGATAAAACAACGTAAATAGACTACACAATGTCATATCACGCTGAATTCGGAGGTTATGCCTTTCAGCATTGACTTGGGGGTTTCTGTATCTCAGTGGCTCAAATCTTTTTCTTCTTTGTGAATGTTGTTTTCATACTGATATTGGGAGGACTGAAACCAGGCTACAATAAACCCTTTTCAACAAATGACTAGATTCATGATGAAGGACTGTTTCCAATAAAATAGATATTTATGGTTCCTGTGCCTACTGCATTTACTGTCACTCAAATCCATTACACAGCAGCTGTGACTGAATCTAGTTTAAAATGTATCATCTGATCTCTCCAAGTCAAAAGCCAATATGACGTCTGGCATTTGAAATGTTTGCAGTGAAGTATGCAGGTGCATGAATCCGCGCAGATGCATAAAATTATCATCAGTTTCCGTAGTGTAGTGGTTATCACGTTCGCCTCACACGCGAAAGGTCCCCAGTTCGTAACTGGGCGGAAACACATTCCTTTGTTCACCTTTACGCTCTATCACAGTCGAAGACTTCTGAGTTGAATTCCTAGTAAACCGGGTATTGAGTGACACTATTTGAAATCTTGTTTGGCTTCCTTCCTACCCTTACCTTGACGCTCTTCTCCATCCTTGCAGGTAACGCGGGCACATACGTAAAGGTCCTTTTCATCAGTTTCTGTAGTGTAGTGGTTATCACGTTCGCCTCACACGCGAAAGGTCCCCCATTCGAAACTGGGCAGAAACACATTCATTTGTTCATCTTTACTCTATCACGGTCCAAGTCTGCTGAGTTGTACACCGGGTAATAAGTGACACTATTTGAAATCGTGTTTGGCTTCCTTCCTTCAGGGAATATATAGATACACAGGGAAGCATTGAAGCTGAAGGACAGTGAGACATTTTGGTTGCGTTGGCTCTGGTAGACCGCAGATGTGAAATGTGGATACAACCACGTAAATAGACTATTCAATGTCATATCACGCTGAATTCAGAGTTTACACCTTTCAGCATTGAAGTGGGGGTTTCTGTTCAACCATGCAAGGATAAAGAGCTGGTCCACTGTTCCATGAGCAGGACGGAATCCGCTCTGCTCCTTCTCGATCTGAGGTTCGACAATTGGCTGGCGCCACCTTTGGAGGCCACCTGGCATAAGCTTTCCCAGAAAGGCTGAGCATTGCGATTCCTTTATGATTGGAGTCAGACAAAGAGTCATCTATTTACATGGAGGTTTGCGTTTTCAAGAATGACCAGATAAAACACTAAAAAAATGTAAGATTAGAGTGTAATGAACAGTAAATGAATAAAATAAAATGGTAAAATAGCACATTTATCTCGCCTATAAGCAAAAAACAGTACACCATACCAGCAGAGGATACAAAGTTTTGAAATAAAGATAAAATTTCTTAAAAGTCATTTACAAGTCGACAGCAGATGGTCATATTCATTTACTGTTCATTACACTCTAATCTTACATTTTTTTAGTGTTTTATCTGGTCATTCTTGAAAACGCAAACCTCCATGTAAATAGATGACTCTTTGTCTGTCCCTCCGGTCTCCCTTTTTACAAATGTGAATCCCGGCCCCGTTCTGCCATCCCTCAGGCACTGTCCCTGACCTCCATGCGACGCTGAAGAGGCGTGTCAGCCAAGACAGCCAAACAATGTCCAGAGCCTTAAGCATCTCAGAGCGAATATCATCCACACCTGGCACCTTACCGCTGAAGAGCTTCTTAACTACCTCAGACACCTCTGCCAGGGATATGGGTTACGCTTCCCCCAAGTCCTCAAACTCTGCCTCCTCCACAGAAGGTGTGTTGGGAATCGAACCCCGGTCTTCCGCCTGACAGGCGGAGATACTGTCCACTATACTAACGAGGACTGCTTCTTGCCTGTTTTTGGCACGTCAACGGGCAGGTGGCGCTGTTCCAGTGTATACAGGGAATATACAGAGATATACAAGGAATGATTGAAGTTGAAGGACATTGACACATTTTGGTTGTGTTGGCTCTGGTAAACCACAGATGTGAAATGTGGATAAAACCACGTAAATAGACTACACAATGTCATATCACGCTGAATTCGGAGGTTATGCCTTTCAGCATTGACTTGGGGGTTTCTGTACCTCAGTGGCTCAAATCTTTTTCTTCTTTGTGAATGTTGTTTTCATGCTGATATTGGGAGGACTGAAACCAGGCTACAATAAACCCTTTTCAACAAATGACTAGATTCATGATGAAGGACTGTTTCCAATAAAATAGATATTTATGGTTCCTGTGCCTACTGCATTTACTGTCACTCAAATCCATGACACAGCAGCTGTGACTGAATCCAGTTTAAAATGTATCATCTGATCTCTCCAAGTCAAAAGCCAATATGACGTCTGGCATTTGAAATGTTTGCAGTGAAGTATGCAGGTGCATGAATCCGCGCAGAGCATTACATTTTCATCAGTTTCCGTAGTGTAGTGGTTATCACTTTCGCCTCACACGCGGAGGTCAGCCGCGTATAGGTGTAGAGGACATTTTCTTGACCAGAAGCCCTTCAAAAAAGACTCGGTTTCGAATCCCTCCTTACCCAAACATATGTCCCATATTTGGTTCAGAATATTTTGCTACATCTTGTGTATATAATACAAAACAATTACATTTAAACCTTTTAAAAAGTTTAAAGTGAAATTTAATCACAGATTTTTGGACAAATCATGTGGAAACAATTCATCTTTTAGGATGATGATAATAAGATAATAAGACCTTGTGATTTAAAGGTTAGACATGCTACTTTTACATGCTGCTACTGGTAAAAGTTTATTTGAACTCAATAATATTGGCAATAATAATAATACTTTATTTCTATAGCACACATAAAACACAACATAAAGTGCTTGACATCATAGAATAGAGAAACAATCTTTATATAATTATGCATATAACATATTATTTCCAAATATTATGCTAGTTCAATAACAATGTTTATGGTACATAGCATGAGCATATGAATATAAATGTGTGATTATTTCATTTCTATCACTATTACTACCTCTATAAAGTAAAGAGAGTCACAGTGATGCTTTCAAGATATTTTATTGAACAACAGCTGGATTTTTAAGAATTAAACACAATCAAAACTGACAAAAATATAATATATAAAACAAATGAACAGCATATGAAATATAAAGTATATATACAGTACATAGTGTATCCATAAACATATTTACAATATTAGTAGTGAAACAATAATCATATAACTCTGGTTTCAGCTTCTCAAATGTCAGGATTGCTGCTTCTCTGTAAACTGCCAGATTACTACCTTTCACCTTATACTACAATATATCTCATATCCCATATTACTGTATATCATAATTTACCATATTACACCATATTATGTTCTACTCTAGTCTCCAAATGCTCCTGTATAGTTTCTATTTAGTATTCCATTCTTATGTTTACCTCTTATGTACCTCTTTATTATTTCTGTATTTTACTTCTCTACTTATCTGTTTTATTTCTGTCTTTGTGCTGCAACAACCGAATTTCTCCGCTGGGGATCAATAAAAGTTTATCTTATCTTAATATGTTTATAGTTCACAATATATACAGGATAAAACTTACAGCATAACAGGGACACTAGTGTGCATGTAAAGGTGCAATTATTCTAGTGAAATAATTACATGTATTCTAGTGCAATAATTACGTATATTCTAGTGCAATAATTACGTATATTCTAGTGCAATACTTACGTATATTCTAGTCCAATACTTACGTATATTCTAGTGCAATAATTACGTATATTCTAGTGCAATACTTACGTATATTCTAGTGCAATAATTACGTATATTCTAGTGCAATAATTACGTATATTCTAGTGCAATACTTAAGTATATTCTAGTGCAATAATTACGTATATTCTAGTGCAATAATTGTATTTATTTTAGTGCAATAATTACATATATTCTAGTGCAATAATTGTATTTATTTTAGTGCAATAATTACATATATTCTAGTGCAATAATTGTATTTATTTTAGTTCAATAATTACATATATTCTAGTGCAATAATTGTATTTATTTTAGTGCAATAATTACATATTTTCTAGTGCAATAATTATATCTATTTTAGTGCAATAATTACATATATTCTAGTGCAATAATTATATTTATTCTAACACTATAATTTGATATTTATATATTTAGAAGTGGCCCTGACGACATACAGTGTTACAGTGTGTGTGTGTGTGTGTGTGTGTGTGTGAGGATATATTTGGGGTTTGGGGGTTTGGTGGGTTCACTTCCTCTTCTCTGCGACCCATTTGTCCCTTTCAGCCTGGTAGAAGTCAGACTGAGTGAACTCCCTCCAGGTCATCTCCGTCTCCATGCCCTGAGTCTTGTACAAGGAGAACACTCTGGAGGGGCAGTAGATGTACTTCCCCGCCAACCCGGGGAAGCTTGTATGAATGTGAGGGCTGTCGGGACTCTGCTTTAGTGGCAGGTGACAGAACCGGCACAGGCGACCTGTTGGCAGCTGAACCGCTGACTTCCTCTGCCACCTTCCTCGACTCGGCCCCCCTCCGCCTGGCGGCGTCCAGCTCCCGCTCAAAGAATGGAGACGCAGCAAAGTCCTCAAAAGTCATGCGGGGGTTTGTGAGCCCTTCATCTTTGTAGGTCTTAGAGACCTTTGTGGAGCAGTAAAAGTACTTCACTGTTTTTGTCTGAAAAAAGAAATGAACTGAGGAGCCGTCGCCAAGATAACGAGACTTTGGCTGACCGCAAGCTAAACAGTTCCTGGTCATCTTCTGCTGCTGCAGCTGCAGCTGCTGATGTTGCTGATGTTGCTGTGGTTTTTTCAGGATCTCGGTCACAATCTTCTCCACCGTGGCCCGGCTCAGTGACTCCTCCTGGGGGGGAGTCACAGGTGGAGGGTTGAGAGTGGCAGGAGGCAGGGTTGTGACAGGCACACTGACTGTTTGGCTGCCTGTGGTCAAACTCTGCCACAGCTGCTGTGTCTCCAAAACCTTCTCTGGGCTGGTATTGAGCGAGGAGCTGGTGTTTTTTAATTTGGCCAGATGTTTAACATATCTGGAGATATGTTGGCATGTGGTAGGATGTAGGAGGCTGTTGGGGTCAGTGCACGACCTCTGGACCATGGCAGCATAATCCGCATCCACCCGCTTCAAAATGTCTTTAGCTCCATGGTGCTTCGCGAGGAGCCCATCAATGGCAGCTCTCATGGCTTCTGTCCACCGGCCGTGGTCCAGGACTTGAATGAGCCCCCCTGTCTGAAATATAGCATCAAATATAGTGATTTAGTCAGTCAGTGAGATGGTCAGTCAGTAATTGACAGTAAAGGATTAATCTGGATTACCTGAGAGTCTGTGCTCACTACAGCAGCAGGGCTGTGATGCTCCGTCTCCATCTCTACTGCAGCTGGGATGTCGGGCTGTGCCTTGTTCTTTTCCCAGTCTAGAACAACAGGGCGACAGCCTGGCTCCACATACTGCAGTCCAAATCTCTCCCCTGTGTCTCTGTTTGAAAACTGCAGCACGGGATACTTTGCCTTCCCTGTGACTTGTGCAGAGCATGTGTTCAGCTGTGCTATTAAGACCGGGTCGAACACAGCTGGCAGCTGCACATCAGGCTGCTTCAGGTCCACCAGTCGCTGGAAGTTCCAGCGCGCCACTCCAGTCATGGCCTGGGCTTGGAATAGTTCACAGGACACCCGGTTCCCTGTCACCCACTGGGCTTGGTGGAAATGGAAGCCCTCCTGCTGAGAGGTGCCTCTCACAGGGATCCAAATAGGCACAGCCGCTCCCTCGCCCTTGATGTAGTTGAGCTGCAAGGTGCCACCATACCGATAGAGGATTCCCTCCCCCACCTCCGGGTCGCTCAGGCAGCCTCTAAGTATGTGGACCCGTTGGATCCTCCACACCTTCAACATGGCGGCCTTAAAGAGGTGCACGTCATTTGCATCCTTTGCCATGTAAAAGTGATGGAGGACATCCTCAACTCTCTGCAGGAGTTCTCTGGGCTGTGTTGCACCTTGGTCCTGCAGTGCTCTCGTATGTGCTGCTTGGTGGGATTAGCTGGAGAGAATCTGCAGAAAGTGTATGCTTCCTTGAGTCTCTGTAGATCGCTCTGGTCCACAACAAGGAATGCCGCAGAGAGGAACTGGCAGAAAGAGCTGTACAGGGGATGATGCTCGGAGACACACTCCCTGGTAAACCGACGCATGCAATGGAACAAGTCCAACTTGATGTTAATACGTGGTTCGAACTTGGTCCTTGCTGCGCAGGTGTTAGCCAGAGGTCCAGAGTTCGCTTCTGCCACAACAGCCTCTGAGGTCCTCCAGCAGTCCCATGAGAGGTGCTCCTGAGCTCCAGGGTCCAGGACCTTGAAGGCAGCACAGCAGTCCCTAAAACATTGAAAAGAAATTTCATTACAGCTGAAAACCTCTTACAATATGTTTTGTGTAGAGAGTCTTATTATAATTTACAGTATAAAATAATTTACGGTAAGTTTTCCATCCGTTTGTGTTTTTTCATTATCTATTTGGACTACTCACAAGAAGAGTCAGATTACACAATAAACTATAATAAACAATATAAATACTAAAATAAAAGGAAAAAAGCATGAAGACAACAATAATACAAACTTTATAATGTACAAGTCAAAAAAATAAAAATCTTGTTTTGTTCTTCATACCTGTCCACCCACTGGTAGCCTGCCTTCTCCACTCCAGCCGCAGTGTAGCGTTGAGACAGACCCTCATACATTGGATAAAGGGACCGATCACACTCTGACTGCAGCATCACCCAGCTCAGGATCATCCAGTTCTCATTCATTATAGCATAGGAAGACATGGTGCCAGACGACAGCACAACCTTCCTAGCCACTTTGCGGGTGTGATCCGACCTCAGTGCCTGTCCAAAGGTCCCCTGTAGCAGCAGAGTGAGGAGCTGCTCTTGCCGCTGATACTCACGAACCAGGCAGTCGACCAGGTAGTGTGAAGAAATTGACACTCCACACCAGCCATCAGCATCTGAGTATCCACCAAATGGAGCAGGAGTATCTACCTGTCTGAGGAGCCCAGTGATGGTTCTCTGGCCGTAAACTCCTGCCTCAGCATCCCTAACATTCTGCACGCTCTGCAGGTAGGCCAGGTGAGCTCTCTCATATTTCAGATGGAGCACCTCTGTCAGCTGCTTGGACATGTCCTCTGGTGATCTGTCGCTGCGCCTCATCTCGTCCATCACAGATTTGCAGATGGCCTTTTTGTATGTCAGGAAAGCCGGCACGATGTTGCTGAAGCGCTTCGGTAGCTTCTCCAGCCACTGGGGCTTGTCAGCATGCCAGTACTTCTTACAAGCCTTGCAGGTGAGTCGTGAGGCTAAAATATAGTACTGACCGCTGGTGCCAATGATGACTCTGGGCCTTCCAACACCAGAGGAAACTACCTGAGGGTTGGGACAACCATGAAGACAGGGCAGGATGTAGTTGTTCCTCACCCTTTCCATGATTGTGTGCTCTGGCTTCCAAAGGAAAAATGGATGAAGCTGATAGTACTTTGATGAAGGCAGATCAGAGATTGAGTCTATGAGCTCAGGCTGAGGGGGATAACGCCACAGGGACAGCATGTTCATAAGGTGACGTACTGGACGTGAACCTGGCAACATCCCCAATGCCTCCAGCTCAGTCTTCATCCAGATTTTCTGCTGTTGGGAGCAGTTCCACTGCCTAACATCCTGATCATAGCCTGGGACAGAGGCTGCAGGCTGTTGTGGGGCATCTAAAGAGACAGGAGGCGCTGGACATGGCAGAGCTGTAAAACAAAATAAAACACTACAGTACATACACAATAAGTGAAAAGGAAAGAGAGCTCTATATTAATTAGTACTATGGTTACAAGTGTCAAGGTTCTTGTTAGGGACAGACAATCACAAAAAGGTGGGAAAACAAAGAAAGGCAGGAAGTAAAACTAGACATGACACAACAGGTGAATTTCAAAATAAAACAGGAAACACTAGAATGCAGACAATATAACAGAAAACCCAAATCCAAGAAACCAAAACCACTATTACATAATTAATAATAGACTAAAAGGATGAGCGCAAGATCTTAACAAAAAGGAAAAAGTCCAATGTCCTCTGGCACAGTGCCAGACCATGACAACAAGAGTGTCACAGAAATTCATACCTTCATGGAGGACAGTGTCTCTCTGTGCTTCCACAGGGGCGATATTCTGTGATAATGAATCTGGGATGGTGAGATACAAACAGGAAAGGCAAGTGAGGTATACAAATTAAAAATGAACAATATCCTTTCTCATAGCTTTTAAGAAAAGAAAACATTTACCTTCAGGAAGAAATGGGGCTGCTTTTATCCCAGGCTCTAAAGACGAACTGTGGGAGACTGGCTTTCCATGTGCTTTGAAAAACAGTTGCAACAAAAGTTTAGAAAAACTTAAACAGACACCAAATGTTATCATTACATAACATTACTTAACACAAGCATTATACAATGTATAACACAGTGGAAATTAGATTCAGATTAGTCACAATGAAACTTATACTTATGTGAGAGACACTGGTAGTATAGGAGGACTACATACGGTGTGTGAGCTCTTCTATCCCGAGCTGTGGGGCGATGGCGAGCAGCTGAGGAGGGACCGGCAGCGGAGCCTTCGCTGTTGGATTAAAAGAAAAACAGAAAACCATCACACAGTCTGAATAACATTCAGGAGGGTTTAAAGTGAGAAGTAAACAAAGATAATAACCTTTGACAGAAGCAACAATCCCAGGGGGGTCATCGGGCTCAGCAGGTCTGGAAACACTAGCTGTAGCTGTTGGCTTTGTCCTGTGTGCTGTAAACAATATTCTGTGTCATTTTCCTCCACAATCTAATTTGTTTATGCTTAACAATCTGTCTTTACCTGTTGTCTCTGTAATTAACTGGTAGTACAGACTAAAAATACAGTTTCCTTAAATTGTCAATCGCTTTTTATTTAAAATGGAAAAACACAATGTTTTTATGTGGAAACAGGTAAAGCACAGAAATAATATCACCATATAGTAAGAATAGCACCTGTCAATCAAAGATGTGGCATGTTAACCTGTATTTAAACTAGGGTTTTCACATGACAAATCCTTGAATGACAGCCTAAAAATAGCATGCAAAAAAGTAAAACACTTACCATCATCGCTGACATGTTAATTCCTTCAGTTAGTGGGAGAGTAACAGAACACAGGCATCAGAACAGGCCAGAACACGGCCAAAATAACAAACTATTTAACAGAGAATAGTAATGGCAGGTGAATTCTGGTGAAACAGAATTCTCCTTCCACACTGATGGATTAAAACCTGTTGATGGAGACACAGCCGGGGCTCTGGGGACTGCTGCTGCGGTCGGGGCGGGGGGGGACACCGACACCCGGTCGAGACGATAACGTAACTCTCTGCGGAGCCCCGTCACTTCACAAGACACGGGAAACCTCTGTTGGTCTGGAGGAGCTGCAGCAGTTATTTCTGCAAAAACGTCCACTGTACATTCACTAGATATTCTCAGAGCTAAACTAACTCTTCTGCAGTGTGTAGTGTGCGCGCGTTCACGTGGAGGTGGAGCGAGCCGGACGGGTGAGAACGAGCGCGGTGTGCAAACAGGCAGGAGCAGAGCTGCTGCGCGCTCGCGTACCCACACGCGACTGCGCATGGGATACCGACCCGTTAAGGTTTATGCGCGTGATAAGTTACAAATAGTCCCTTTAAGTCTCTTAACTATTACCGTTCATTCTCTATGGTAGTTCTTATCACTACGGCTGTCATATATTTTTGGCCACAAGTGGGATTTTGGTGGCGCTGTTTGACCCCTTTGGATTCAAGTAAGGAGACCCCGTTGTCACCTTTGAGTGACACAGACCTCAGCATCAGCAGCAGCATACAGAAGACGGTACATGATCGGATGATCTACGGCGTTTTTTCACGGCTCTATCGCGAAAGAAGAAGTCAAACTTTTCAAACGTAAGTGGGGATCATTTTTTCAAGTAGTAAATTAACTCTTCTCAGTTGTTTTAATGGGCAAACTGTTCTTATAATAGTTCGTTGGCTTGCATGTTGTTGTTTTTAGCATCGACAGGTTGTAACTCGGTTTGTTGTTATCTAAGGTAACGTTAAGGTTATGTTATGTTGTGTACAGTATGTCAGTGTTTACAGTAGCTCATTGTATTACTTTGCACCTGTAGAAGAGCTGTCAATCAGGTTTTAAATTTCTGTCTTGCTGACACTAATCCAAAATCCTGCTTTCTTTGACTCTTTCATTGTTTTCTGTCTCTAAGAATCATATTAAGACTGAGGCCTTCTGTGTCATCGTTGTGTACGTCCATCAGTTCTCATTGTGAATACAGTATGTTTGTACAGTCGTATTTTAGACAAGCTCAGTGTACATTTTGAATGGGTAAATACTTTAACTTCTGTCTATTTTATAGCCTACATGTAAGATGCAGGTATCTATCTATCTATCTATCTTATCTGTCTGTCTGTCAGTCTGTCTCTGTAATATAAAATGCTGTTAGCTAGTCATTACAAATGATGATTACTGTTAATAACTGTATATAATATGTATTGTGTTTCACTGTTTTATACTTTGATTAATGTATTATATTGTTTGACCACAGGCAGCCAAGCAGTCAGTGTGCCTGTCACAAGCGGAGCCAGGCGGAGGAGGGCCGAGTGGAGGAAGGTGGCAGAGGAGAGGCCAAGAGGAAGTCAGCGGTGCAACTGCCAACAGGTCGCCGGTGCCGGTTCTGTCACCTGCCACTAAAGCAGAACCCCCACAGCCCTCACTTTCATACGGGCTTCCCCGGGTTGGCAGGGAGTACATCTACTGCCCCTCTAGAAGTACATCTACTGCCCCTCCAGAAGTACATCTACTGCCCCTCCAGAAGTACATCTACTGCCCCTCCAGAAGTACATCTACTGCCCCTCCAGAAGTACATCTAATGCCCCTCCAGAAGTACATCTACTGCCCCTCCAGAAGTACATCTACTGCCCCTCCAGAAGTACATCTACTGCCCCTCCAGAAGTACATCTACTGGCCCTCCAGAAGTGCATCTACTGCCCCTCTAGAAGTGCATCTACTGCCTCTTTAGAAGTATATCTACTGCCCCTTCAGAAGTACATCTACTAGACTATATTAATCAAAAACACCTGGACTGGCCCTGATCTCGGCTCCTTACTTATACTTGAATTTTAGCGTGTCGATTAACAATTTTTTTTAATTTATTTGTCAATAATTGTTTTGTCTGTTTTGTCCAAAACCAAAAGATACTCCAGATAAGCAGAAGGAATCCTGACATTTAATAAGCTGAAACCAGATAACGTTGATTGATTATTGTTTCAGTATTTATATTGTAAATACGTTTATGGATACACTATGTACTGTATATATACTTTTTATTTCATATGCTGTTCATTTGTTTTTATATATTATATTTCTGTCAGTTTTCATTGTTTTTAATTCTTCAAAATCCAGCTGTTGTTCAATAAAATATCTTAAAAGCATCACTGTGACTCTCTTTACTTTATAGAGGTAGTAATAGTGATAGAAGTGAAATAATCACACATTTATATTCATAAGCTCAGCTGTATGCTGACACATCTGTACCATAAACATCTGTTATTGTGCCTTAATATGAGTAAAACTAGCATAATAATTGGGAATAATATCCTATGTGCATAATTATATAAAGATTGTTTCTCTATTCTATGATGTCAAGCACTTTATGTTGTGTTTTATGCATGCGTGCTATAGAAATAAAGTATTATTATTATTGCCAATATTATTAAGTTCAAATAAACGTTTACCAGTAGCAGCATGTAAAAGTAGCATGTCTAACCTTTAAATCATAAGGTCTTATTATCTTATTATCATCATCCTAAAAGATGAATTGTACCCACATGATTTGTCCAAAAATCTTTGATTTAATTTCACTTTAAACTTTTTAAAAGGTTTAAATATAATTGTTTTGTATTATACACACAAGATGTAGCAAAATATTCTGAACCAAATATGGGACATTATGTTTGGGTAAGGAAGGATTTGAAACCGCGTCTTTTTTGAAGGGCTTCTGGTCAAGAAAATGTCCTCTACACCTATACGCGGCTGGCCACTGGTGAATGTGGGTCTAAATCAGTGATTCTCAAACTTTTTCTGTTCCCCCTTTGGAGGAAGAAATATTTTCACGCCCCCCCACCCCAGATTCATTTTACACAATATGCATATTAACTGTAAATTTCCTAAAATAATAATAATCTGTTGTTTTTCTTCAGATGACATTAATTATACAGTATAACTAATAATGTTTTGAGAAGTAGTAATAAGTTATATTTTCTTATGATGGATGTTTCTTATAGTTCATTCAGTCGGTGGTCCTAGTATGTTAAATAGGTTAGTAGGTCTCTCTTTTTTCAATAAATGTTGACTTTTGGACTGAGTCGCTCGCTCTGTGTGTGTTTGAGAGAGAGGAGGGAAGAGAAGGTGGAAGGTCCGCTAATATTTCTGTCAGTTTAATAATAATCAGAATGTCAATGTTATGAATGAAGCTTCGACCTACTCTATTTTCATTGAATTGTTGCCATCTTAAAAATCATCTTATAATACTATTATTCTCACTACAGTTTTATTGTCTGTGCCCTACAGTTGTCTGCCACAGTCGCCGATGTCGAGAGGACCCTCACCCTACCCCTGACTCCGCATCTAATACTGCTCGGTATGTATTAAGTGAATTGACATACTGTAAATTGCATATCAGATGAGATTTCAAGTTATCTGTATTCCAGGTATGAATGTTGTTCCTAATAGAGATATTTACACAAGTCAAGATGCTTTCTGAAATTTCTCTGCAAATTTCAGGTGGAACAGAGCACGTGACTGTTGGACGCTGGATGATCAGCCTTGAGGGTCGTGTCATATGCGAGGGCATCCAACCAACCTTTGTGATGGGGCTTGCTGCTCTGTTCTCAGTGTAATACATCTATGCATACTTGAAATATCCAGCTGTAATGGCAAAACTCAGTTTGTTCATATCATCAAAGTGAGTATTTTTTAAATAAATGTTGGGTTAAAAAAGTAATCTTACACTTGCTAAGCCTCTTCTTTTCCATAGAATGTTTTATTGCTGCATTTTAGTTAACAAAATCATCCAGAATCACCATAATGAACCACTTCTGTCACCTTCCTCCTCTTTACATGCTGCCATACGTCTTATATACATGTTACATACATTCCACTACAAATACACATATTGCATTTGCAATTGTGCAACTATTCCTACGTCCATCTCCTTTTATTACTTTATAGTAATATTTCATATAATGTGTGTGTGCATACATTTATTAGATGTTTCTTTGTAAATAAAGTGTTTTTTGTATTAAACTTTTTAATTTCCTCACAATTATGATACTCAGTTTTCCTTATTTAATTCTTATTTCATTTTACAGATTCAGTTCCCCTTCCAAATTATTATTTATTTATTTTTTATTTATTTATTTATCTTATTTTATTGATTGTTTTTTTATTTTTTAGAATGTGTTTTCTGAATACCTCTCACTCAATATGAGCCTTCACAGCTCACGTTAGGTGAGAGGTCATGATGCATGTCTTTGGACAGTGGGAGGAAACCAGAACACCTGGAGAAAACCCCCCGCTGACACGGAGAGAACATGCAAACTCTACACCTCACATCACATGAGGTGACGGCGCCGCACCTCACATCACATGAGGTGACGGCGCCGCACCGCATATCACATGAGTTGACGGCGCCGCACCGCATATCACATGAGGTGACGGCGCCGCAGCGCATATCACATGAGATGACGGCGCTACACCTCATATCACATGAGATGACGGCGCTGCACCTCATATCACATGAGTTGACGGTGATACACCGCATATGACATGAGGTGACACTATCCATGTGAGATGACTTTATAGGCCACTACACCCACAATGGCGATGCCAGCACACCAAGCTGCTTTCCGTAGAACGCCAGCACTGATTGGCCACCAACTTGTGGTCTGATTCTCAGCAGCTGGAGCCTTTGGGAGGTTCTCATGTGTTTGATCCTCAGGTGTAGTGTTCAACGAGCTCTCATTGCTGTTGACTTCCTGAGCTTGACCCTTAACATATTGAATGGTTTCCTGCAGAACTGCCATCTCTATACGTTTTGGCTCTGCCAGAGATTCAACGTAGATCAGGGTAGCAGACGTCTGGATATCTGTCTGCAGGAGAATTCCCTTGTTTTTGTGGTCTGTCAGCAATCCGTCATAAAGGCTGGTTGATTTGAAATGGAGCCTCTCTAACTCCTTTAGCACACTGACGGGATCTGATGCTGCCATCTCTGAACTCTGCTGCTCCTCCACGAGATTTGTGTTGAGGTGAGCCGGCTTCAGGTGACCTCTCCTCAGGTGAGCTCTCCTCAGGTGAGCTCTCTTCAGGAGAGTCAGTAACCCCTTTGCCTTTTTGACAGGAGCAGTCAGTAACCCCTTTGCCACATCATTGATGGGACGTGACGCTGCTGCCATCTCTGAGCTCTTCTGCTCCTTCTGCTCTGTCCTCAGGAGATCTGTGTTGTTTTCGTTGTGTGTCGACATTCTGTTCTTAACTCTGATGTATTTGGAAATGTAACTCACTAACCTCTTTGCCAAATTGAAGGCTTGACCGTACGCTGCTCTCTCTGGAGTCTTCTGCTCTTGTGTCTCAGTAACTCCTATGTACCCTAAAAGGATTTCAGAACTGATGGCTTTGTGACGTAATTTGTGACGAAATCACTCTCTTTTTTTTTTTTTTTTTAAACTGTGTGTGTGTGCGCGTGCGTGTGTGGCCCGCTCTTGACGCGCGATCTGACCGCGCCGCTGGGCTCGCGAGGACAGGAGAACACAGAGCAACAACTAAGCCACTATGGACTCGTGGATGTAAAGATATGAAAAGAAACGCTGTGGACAGAGAAGGACAGACAGGGTGGACATCAGGGTCTATTGGAAATTAAAAACAAATTTTGTTTATGTTTTCATTTTTGTTTATCATTGTTGTAGGTCAGCTCCGTTGGAAAATCTTCCTTTTTTATCTCCTTCCTGCTCGTCAAACAAGAATTATTAATCAATCCTAAATATCCGTCTAATGTTGGTGTTTCTGTGCTGCTGCAGAAGAGAAGAGTGGGAAGGTTTTTTTTCTCTGTTTCCACCTGTGCATCCAGAAAAACAAGTCGAAGCAAATCAAGAGAGAGAGAGGAGGAATCCTAAAACTAACACTTGACATACATACAAAAGTCCACTGAGAAATCTGCTACTTTGATGTTCTCTTGCTCTTTAAACTAGAAGGAAAGTCAGTTTAATGTTGTTGTTTTACATCTGGGGACAGATTTAGTCACAGATAGAGCTAAATTTATAGAGCATATTTAGGCTAAATAAATGATAAAGAGCAGACATAGACCAGATATAGGCTAAATAAATGATAAAAAGAGCAGATACAGACCAGATATAGGCTAAATAAATGATAAACAGCAGATATAGACCAGATATAGGTTAAATAAATAATAAAGAGCAGACATAGACCAGATATAGGCTAAATAAATGATAAACAGCAGATATAGACCAGATATAAGCTAAATAAATGCCAGATAAAGAGCAGATATACAGTATATATAGTATAGAGTAATAATAGTCCTTATTATTACAGAGGTAAATATGATTTGTTGTGGTGACCCCAGTGACGGTCTGTTCAGCCTGCTGCTGTCTGACTCCTCTACTCCTCCTCATCTTCCTCACACCACCAGATTCAGAATCAGAATCAGAATCAGAATCACCATAATGAACCACTTCTGTCACCTTCCTCCTCTTTACATGCTGCCATACGTCTTATATACATGTTACATACATTCCACTACAAATACACATATTGCATTTGCAATTGTGCAACTATTCCTACGTCCATCTCCTTTTATTACTTTATAGTAATATTTCATATAATGTGTGTGTGCATACATTTATTAGATGTTTCTTTGTAAATAAAGTGTTTTTTGTATTAAACTTTTTAATTTCCTCACAATTATGATACTCAGTTTTCCTTATTTAATTCTTATTTCATTTTACAGATTCAGTTCCCCTTCCAAATTATTATTTATTTATTTTTTATTTATCTTATTTTATTGATTGTTTTTTTATTTTTTAGAATGTGTTTTCTGAATACCTCACACTCAATATGAGCCTTCACAGCTCACGTTAGGTGAGAGGTCATGATGCATGTCTTTGGACAGTGGGAGGAAACCAGAACACCTGGAGAAAACCCCCTGCTGACACGGAGAGAACATGCAAACTCTACACCTCACATCACATGAGGTGACGGCGCCGCACCGCATATCACATGAGGTGACGGCGCCGCACCGCATATCACATGAGATGACGGCGCCGCACCTCACATCACATGAGTTGACGGTGATACACCGCATATGACATGAGGTGACACTATCCATGTCCGATGACTTTATAGGCCACTACACCCACAATGGCGATGCCAGCACACCAAGCTGCTTTCCGTAGAACGCCAGCACTGATTGGCCACCAACTTGTGGTCTGATTCTCAGCAGCTGGAGCCTTTGGGAGGTTCTCATGTGTCTGATCCTCAGGTGTAGTGTTCAACGAGCTCTCATTGCTGTTGACTTCCTGAGCTTGACCCTTAACATATTGAATGGTTTCCTGCAGAACTGCCATCTCTATACGTTTTGGCTCTGCCAGAGATTCAACGTAGATCAGGGTAGCAGACATCTGGATATCTGTCTGCAGGAGAATTCCCTTGTTTTTGTGGTCTGTCAGCAATCCGTCATAAAGGCTGGTTTATTTGAAATGGAGCCTCTCTAACTCCTTTAGCACACTGACGGGACCTGATGCTGCCATCTCTGAAAGCTGCTGCTCCTTCACGAGATCTGTGTTCAGCTGAGCTCTCTTCAGGTGACCTCTCCTCAGGTGAGTCAGTAACCCCTTTGCCTTTTTGACGGGAGCTGTCAGTAACCCCTTTGCCACATCTCTGATGGGACGTGATGCTGATGCCACCTCTGAGATCATCTGCTCCTTCTGCTCTGTCCTCAGGAGATCTGTGTTGTTTTCGTTGTGTGTCGACATTCTGTTCCTAACTCTGATGTATTTGGAAATGTAACTCACTAACCTCTTTGCCAAATTGAAGGCTTGACCTTATGCTGCTCTCTCTGGAATCTTCTGTTCTTGTGTCTCAGTAACCTCTGTGTACCCTAAAAGGTTTTTCAGAACTGATGGCTTTGTGACGTAATTTGTGACGAAATCACTCTATTTTTTTTTTTTTTCTTTTTTTTTTAAACTTTATTTATTCAGGGGGAGATTCACTGACAAAAGTCAAGAGAGATCGTGTTATTTCCAAAAATCACTACATGTTTTTATCTAACCAAATATTAGTTTACTGTCCTTCAGAGGCTCCAGCAGGTGAAGCTACAGATATCATATGAAAGTAGAAAAGGTGGAGGAGAACTCTCTATAGGATTCCAGAACTGCCTGTGCGTCATGACGCGCGATCTGGCCGCGCCGCTGGGCTCACGAGGACAGGAGAACACAGAGCAACAACTAAGCCACTATGGACTCGTGGATGTAAAGATATGAAAAGAAACACTGTGGACACAGAAGGACAGAGAGGGTGGACATCAGGGTCTATTGGATCCGGTCTGATTAATGCATGTTAGCCCAAATAAAACACAAGCAGGTAGCCAACAAGTCTGCTCTATGAGCAGTACACGGATCTTTAGACACAGCAAGCACATTTTCATATCAACTGTAACTTTCCTCAAATAATAATAATGATAATCAGATGGCATTCATTGTATAGCTAATAATGTTGAGAGAAGAAAGAAGTTAAAACCCTCGGCCTCGGACAATTTCATTTGATGGAGATTTATATGCCTGAACTATTAATAAATAAATATAAATATAGATTAGATCAGGGGTCTGCAACCTGCTGGCTCTTTAGCCCCTCTCCAGTGGCTCCCTGTGGATTCTTAAAAATGGAAATGAATAACTGTTTTTTGTTTACATTTTCTTTGTTATTTATCATTGTTGTAAACGGAGTATTAGGGCCACATTGAGAAAAAAAATAAATAAATCTGAGATTTCGAGAATAAAGTCATAATATTACAAGAATAAAGTTATAGGTTTACGAGGAAAAAAAGTCGTAATATTATAAAGTAATAATTTTACGTGTTATTTTCTTTTTTTCTTGTTTAGTTAGGACTTTATTCTCGTAATATTATTACTTTATTCTGGAAATCTCAGATTTTTTTCCTCAATGTGACCCTAATCCTTCGTCGTACATTTGCACTTGGGCCCTCACTGCATTAGACTTATATACTATATACTTAGACTATAAACTGTGTTACCTTCATCATGATGCTCAAATGTTTTGCGGCTCCATACAGTTTTTTTGTTGTTGTTTTTTGCCTAAAATGGCTCTTTTGACAGTAAAGGTTGCTGACCCCTGGTCTATACCTATCTCTTAATACATCCATGGTCTATACACTCTGCCATTTCTCCTCTACTGTAACTTGTCACTCAGGGCTGACAAAAAAATCTCCAGCAGGATGAGTTATTGTAATGGTATTCCATTACAATAACTCATCCTGCTGGAGATTTTTTCTTAAATCCTGGGTTGTAAACCTGTTTCTGTAATATCCTACTCATGCTAATACAACAAATCTGAATTTTACATTGAAAAGGAAATAGAGAGAGAGAGAGTGCAGGAGAGATCAAGTAGACCAACAGATGATGTCTGTTGTCCAAGTTTTGTGTCTTGATGTGTAGCTGTGTGTTATAGACATGATCAGATCAGATCTATCAGGAACGACACACCTCATGCCTCCATAATGATAAACAGCTAAATTTAAGTGTATTGACTCTTGTACATAGACATGAATTTCAAATTTTTTTGTGATGGTCAGCACAAAATCAATTCATATGTAATCCACGTAATTGTGAACCAGGAAGTATAGAGAGCAGCGAACCACATAGTCACAAAGGGAGGAGGTTGGAGTGAATGAGTGGGTCAAAAAACTCAGGACTTTCACCCAAGAGACTGATGTTCGTGTCCCGTGTGAACAAGAACTCAAAGTTGATTTCTTTGTCAAATGACTTCTGTACTTAAGTTACAGCACTCCCTGAGTTATTTTTACCCAAAGTTTTGTTGCCTAAGCCTAACCAAGTCAATCTATTCCTAAACCTTACTAAGTAGTTTTATTTTGCAAAGACTGGAGCGGAAATTTACACATGCGTGATGTGTTGCTGGACATTTGTAGGAAAACGCATGAAAAATACGTTGTTGAAAGGAAAAAAAAAGGGGGAAATTTGTGTCTATGTACACAAATCAAATAGATTAAATTTTGTGACTATTTCACGAACTGCCGTGAGACTGTGTTGTGATAAAACACACACAGAAGGTCACTGTAGAGCATCTTTGAGCCTCCGTCACCCTGTCAGTCACTAACGGTATATATACAGGCCTAGTAACACAGGAAGTGCATTATGGGATGCTTGACGTCCAGAAGTTCAAGTTTGGAAACAAATGAGATAGTTCAGGGTAAATACATGTAACTTTAAAAATATAAGACAACAAGGAAACTAACATTCATTCACCAGCAATACGTGGGTACATGTGTTATTATAAGTGTTTTATAAAAGAAGAGCTCTATTGAACACAGATATATATATATATATATAGAACCAGGAAGTGTCTTTATATATATATATATATATATATATATATATATATATATATATATATATCTAATAAAGATCTCTGGTATTGAAGGAGGCTGGGTCACAAGTCAACAACGCGTCATATCTTTGGGATACAACACATGTGCAGTAAAATCTGCTCTGCACACTGAAATTGAGCCAATCGCAACGCACAACGGCAGCTTCAGTTACACTGCGCATATGTCATACCCCATACCCCAAGACCCATGTCCGCCTGTGTCCTAACCTCCTTTAATAGGCCTTGGTTCTCCACACACTCTAGTGCCAGAAGCATCACAAGTATCTGCAGCAAGAATCTTAACTAAAACTAAAAAAATGCGACCATATTACACCAGTTTTAGCTTCATCGCACTGGCTTCCGATTCATGTCAGATTAGACTTTAAGGTGCTTCTGATGACCTATTAAAATTGTAAATGGGCATGCTCCTTCCTACTTGTCTGATCTACTTAAACCTTACACTCCAATCAGGACTCTCTGTTCTCAGAGTATAGGGCTCCGGTCTGTCCCCAGAGTGTAAAAGAAGTCAGCAGGCCAAAGGGACTCTTCTTATCGAGCCCCCTAAACTTCTCCCATGTGCATCAAGACCCAAACATGCTGGATCCTACTCAAAGAGTATAGAAGCGAAGAGGCGAAACTCAGGTGCCTTTTCGACAACAGCCACTAGATGGCGCTGCGGTAGAGGTAACTCCATGCCCAGTGTGTAAAACAGTCTCTAAAAGCCCAAGCTGAGATCACTGAGCATCCACTCTGACATCATCACATTTCTGTCTTGACAAAGCTCCTCCAGATCCACAGAAGACATTATATAACTGGTTTCAGATGTTGAGTAGAACTCCCCATGAAACCTATCAATGTAAAATAGAGTTAGAGTGCTCCTAAAAATGAATAATAAACAGCGATCAAACAAAAAGTACAAAACAGACCGACGTCAGAAATATACAGACATTTATTTACAAATACGTTTGCATTTGCATAGACATTTAAAATTCCAAAATAAAAGTTATAAGATATTATAGTAAACAGATATAGGAAATATTATCTTATGCTGCATAATTTAGCACAAGGAAAAGTTCACTTGTCAGAATCAAGGCGTACGAGCTGTTGTCTTTCATCTCTATCATATAAATATACATAAATAAGATCTGTATGTACTTCATTCCAACAGGTGCAATCGTTTCACTTTGCCAAGCAGACGTCACAATCAATACGCGTTATTACGCTCATCATCATCATTAGTATTATGGTCGTCACTATCTCCATCATACCGACATCAAAAATAATCTTTGGTTCTTTCTGAAGCAATGTTTTTGTGGTACATAGTCATTATATCAAAGTCAGAGTTCTTCCTTCATGATGCCGTTAACATTCATTCTCAACTGGACTGTGTGTGGCGTGAGACAGACAGTGTTATGGTTTTATATAAACGGTTATGGTTTTGGTGACACAGCCAAGGTTAAGGTTTACCTGAAGACTTAATTATTATTGCTGCACTGAGTATTAAGAAAAAAAACAACAATGCAAATGGAATTATTTCACTGCATTATTATCATTTTACTCTTCTTCAAACATTATTAGAATATTCTGAAATAGATTTTGCATGTTATTTTACACATGTAAGAATGTATGTACATATATATTATGTAAGTGGGATTCTTTCTTCAAACTAGAAAAGTGGATAAAAAAAGATTTTCTGCAGTTGTAGTAAATGCTCACTACCTATTTATGTAAATGGTTTTAATTATAATTAGGTTTGTTCTGCTTTAGTTATCAGTGGTGTTGTTGTTTAGAAGAGACAGTTTGAGGATCCGCCAGTCACTATCAAGATTTCCTGCTGTCCAGTCAGATGGATCGTCCATCGTCATCCTGCTGGGATCTGCAGGGCCACTAAAAACTAAAAACAGTGGCTTTAAATGGATGGAGTGAAAAAGTTGTCACCTTCGTCTTCCGAAGACCCGAGTTCTGCTTTGTCTTTGTTGAAATAAATTTAGAAAATAACTTTTCTTGCAGAAAATAAACCCACTCTTTGTCACCTAGCTGACCCTGTGACCTTTAACCCCGAGATTCCCACAGCAGGAAGTCTGACAGGCTGGCCTCATGCCTTCAGCTCTGTCCCTCTGACACCATGACAACACATCCAGATGTTTCCTTAATGTCTGACCAATAAGAAAACATCTGCTCGATCTGACAACGTAAAGCTGCTGCGATTAAAGAATCTCCTCTTCTGTACAAAGCATCTTACAAAATGTGTTTTCTACATCTTTGTTGAATCAATAATGGCGAAAAGAAAACGGAGGGAATGTTACAAAAGACTTGCAAAAATATATCTCCACAGTGGTTTCAAACATTCAGGACATTAACAGTACATTGCATTAGTGCCCTACAGTAGAATTTCACTTCTGCAGCTTCGCTGATAAATTAATAAATTAGATCTAAACTGCCAAATGGATCTCAGCATGTTCAAATATCTGAAACCGAATCCTCTCTGTTCACAGCTGTTTGGAAAAACTACAGTGAGGCCAAACAAGGAGGAGCTCTGTTAGCTCACCTGGTAGAGCGGGCGCCCAGTGTGTACCTTTCATACCGTAGCCGTCGAGGGTTCGATTCCCACTCAAAGCCCTGTCCAGCATGTAATCCCGTAACTCCTCCCACCGTGTCACAGTTGTCCTTGTCTCTGTAAAATAATGTAAAATCCAAACAAAAATTGTAGTCCCTAAAATTATCAAAATTAAATTGCTCAAATTAGTATTTATTTTAAAGCAGATAGTAACTTTGGTCACCATGAAAATGGGGATTGTCTTCTACATGACAAATGTTAAAGTCTATCTTTTGAGGAAAAACTTGAGATTAAACACCTCGGTGCCTACAAAACCACGGGATATTGTTATAAATCAAACCGCTGGTAAAAATACTCGGATTTAACGTGAAGTGAAACAAACCAGGAACAAAGTGGCTAACAGCTAGCTTGTCAGAGAAGACGCTGTTTCGCTTCCCGTGAGGGGATCGTACACTGGACAGACTTTACAGTATACCTGCTGTATACTTGGTCCTTTGCATTTTGAACGCTCCCATCTCATCTTTGTAGTATATCTCTATATATAGTATAAGTCTTCCACAGTATTGTTGGATGTGTGAAGTCAGCGTAGGTTACAATCCTAAATTCACAACATTCCTGGTCTTTGATCGTGTCTTGACCGCACCAGATCCCATCAATATTAAGTAAAATATTTGACGCTGGCTACGCAGCGGGACTTTTGCCATGTTCTGTCTGTATGCTTTTATTGACTACCTTAGTACTGTATTTGATACTCTTTTAATGTCATATCTGTGATGGGTATGGAACTGGACTCCCTGGGTGGGTATGGAACTGGACTCCCTGGTGTCAGTGGCGGAGAGGAGGACCCTAAGCAGACTGTTATCCATCATGGTCAATACCCACCACCCCCTTCACAACACACTCACTCGGCAGAGGAGCACCTTCAGTGGCAGGCTGCTGTCTCAGTCCCGCTCTACGGACAGACTGAGGAACTCCTTTGTCCCCTGAGCCATACGGCTGTTTAACTCCTCACAGCACAGGAGGGTTTAACTGACTTACTCTTCATATTTGCACTACTATTTGCACTATTTGCACCATTGGCACACTGTCACTTCACTGCTGTACTTACTTATGTTATCTTACTTTTATTTTTATTTTTATTTCACTTTATTCTATTTCATTGTATCTTTTTTAAGGTGTATTGGTGTTGGGACTTGTTGTCTATGCTACTGGATGCCTAAATTTCCTTCGGGATCAATAAAGTATCTATCTATCTATCTATCTATCTTGTGTGTGTTGGGGGGGGTATTTTGTACTATTTTAATGTCTAGTCTTGTGTGGGATGGAGGGGGATGTATTTTGTGCCCTTTTAATGTCTAATCTTCCTTTAATGTCCAATTTTTCCAACTATTTTATTATTCTTAAAATGATTTTCATTCACATATCATGAGGTCAGAGTTCAAGGGACCCCTTTGAAAATGGCTATGCCATTTTTTCCCTTGCCAAAATTTAGCTTAAATTACGAGCGTTATTTAGCCTCCTACATGGTTGGTACTAATGGATTCCTTAGGTTTTCTAGTTTCATATGATGCCATTTTATTATTCTTACTTGCCCAGTGACTACAGGTGGAAAATAGCAATTTCTAGCAAATCTCCCTCTGAGGTACATTTTGAACAGATAAACAATGTGCGATTAATTTGCGATTAACTACGGACAACAATGCGATTAATTACGATTAAATATTTTAATCGATTGACAGCCTTAATAAATAGATAATATAATGCTGGATTAATGCATGGCATAAAAAAATCATTGGTTGCTTGCTGCTGTTGCTGTCACCGGCCAAGCCTTCCCCTTTAAGGCAGGTAGCCTTTTGGGTGACGTGTGTATGTGACGCAATCTGGCGTGTTTTGTTTTGGGAAGTGATTCTCCTCCTGTGTGTGTAGAAAACTAAAAGTACCGGTACCGACAGGTACCGCAGTCACGGTGAAGGTAGTTGTCAGCAAAAAGTGTCTAGATAAACTCAGGTTCATGTATAACGACTGTAAACGGGGCCGTGTTTTGTATTCACTAAAACATAAATCATCTCCGACCATTTATCTGTGACAAGCTAGTTACCTAGCGACCAGCTATGAGCCAGGCTAAAGGCTAATTGAGTTAGTTAAGTTAGCCTAAAGAAAACAGAGATCTCCCAACTACGGTTCGGAGCCGCGAAGCTGGAAAGGTAACTGCTGTTATTTATCACTATTTTACAATATAAGATGAGTGTCTAACATAGTATTGTTTTAATTGCGGCACCTGGAGAGCGTTAGTGTGGTTCTGCCGACGAATCAGCTTCCAGGATTTGCCATTTTCTCCATTTTCTCTCGACGAATCATGTGGCGGCTTTCCGCTACGTCATCCATTTTCACTGCGGACGTCATCCATTTTCACTGCGGATTCAGCCAATCGAAGCTCTGGATTACATTTTCAGGCAACGAATCGGGTGGCGGATCTCCGCACACGTCATCCATTTTTGAAGCGGAACTAAACGACTGAATAGCCAATCACAGCCTTCACAGCGACGCCGACGCGGAGGAGGGAGATTTGAACTATTTCACCGCCGTCGTCGCAGAAACGTCTATTCAGTAAGAGACAGGTAAATATCATTATTATCATTACGTGACATTGATATTTGGTTCTCTTAGACAATACGGATTAAACGTGTTTTAGCTTTCTGGTGTTTTTAATGTTGGCTGATTAAGATTCGCTGTGAAATCACTGAATGGGTTTGTAATGTTACACTGTCTAAGCTAACCTGGCTTTAATTATCCGAGCAAGACTCGGTTAATTAGTTACCAATCATTTTATAAACTGTTAAGAGCTCTAATTATTATGCTAAGGCTGCGTAACCGTTACAGTTACATAGCGGTAACGTTACTCATACTGTATGAGATCCTCAGCGTTGTTAAACTAAGATTACCACAGTCACTTCTTTTAGCTCAGACAGGTAACTGTAGTGTTACATTAATGTTCATGATAAATTATTATATGATCATAAACGTTATGTTAATACTAAAGCTATATATATATATGTCTGCTACTGTATGAGCTCCTTAATAATAAGACAATAGGACATTATATGTTACATGTAGTGTAATTTCACAGCTGTTTATCCTATTTATTTGCTTACTGATGACAAATCGTATGTTTATCAGGCAGTGGACGAGCATGGTATGCCAGAGGCCTGTACTACGAAGCAGGATTTGGCGTTATCGAGGTAACTTCAGGGTTAACCCAGGGTTTTCCGTCCTACGAAGGCGGATCACTTCTTACCGGGGTAGATCACCATGGTAACTTACGCTGAACGGCTAACCTGCTCCGGAGCAGGTTATGTTCCAGATAAGAGATCAACTCGAAGAAAAACACCGTCTACTGACCAATCAGAGCTCAGTGTGCAGATCGTATGGTAATATTACACAAATACGAAGAAGTTTAAGTCATAAACCAGGCTAAAAACAACACAGTTTAAACTGACAAATGCAGGAAGGACAGATTGATTTATGCTGCGGGTGTTTACTGCTTTGAATTATATTTTTATATTTATTTTTTTACTTGCTCTTGAGTCCGTGTCACACCGCAGGAGACGGGGACGCACCTGACAGAAGGTTTAAATAGTTATACACGCCGTTTGTTTAATAATGGGTAAAATAACGTGTAACCGTCCATCCAGCCATCAATATAATTTCTTATTGCTATTTATAAGCCGACGACTTTATCCGACTTTTGAGTGTTCCGTTAAATTAATAAGTCTGTTAATTTACGCATTCACACATCGGGAGTTTTTTCTTCTGCCAGCTGTCCTTCCTGCATTTAGCAGCTTCAACTGTGTTACTTTTAGTCTGGATTAAGTGTTTAACTTCTTCGTATTTGTCTAATATAGTTTGCTCTTCCTTGGTAAAATGTGCCGCTCTGTCTGTCTGTCTGCTGACAGTAGACTTGTCCATGTCTGTGATTGGTCAGATGCTGCAAACACCGCCCCGTTCACGTGAACGCGCTCATAACCAGACTGAGAAACCCTGGGTTGACTTACCGAGTTGATAACCACCTTCGTAGGACAGTTTAGCTGGAACTCGTTTGTTAGGGTTGGTTAAGCCAGATAACGAGAAGATACCCTGGGTATGTTGAACTCGCTTCGTAGTACGGGCCTCAGGTTATGGATCGGGCTGAGGACACAGACCTCCATGACTCTCAGCATCCAGCAGGTCAGGAATATCTGTAATTTGGAATATCATGTTCAAAAAGAATAAGACAATGTTTTTGTTTTCATTTCATTAGTTACTCACATAAGCCTGTTGTTTGAATAAATATTCAGTCTCTGTTGTTGTTTTCATGTTTTTTTTTAAGGTAAGCACAATTGTGGCCCTGTGGTAAAACCTGCTGGACGTTGACAGCAGGCACAGCAATCCACAGTGGGCCGGTCACTGCCGGAGGCCCCGCTGGAGTCTGAGCTGAAGGAGTTTCTGGTGCTGTAAATCATTTTGTCTGATTTCACGGGGAATCAGAGCCGATGACAAGCATTAAGAATAACTAAAGTAATGGCCAATATTCTCTCCGATGGTCTTGTTTACTTATGTAGGTCATATAGAGGCATCAGTAGTACATTGAGAGCTGTTTCATAACCAGTACCACACTGAAAATAACCTGTTACAAGTAAATGTTGAGTGTTAAATTGTTACATTGAAGATCTTAATCAAAAAGTACAAAAGTATTATCAGTATTATCTTCTTCAAATTATTTTTTCTTGTTATTTCACGTGTTCCAGGCCCAAAGACAATAAAATTAAAGCTTTAATATCAATACTGTCTCAATTCATGTGTATTTCTATGGTTATATTTTTGATTAATTACACACAGCAAGTCCATCCCAATTAAAACACATTGCTCAACTATTCTCCAGTACATTATGCTTTATTCAACTAACATTTTGGGCTATCTTGCCTAACAGTTCATTAATCAGTTATTAGGAGGATGTATGCAATAATAATAATGCAAAACATCATCATGGACAATGATGATGTTTTGTATATTTGTTAAGTGTAGTGATCTACTACTTATATGACTGTATAAGGAACCCTGAACATTTTTCAATATTAATGTATTAGTTGCAGTGCACAAGTCTTGCATTAAATTATATCTAGAGTCAATTCAAGTTTACACGGGCAACACAAACAATTTTTTACTGCATATTATAAACTTCTACCCTGCCGGAGACGAGATTCGAACCGCCGCTCAAGTGGACATGTATTCTTCCCCCTAAAAAGCACAAAATATAATATATTTATTCTTTATAAAAAATACTGTGGTGTATAAAGACTTTAAAACACCATGTGGGTGAAAAAAGGAGCTACAGAATTGTGTTGTCTTCTCCTTTTCTCTCTTTTTCTTTCTTTTCCTCCCTTTTCCTCCTCTTTTCTTCTCCCCCCTTTCTCCTCCTCCTTCCCACGCCCACCCACACAATATTGTTCCCCAGGTTTTGCGGAAATGGTAGAGCGCTCGCTTAGCATGCGAGAAGTAGTGGGATCGATGCCCGTATCCTCCACTTTATTTATTTTTTACCTCTACTTATTTCTTTCTCAGGAGAAAAGGATGTCACCCTCCCTGTCCAGTGTTATTTATATATAATATATTTATTATAAAGAGAACTAAACCCACCTGACATCGTTTTTTTCTGGTTTACGAGACGCCTTCACGCTGAGATGACTGCCCTCCAGATGGTTTGTTCGTAGTTTTTTTCTGAGTTATGTTTAAATTTGATTTAAAAAAACAAAACAAGAAGTTTACTAATAAAATTATACTTCGAGTGCGAGTTAGATGTGTGTGACAAAGTATCGTAAAAGCAACGTTTAAACCCTTTTAAACACAGAACCCATTACACATAACAACCGAGATCCACTTTTTTGACTTTCAAAACTTTATTTACAGTTAGAAACAACAACAACAACAACTAAATCTACTAGCCAGGGAGTCCGAAGTCAATTCAAAATCCTTTCGGAGTTCAAATGAAAGGTATTTTCTTTAACATATTGAAAGTCTTTCCATCTTTTTTGTACTTCACATTTTTTTTGTAAGGTGCGATATTGCTTGAACATTAAAACGATGAAAGCAGGGTTTGGAGTCAGACCATTTACATTTGTGGATGTGGAATTTACCAAGAATAATCAGAAGTTCAATAATCTAGTTAATATTGCTATCCATCCCATAGAACACAAACTATAACATCATATCAAATACATTAATTTGTACGTTAGTACCCATTTTCCAATTCATAACGTTTTGCATATATGTCCAAGTAAAATCCATGACATTCAGACCACCTTGTTCTCTACTACCTCTAATAATTTATTTTTTAAGATAATGTTTTTCCCCTCCAGATATAATCATATAGCATCTCATCCAATTCATTCATTAGAATAAATTGGTTGTGATTTATATCAACAACTAAAATAATCAGGCACAGTGAAAAAGACATGTCTGGGAGACATGTCTTTCTCACTGTGCCTGATCTCTAAATGTGTCCTATCAAATGGCGACACCTGCTGATCGATTACTGGAATTGAAAAACCACATCTCGCTACCACACTGATTTTCTCAAAAGGATTCATCTGTTGAACATGCATGAGTTTCCTGAATATCATGAAAATCAGCACCTTTACATTTGTAGCCTAATATGAAAAAATAACTTTTCTTTTGAGAAGGTCTCATATACCACTGGCATCTGAGACATCAGAACAAAGAGAACAGAAAACTTGACTTAACTGAACTTAACCTCTTGTCATCTTGGCCACAAAGGAAATTTGTTTATATAGTGCAAAAATTCTAAATCGGCGAAACCTATTAGATTATTTAGACATTTCAAATGTATTCCAATTGTTTAACAGACCCCGATTGTTTTTTCTTTTTATTCTTTTTTTCCCTTTCCTTACATTTTATTTGTTGTATAATTTATTTTATTTTTATAATGTGAAATATACTTACTGAATTTGTTGTAACGAAAAACCTGAACATGTGCTCTATGTAACCACTGTATCGAACTTTGTAAATAAAGTATTGGAATAGACAGAAAAAAAGTTTATTTTGTGACGTCAGACGAAACAATGCATCATGGGGGATTTTGGAGAGCGTTAGTGTGGTTCTGCCGACTAATCAGCTTCCAGGATTTTCCATTTTCTCCATTTTCTCTCGACAAATCATGTGGCGGCTTTCCGCCACGTCATCCATTTTCACTGCGGACGTCATCCATTTTCACTGCGGATACAGCCAATCGAAGCTCTGTATTTCATTTTCAGGCAACGAATCGTGCGGCTTATCTCCGCGCACGTCATCCATTTTTGAAGCGGAACTAAAGGACTGAATAGCCAATCACAGCCTTCACAGCGACGCCGATGCGGAGGAGGGAGATTTGAACTATTTCACCGCCGTCGTCGCAGAAACCTCTATTCAGTAAAACACAGGTAAATATCATTATTATCATTACGTGACATTGATATTTGGTTCTCTTAGACAATACGGATTAAACCTGTTTTAGCTTTCTGGTGTTTTTAATGTTGGCTGATTAAGATTCGCTGTGAAATCACTGACAGTGTAACATTACAAACCCATTCAGTGATTTCACAGCGAATCTTAATTAGCCAACATTAAAAACACTAGAAAGCTAAAACACGTTTAATCCGTATTGTCTAAGAAAACCAAATATCAATGTCACATAATGATAATAATGATATTTACCTGTCTTTTACTGAATAGACGTTTCTGCGACGACGGCGGTGAATAGTTCAAATCTCCCTCCTCCGCATCGGCGTCGCTGTGAAGGCTGTGATTGGCTATTCAGTCGTTTAGTTCCGCTTCAAAAATGGATGACGTGCGCGGAGATCCGCCGCACGATTCGTTGCCTGAAAATGGAATACAGAGCTTCGATTGGCTGAATCCGCAGGGAAAATGGATGACGTCCGCAGTGAAAATGGATGACGTAGCGGAAAGCCACCACATGATTCGTCGAGAGAAAATGGAGAAAATGGAAAATCCTGGAAGCTGATTCGTCGGCAGAACCACACTAACGCTCTCCAGGTGCCGCAAAAGCTGCGCAACTGTCCACTATACTAACGAGGACTGCTTCTTCCCTGTTTTTGGCACGTCAACGGGCAGGTGGCGCTGTTCCAGTGTATACAGGGAATATACAGAGATATACAAGGAATGATTGAAGTTGAAGGACAGTGACACATTTTGGTTGTGTTGGCTCTGGTAAACCACAGATGTGAAATGTGGATAAAACCACGTAAATAGACTACACAATGTCATATCACGCTGAATTCGGAGGTTATGCCTTTCAGCATTGACTTGGGGGTTTCTGTACCTCAGTGGCTCAAATCTTTTTCTTTTTTGTGAATGTTGTTTTCATGCTGATATTGGGAGGACTGAAACCAGGCTACAATAAACCCTTTTCAACAAATGACTAGATTCATGATGAAGGACTGTTTCCAATAAAATAGATGTTTATGGTTCCTGTGCCTACTGCATTTACTGTCACTCAAATCCATGACACAGCAGCTGTGACTGAATCCAGTTTAAAATGTATCATCTGATCTCTCCAAGTCAAAAGCCAATATGACGTCTGGCATTTGAAATGTTGCAGTGAAGTATGCAGGTGCATGAATCCGTGCAGATGCATAAAATGGCCTTTTCATCACTTTCCGTAGTGTAGTGGTTATCACGTTTGCCTCACACGCGAAAGGTCCCCAGTTCGAAACTGGGCGGAAACACATTCCTTTGTTCACCTTTACGCTCTATCACAGTCGAAGTCTTCTGAGTTGAATTCCTAGTAAACCGGGTATTGAGTGACACTATTTGAAATCGTGTTTGGCTTCCTTCCTACCCTTACCTTGACACTCTTCTCCATCCTTGCAGGTAAGGCACGCACATTCATAAGGGTCCTTTTCATCAGTTTCTGTAGTGTAGTGGTTATGACATTTGCCTAACACGCGAAAGGTCCCCTGTTTGAAACTGGGCAGAAACACATTCCTTTGTTCATCTTTACTCTATCACGGTCCAAGTCTGCTGAGTTGTATTCACAGTACACCGGGTAATAAGTAACACTATTTGAAATAGTGTTTGGCTTCCTTCCTTCAGGGAATATATAGATACACAGGGAAGCATTGAAGTTGAAGGACAGTGAGACATTTTGGTTGCGTTGGCTCTGGTAGACCGCAGATGTGAAAGGTGGATACAACCATGTAAATAGACTATTCAATGTCATATCACGCTGAATTCAGAGTTTACACCTTTCAGCATTGAAGTGAGGGTTTTTGTTCAACCATGCAAGGATAAAGAGCTGGTCCACTGTTCCATGACCAGGACGGAATCCGCTCTGCTCTTTCTCGATCTGAGGTTCGACAATTGGCTGGCGCCACCTTTGGAGGCCACCTGGCATAAGCTTTCCCAGAGAGGCTGAGCAGTGCGATTACTTTATGATTGGAGCACACCCTCCGGTCTTCCTTTTTACAAATGTGAATCCCGGCCCCGTTCGGCCATCCCTCAGGCACTGTCCCTGACCTCCATGTGACACTGAAGAGGCGTGTCAGCCAAGACAGCCAAACAATGTCCAGAGCCTTAAGCATCTCAGAGCGAATATCATCCACACCTGGCACCTTACCGCTGAAGAGCTTCTTAACTACCTCAGACACCTCTGCCAGGGATATGGGTTACGCTTCCCCCAAGTGCTCAAACTCTGCCTCCTCCACAGAAGGTGTGTTGGTCGGGTTCAGAAGCTCTTCAAAATGCTCTTACCGCCGCTCGATAATATTCTCAGTCAGGGTCAGCAGTTCTCCTGCCCTGCTGAACACAGCCTGAGCCAAAACCTGCTCTCCCTTCTTGAGTCGTCTAACGGTTTGCCAGAACTTCCATGATGCCAAACGAAAGTCCTTCTCCGTAGCCTCCCGGAAACCAACATTTGGGAGGAATATCACATTTCACGGACAAATAATTTCCTATTATGAGTTGCTGCTAATTGTGAATTCTCCATTCTATTGTGAAGTAACAACTGCTGCTGCTTTAAAACTTTTGTCTTTCTTGTTGAATAATCAGCAGCTGGTCGAAAACACTACCCTCCCCGTCGGGGAATCGAACCCCGGTTCCGCGCGGGAGCCGGGAATAGTAGACCTTAGGTCTCTTAACTATTACCATTCATTCTCTATGGTAGTTCTTATCACTACGGCTGTCGCATATTTTTGGCCACAAGTGGGATTTTGGTGGCGCTGTTTGACCCCTTTGGATTCAAGTAAGGAGACCCCGTTGTCACCTTTGAGTTACACAGACCTCACAGCATCAGCAGCAGCATAGAGAAGACGGTACATGATCGGATGATCTACGGCGTTTTTTCACGGCTCTATCGCGAAAGAAGAAGTCAAACTTTTCAAACGTAAGTGGGGATCATTTTTTCAAGTAGTAAATTAACTCTTCTCAGTTGTTTTAATGGCCAAACTGTTCTTATAAAGGTTCGTTGGCTTACATGTTGTTGTTTTTAGCATCGACAGGTTGTAACTGGGTTTGTTGTTAACGTTAGCTAACTAGTACATTAAGGTTATGTTACGTTGTGTACAGTATGTCAGTGTTTACAGTAGCTCATTGTATTACTTTGCACCTGTAGAAGAGCTGTCAATCAAGTTTTACAATTATCTCTTGTTAACACTGATCCAAAATCCTGCTTTCTTTGACTCTTTCATTGTTTTTTGTCTCTAAGAATCATATTAAGACTGAGGTTTTCTGTGTCATCATTGTGTTACGTCCATCAGTTGTCATTGTGAATACAGTATGTTGGTACAGTCGTATTTTAGACAACCTCAGTGTACATTTTGAATGGGTAAATACTATAACTTCTGTCTATTTTATAGCCTACATGTAAGATGCAGGTATCTATCTATCTATCTATCTTATCTGTCTGTCTGTCAGTCTGTCTCTGTAATATAAAATGCTGTTAGCTAGTCATTACAAATGATGATTACTGTTAATAACTGTATATAATATGTATTGTGTTTCACTGTTTTATACTTTGATTAATGTATTATATTGTTTGACCACAGGCAGCCAAGCAGTCAGTGTGCCTGTCACAAGCGGAGCCAGGCGGAGGAGGGCCGAGTGGAGGAAGGTGGCAGAGGAGAGGCCAAGAGGAAGTCAGCGGTGCAACTGCCAACAGGTCGCCGGTGCCGGTTCTGTCACCTGCCACTAAAGCAGAACCCCCACAGCCCTCACATTCATACGGGCTTCCCCGGGGTGGCAGGGAGTACATCTACTGCCCCTCCAGAAGTACATCTACTGCCCCTCCAGAAGTGCATCTACTGCCCCTCCAGAAGTGCATCTACTGCCCCTCCAGAAGTACATCTACTGCTCCTCCAGAAGGACATCTACTGCCCCTCCAGAAGTACATCTACTGCTCCTCCAGAAGGACATCTACTGCCCCTCCAGAAGTGCATCTACTGCCCCTCCAGAAGTACATGTACTGCCCCTCCAGAAGTACATCTACTGCCCCTCTAGAAGGACATCTACTGCCCCTCCAGAAGTACATGTACTGCCCCTCCAGAAGTACATCTACTGCCCCTCTAGAAGTACATCTACTGCCCCTCCAGAAGTACATGTACTGCCCCTCCAGAAGTACATCTACTGCCCCTCCAGAAGTGCATCTACTGCCCCTCCAGAAGTACATGTACTGCCCCTCCAGAAGTGCATCTACTGCCCCTCCAGAAGTACATGTACTGCCCCTCCAGAAGTACATCTACTGCCCCTCCAGAAGTGCATCTACTGCCCCTCCAGAAGTACATCTACTGCCCCTCCAGAAGTACATCTACTGCCCCTCTAGAAGTACATCTACTGCCCCTCCAGAAGGACATCTACTGCCCCTCCAGAAGTACATCTAATGCCCCTCTAGAAGTACATCTACTGCCCCTTTAGAGGTACATCTACTGCCCCTCTAGAAGTACATCTACTGCCCCTCCAGAAGTACATCTACTGCCCCTCCAGAAGTGCATCTACTGCCCCTCCAGAAGTACATCTACTGCCCCTCCAGAAGTACATCTAATGCCCCTCTAGAAGTACATCTACTGCCCCTCTAGAAGTACATCTACTAGACTATATTAATCAAAAACACCTGGACTGACCCTGATCTCGGCTCCTTACTTATACTTTAATTTTAGCGTGTCGATTAACAATTGTTTTAATTTATTTGTCAATAATTGTTTTGTCTGTTTTGTCCAAAACCAAAAGATACTCAGTTCACAGAAAAGCAGCAATCCTGACATTTGAGAAGCTGAAACCAGATAACGTTGATTGCTTATTGTTTCAGTACTAATTTTGTAAATATGTTTATCGATACACTATGTACTGTATATATACTTTATATTTCATATGCTGTTTGTTTGTTTTATATATTATATTTCTGTCAGTTTTGATTGTGTTTAATTCTTCAAAATCCAGCTGTTGTTCAATAAAATATCTTGAAAACATCACTGTGACTCTCTTTACTATATAGAGGTAGTAATAGTGATAGAAATGAAATAATCACACATCTATATTCATATGCTCAGCTGTATGCTGACACATCTGTACCATAAACATCTGTTATTCTGCCTTAATATGAGTAAATCTAGCATAATAATTGGAAATAATATCCTATGTGCATAACTATATAAAGATTGTTTCTCTATTCTATGATGTCAAGCACTTTAATTGTATTTTGTGCATGCTAAAGAAATAAAGTATTATTATTGCCAATATTATTAAGTTCAAATAAACTTTGACCAGTAGCAACATGTAAAAGTAGCATGTCTAACCTTTAAATCACAAGGTCTTATTATCTTATTATCATCATCCTAAAAGATGAATTGTTTCCACATGATTTGTCCAAAAATCTGTGATTAAATTTCACTTTAAACTTTTTAAAAGGTTTAAATGTAATTGTTTTGTACTATACACACAAGATGTAGCAGAATATTCTGAACCAAATATGGGACATTATGTTTGGGTAAGGAGGGATTCGTAACCGTGTCATTTTTGAAGGGCTTCTGGTCAAGAAAATGTCCTCTACACCTATACGCGGCTGGCCTACGCGTGACAGGCGGAGATACTGTCCACTATACTAACGAGGACTGCTTCTTGCCTGTTTTTGGCACGTCAACGGGCAGGTGGCGCTGTTCCAGTGTATACAGGGAATATACAGAGATATACAAGGAATGATTGAAGTTGAAGGACGGTGACACATTTTGGTTGTGTTGGCTCTGGTAAACCACAGATGTGAAATGTGGATAAAACCACGTAAATAGACTACACAATGTCATATCACGCTGAATTCGGAGGTTATGCCTTTCAGCATTGACTTGGGGGTTTCTGTACCTCAGTGGCTCAAATCTTTTTCTTCTTTGTGAATGTTGTTTTCATACTGATATTGGGAGGACTGAAACCAGGCTACAATAAACCCTTTTCAACAAATGACTAGATTCATGATGAAGGACTGTTTCCAATAAAATAGATATTTATGGTTCCTGTGCCTACTGCATTTACTGTCACTCAAATCCATGACACAGCAGCTGTGACTGAATCCAGTTTAAAATGTATCATCTGATCTCTCCAAGTCAAAAGCCAATATGACGTCTGGCATTTGAAATGTTTGCAGTGAAGTATGCAGGTGCCTGAATCCGCACAGATGCAAAAAATTTTCATCAGTTTCCGTAGTGTAGTGGTTATCACGTTCGCCTCACACGCGAAAGGTCCCCAGTTCGAAACTGGGTGGAAACACATTCCTTTGTTCACCTTTACTCTCTATCACAATCGAAGTCTTCTGAGTTGAATTCCTAGTAAACCGGGTATTGAGTGACACTATTTGAAATCTTGTTTGGCTTCCTTCCTACCCTTACCTTGACGCTCTTCTCCATCCTTGCAGGTAAGGCGGGCACATACGTAAAAGTCCTTTTCATCAGTTTCTGTAGTGTAGTGGTTATCACGTTCGCATAACGCGCGAAAGGTCCCCAGTTCGAAACTGGGCAGAAACACATTCCTTTGTTCATCTTTACTCTATCACGGTCCAAGTCTGCCGAGTTGTACATCGGGTAATAAGTAACACTATTTGAAATCGTGTTTGGCTTCCTTCCTTCAGGGAATATATAGATACACAGGGAAGCATTGAAGTTGAAGGACAGTGAGACATTGTGGTTGCGTTGGCTCTGGTAGACCGCAGATGTGAAATGTGGATACAACCACGTAAATAGACTATTCAATGTCATATCACGCTGTATTCAGAGTTTACACCTTTCAGCATTGAAGTGGGGGTTTCTGTTCAACCATGCAAGGATAAAGAGCTGGTCCACTGTTCCATGAGCAGGACGGAATCCGCTCTGCTCCTTCTCGATCTGAGGTTCGACAATTGGCTGGCGCCACCTTTGGAGGCCACCTGGCATAAGCTTTCCCAGAAAGGCTGAGCATTGCGATTCCTTTATGATTGGAGCACACCCTCCGGTCTCCCTTTTTACAAATGTGAATCCCGGCCCCGTTCTGCCATCCCTCAGGCACTGTCCCTGACCTCCATGCGACACTGAAGAGGCGTGTCAGCCAAGACAGCCAAACAATGTCCAGAGCCTTAAGCATCTCAGAGCGAATATCATCCACACCTGGCACCTTACCGCTGAAGAGCTTCTTAACTACCTCAGACACCTCTGCCAGGGATATGGGTTACGCTTCCCCCAAGTCCTCAAACTCTGCCTCCTCCACAGAAGGTGTGTTGGTCGGGTTCAGAAGCTCTTCAAAATGCTCTCTCCGCCGCTCGATAATATTCTCAGTCAGGGTCAGCAGTTCTCCTGCCCTGCTGAACACAGCCTGAGCCAAAACCTGCTCTCCCTTCTTGAGTCGTCTAACGGTTTGCCAGAACTTCCATGATGCCAAACGAAAGTCCTTCTCCGTAGCCTCCCGGAAACCAACATTTGGGAGGAATATCACATTTCACGGACAAATAATTTCCTATTATGAGTTGCTGCTAATTGTGAATTCTCCATTCTATTGTGAAGTAACAACTGCTGCTGCTTTAAAACTTTTGTCTTTCTTGTTGAATAATCAGCAGCTGGTCGAAAACACTACCCTCCCCGTCGGGGAATCGAACCCCGGTTCCGCGCGGGAGCCGGGAATAGTAGACCTTAGGTCTCTTATCTATTACCATTCATTCTCTATGGTAGTTCTTATCACTACGGCTGTCGCATATTTTTGGCCACAAGTGGGATTTTGGTGGCGCTGTTTGACCCCTTTGGATTCAAGTAAGGAGACCCCGTTGTCACCTTTGAGTTACACAGACCTCACAGCATCAGCAGCAGCATAGAGAAGACGGTACATGATCGGATGATCTACGGCGTTTTTTCACGGCTCTATCGCGAAAGAAGAAGTCAAACTTTTCAAACGTAAGTGGGGATCATTTTTTCAAGTAGTAAATTAACTCTTCTCAGTTGTTTTAATGGCCAAACTGTTCTTATAATAGTTCGTTGGCTTACATGTTGTTGTTTTTAGCATCGACAGGTTGTAACTGGGTTTGTTGTTAACGTTAGCTAACTAGTACATTAAGGTTATGTTACGTTGTGTACAGTATGTCAGTGTTTACAGTAGCTCATTGTATTACTTTGCACCTGTAGAAGAGCTGTCAATCAAGTTTTACAATTATCTCTTGTTAACACTGATCCAAAATCCTGCTTTCTTTGACTCTTTCATTGTTTTTTGTCTCTAAGAATCATATTAAGACTGAGGTTTTCTGTGTCATCATTGTGTTACGTCCATCAGTTGTCATTGTGAATACAGTATGTTGGTACAGTCGTATTTTAGACAACCTCAGTGTACATTTTGAATGGGTAAATACTATAACTTCTGTCTATTTTATAGCCTACATGTAAGATGCAGGTATCTATCTATCTATCTATCTATCTGTCTGTCTGTCTGTCTGTCTGTGTAATATAAAATGCTGTTACCTAGTCATTACAAATGATGATTACTGTTAATAACTGTATATAATATGTATTGTGTTTCGCTGTTTTATACTTTGATTAATGTATTATATTGTTTGACCACAGGCAGCCAAGCAGTCAGTGTGCCTGTCACAAGCGGAGCCAGGCGGAGGAGGGCCGAGTGGAGGAAGGTGGCAGAGGAGAGGCCAAGAGGAAGTCAGCGGTGCAACTGCCAACAGGTCGCCGGTGCCGGTTCTGTCACCTGCCACTAAAGCAGAACCCCCACAGCCCTCACATTCATACGGGCTTCCCCGGGGTGGCAGGGAGTACATCTACTGCCCCTCCAGAAGTACATCTACTGCCCCTCCAGAAGTACATCTACTGCCCCTCCAGAAGTGCATCTACTGCCCCTCCAGAAGTACATCTACTGCTCCTCCAGAAGGACATCTACTGCCCCTCCAGAAGTACATCTACTGCTCCTCCAGAAGGACATCTACTGCCCCTCCAGAAGAACATCTACTGCTCCTCCAGAAGGACATCTACTGCCCCTCCAGAAGTGCATCTACTGCCCCTCCAGAAGTACATGTACTGCCCCTCCAGAAGTACATCTACTGCCCCTCTAGAAGTACATCTACTGCCCCTCTAGAAGGACATCTACTGCCCCTCCAGAAGTGCATCTACTGCCCCTCCAGAAGTACATGTACTGCCCCTCCAGAAGTACATCTACTGCCCCTCCAGAAGTACATCTACTGCTCCTCCAGAAGGACATCTACTGCCCCTCCAGAAGTGCATCTACTGCCCCTCCAGAAGTACATGTACTGCCCCTCCAGAAGTACATCTACTGCCCCTCTAGAAGTACATCTACTGCCCCTCCAGAAGTACATGTACTGCCCCTCCAGAAGTACATCTACTGCCCCTCCAGAAGTGCATCTACTGCCCCTCCAGAAGTACATGTACTGCCCCTCCAGAAGTGCATCTACTGCCCCTCCAGAAGTACATGTACTGCCCCTCCAGAAGTACATCTACTGCCCCTCCAGAAGTGCATCTACTGCCCCTCCAGAAGTACATCTACTGCCCCTCCAGAAGTACATCTACTGCCCCTCTAGAAGTACATCTACTGCCCCTCCAGAAGGACATCTACTGCCCCTCCAGAAGTACATCTAATGCCCCTCTAGAAGTACATCTACTGCCCCTTTAGAGGTACATCTACTGCCCCTCTAGAAGTACATCTACTGCCCCTCCAGAAGTACATCTACTGCCCCTCCAGAAGTACATCTACTGCCCCTCCAGAAGTACATCTAATGCCCCTCTAGAAGTACATCTACTGCCCCTCCAGAAGTACATCTACTAGACTATATTAATCAAAAACACCTGGACTGACCCTGATCTCGGCTCCTTACTTATACTTTAATTTTAGCGTGTCGATTAACAATTGTTTTAATTTATTTGTCAATAATTGTTTTGTCTGTTTTGTCCAAAACCAAAAGATACTCAGTTCACAGAAAAGCAGCAATCCTGACATTTGAGAAGCTGAAACCAGATAACGTTGATTGCTTATTGTTTCAGTACTAATTTTGTAAATATGTTTATCGATACACTATGTACTGTATATATACTTTATATTTCATATGCTGTTTGTTTGTTTTATATATTATATTTCTGTCAGTTTTGATTGTGTTTAATTCTTCAAAATCCAGCTGTTGTTCAATAAAATATCTTGAAAACATCACTGTGACTCTCTTTACTATATAGAGGTAGTAATAGTGATAGAAATGAAATAATCACACATCTATATTCATATGCTCAGCTGTATGCTGACACATCTGTACCATAAACATCTGTTATTCTGCCTTAATATGAGTAAATCTAGCATAATAATTGGAAATAATATCCTATGTGCATAACTATATAAAGATTGTTTCTCTATTCTATGATGTCAAGCACTTTAATTGTATTTTGTGCATGCTAAAGAAATAAAGTATTATTATTGCCAATATTATTAAGTTCAAATAAACTTTGACCAGTAGCAACATGTAAAAGTAGCATGTCTAACCTTTAAATCACAAGGTCTTATTATCTTATTATAATCATCCTAAAAGATGAATTGTTTCCACATGATTTGTCCAAAAATCTGTGATTAAATTTCACTTTAAACTTTTTAAAAGGTTTAAATGTAATTGTTTTGTACTATACACACAAGATGTAGCAGAATATTCTGAACCAAATATGGGACATTATGTTTGGGTAAGGAGGGATTCGTAACCGTGTCATTTTTGAAGGGCTTCTGGTCAAGAAAATGTCCTCTACACCTATACGCGGCTGGCCTACGCGTGACAGGCGGAGATACTGTCCACTATACTAACGAGGACTGCTTCTTGCCTGTTTTTGGCACGTCAACGGGCAGGTGGCGCTGTTCCAGTGTATACAGGGAATATACAGAGATATACAAGGAATGATTGAAGTTGAAGGACGGTGACACATTTTGGTTGTGTTGGCTCTGGTAAACCACAGATGTGAAATGTGGATAAAACCACGTAAATAGACTACACAATGTCATATCACGCTGAATTCGGAGGTTATGCCTTTCAGCATTGACTTGGGGGTTTCTGTACCTCAGTGGCTCAAATCTTTTTCTTCTTTGTGAATGTTGTTTTCATACTGATATTGGGAGGACTGAAACCAGGCTACAATAAACCCTTTTCAACAAATGACTAGATTCATGATGAAGGACTGTTTCCAATAAAATAGATATTTATGGTTCCTGTGCCTACTGCATTTACTGTCACTCAAATCCATGACACAGCAGCTGTGACTGAATCCAGTTTAAAATGTATCATCTGATCTCTCCAAGTCAAAAGCCAATATGACGTCTGGCATTTGAAATGTTTGCAGTGAAGTATGCAGGTGCCTGAATCCGCACAGATGCAAAAAATTTTCAACAGTTTCCGTAGTGTAGTGGTTATCACGTTCGCCTCACACGCGAAAGGTCCCCAGTTCGAAACTGGGTGGAAACACATTCCTTTGTTCACCTTTACTCTCTATCACAATCGAAGTCTTCTGAGTTGAATTCCTAGTAAACCGGGTATTGAGTGACACTATTTGAAATCTTGTTTGGCTTCCTTCCTACCCTTACCTTGACGCTCTTCTCCATCCTTGCAGGTAAGGCGGGCACATACGTAAAAGTCCTTTTCATCAGTTTCTGTAGTGTAGTGGTTATCACGTTCGCATAACGCGCGAAAGGTCCCCAGTTCGAAACTGGGCAGAAACATATTCCTTTGTTCATCTTTACTCTATCACGGTCCAAGTCTGCCGAGTTGTACATCGGGTAATAAGTAACACTATTTGAAATCGTGTTTGGCTTCCTTCCTTCAGGGAATATATAGATACACAGGGAAGCATTGAAGTTGAAGGACAGTGAGACTGTGGTTGCGTTGGCTCTGGTAGACCGCAGATGTGAAATGTGGATACAACCACGTAAATAGACTATTCAATGTCATATCACGCTGTATTCAGAGTTTACACCTTTCAGCATTGAAGTGGGGGTTTCTGTTCAACCATGCAAGGATAAAGAGCTGGTCCACTGTTCCATGAGCAGGACGGAATCCGCTCTGCTCCTTCTCGATCTGAGGTTCGACAATTGGCTGGCGCCACCTTTGGAGGCCACCTGGCATAAGCTTTCCCAGAAAGGCTGAGCATTGCGATTCCTTTATGATTGGAGCACACCCTCCGGTCTCCCTTTTTACAAATGTGAATCCCGGCCCCGTTCTGCCATCCCTCAGGCACTGTCCCTGACCTCCATGCGACACTGAAGAGGCGTGTCAGCCAAGACAGCCAAACAATGTCCAGAGCCTTAAGCATCTCAGAGCGAATATCATCCACACCTGGCACCTTACCGCTGAAGAGCTTCTTAACTACCTCAGACACCTCTGCCAGGGATATGGGTTACGCTTCCCCCAAGTCCTCAAACTCTGCCTCCTCCACAGAAGGTGTGTTGGTCGGGTTCAGAAGCTCTTCAAAATGCTCTCTCCGCCGCTCGATAATATTCTCAGTCAGGGTCAGCAGTTCTCCTGCCCTGCTGAACACAGCCTGAGCCAAAACCTGCTCTCCCTTCTTGAGTCGTCTAACGGTTTGCCAGAACTTCCATGATGCCAAACGAAAGTCCTTCTCCGTAGCCTCCCGGAAACCAACATATGCGAGGAATGTCACATTTCACGGACAAATAATTTCCTATTATGAGTTGCTGCTAACTGTGAATTCTCCATTCTATTGTGAAGTAACAACTGCTGCTGCTTTACAACTTTTGTCTTTCTTGTTGAATAATCAGCAGCTGGTAGAAAACACTACCCTCCCCGTCGGGGAATCGAACCCCGGTCTTCCGCGTGACAGGCGGAGATACTGTCCACTATACTAACGAGGACTGCTTCTTGCCTGTTTTTGGCACGTCAACGGGCAGGTGGCGCTGTTCCAGTGTATACAGGGAATATACAGAGATATACAAGGAATGATTGAAGTTGAAGGACGGTGACACATTTTGGTTGTGTTGGCTCTGGTAAACCACAGATGTGAAATGTGGATAAAACCACGTAAATAGACTACACAATGTCATATCACGCTGAATTCGGAGGTTATGCCTTTCAGCATTGACTTGGGGGATTCTGTACCTCAGTGGCTCAAATCTATTTCTTTTTTGTGAATGTTGTTTTCATGCTGATATTGGGAGGACTGAAACCAGGCTACAATAAACCCTTTTCAACAAATGACTCGATTCATGATGAAGGACTGTTTCCAATAAAATAGATGTTTATGGTTGCTGTGCCTACTGCATTTACTGTCACTCAAATCCATGACACAGCAGCTGTGACTGAGCCAGTTTAAAATGTATCATCTGATCTCTCCAAGTCAAAAGTCAATATGACGTCTGGCATTTGAAATGTTTGCAGTGAAGTATGCAGGTGCCTGAATCCGCACAGATGCAAAAAATTTTCATCAGTTTCCGTAGTGTAGTGGTTATCACGTTCGCCTCACACGCGAAAGGTCCCCAGTTCTAAACTGGGCGGAAACACATTCCTTTGTTCACCTGTACTCTCTATCACAGTCGAAGTCTTCTGAGTTGAATTCCTAGTAAACCGGGTATTGAGTGACACTATTTGAAATCTTGTTTGGCTTCCTTCCTACCCTTACCTTGACACTCTTCTCCATCCTTGCAGGTAAGGCAGCACATACGTAAAGGTCCTTTTCATCAGTTTCTGTAGTGTAGTGGTTATCACGTTCGCCTAACGCGCGAAAGGTCCCCCGTTCGAAACTGGGCAGAAACACATTCCTTTGTTCATCTTTACTCTATCACGGTCCAAGTCTGCTGAGTTGTACACCGGGTAATAAGTAACACTATTTGAAATCGTGTTTGGCTTCCTTCCTTCAGGGAATATATAGATACACAGGGAAGCATTGAAGCTGAAGGACAGTGAGACATTTTGGTTGCGTTGGCTCTGGTAGACCGCAGATGTGAAATGTGGATACAACCACGTAAATAGACTATTCAATGTCATATCACGCTGTATTCAGAGTTTACACCTTTCAGCATTGAAGTGGGGGTTTCTGTTCAACCATGCAAGGATAAAGAGCTGGTCCACTGTTCCATGAGCAGGACGGAATCCGCTCTGCTCCTTCTCGATCTGAGGTTCGACAATTGGCTGGCGCCACCTTTGGAGGCCACCTGGCATAAGCTTTCCCAGAAAGGCTGAGCATTGCGATTCCTTTATGATTGGAGCACACCCTCCGGTCTCCCTTTTTACAAATGTGAATCCCGGCCCCGTTCTGCCATCCCTCAGGCACTGTCCCTGACCTCCATGCGACACTGAAGAGGCGTGTCAGCCAAGACAGCCAAACAATGTCCAGAGCCTTAAGCATCTCAGAGCGAATATCATCCACACCTGGCACCTTACCGCTGAAGAGCTTCTTAACTACCTCAGACACCTCTGCCAGGGATATGGGTTACGCTTCCCCCAAGTCCTCAAACTCTGCCTCCTCCACAGAAGGTGTGTTGGTCGGGTTCAGAAGCTCTTCAAAATGCTCTCTCCGCCGCTCGATAATATTCTCAGTCAGGGTCAGCAGTTCTCCTGCCCTGCTGAACACAGCCTGAGCCAAAACCTGCTCTCCCTTCTTGAGTCGTCTAACGGTTTGCCAGAACTTCCATGATGCCAAACGAAAGTCCTTCTCCGTAGCCTCCCGGAAACCAACATATGCGAGGAATGTCACATTTCACGGACAAATAATTTCCTATTATGAGTTGCTGCTAACTGTGAATTCTCCATTCTATTGTGAAGTAACAACTGCTGCTGCTTTACAACTTTTGTCTTTCTTGTTGAATAATCAGCAGCTGGTAGAAAACACTACCCTCCCCGTCGGGGAATCGAACCCCGGTCTTCCGCGTGACAGGCGGAGATACTGTCCACTATACTAACGAGGACTGCTTCTTGCCTGTTTTTGGCACGTCAACGGGCAGGTGGCGCTGTTCCAGTGTATACAGGGAATATACAGAGATATACAAGGAATGATTGAAGTTGAAGGACGGTGACACATTTTGGTTGTGTTGGCTCTGGTAAACCACAGATGTGAAATGTGGATAAAACCACGTAAATAGACTACACAATGTCATATCACGCTGAATTCGGAGGTTATGCCTTTCAGCATTGACTTGGGGGTTTCTGTACCTCAGTGGCTCAAATCTATTTCTTTTTTGTGAATGTTGTTTTCATGCTGATATTGGGAGGACTGAAACCAGGCTACAATAAACCCTTTTCAACAAATGACTCGATTCATGATGAAGGACTGTTTCCAATAAAATAGATGTTTATGGTTGCTGTGCCTACTGCATTTACTGTCACTCAAATCCATTACACAGCAGCTGTGACTGAGCCAGTTTAAAATGTATCATCTGATCTCTCCAAGTCAAAAGTCAATATGACGTCTGGCATTTGAAATGTTTGCAGTGAAGTATGCAGGTGCCTGAATCCGCACAGATGCAAAAAATTTTCATCAGTTTCCGTAGTGTAGTGGTTATCACGTTCGCCTCACACGCGAAAGGTCCCCAGTTCGAAACTGGGCGGAAACACATTCCTTTGTTCACCTGTACTCTCTATCACAGTCGAAGTCTTCTGAGTTGAATTCCTAGTAAACCGGGGGTCTTTCTCATTTGTCATTTTATACGGCTCGATTCCTCTCCTCGACTCCTCGAGGAGCGTCTTAGTCCCGCCCACGAGAGATGCGAGCGGAGGAGGCGAGGAAGAGACTTGAGGAGAGAGGAAGAGAGGACATATGTTTGTAGAGACATGAGACGTCCTTTCCTCTGAAGCGTCACGTGAAGCGACGTCCGTTTCTGATGACAGCAGCAGCTGATCACAGCTGGATCAGCTGTCAGCCGGCATTAACAGCTGTTTATGTCTGAACTGTACTAATACTAATAAAGACTCCTATCAAACCCGACGCTCAGGAATTATCAGCCTCACATGTGACTGAATGGAAATGAGGATAAATGATGTAAAAGGTGTAAAAGACAGATCCTCCTTCTCTCTCTGATTTTAACTGTATCCTTAATAAAAGTTAATGGGGGAAATAACAGATCATGAAAAGAAAACTCTTTCTAATAAATGAAGAAAGTTGTTTGAGGTCCGTTCATTGTCAGCTGTTATAAACCCCTCTCATTGTCAGACTCCTTCACCTGCGGTGTGTGAAGCAGAGATACTGCAGGTCCTTCTGCTGCTGGAACACTTTACCATCAACATGCTCTGTTTGTTGTTCACATCTATAATTAAACACTGATAATAACTAGACGGTGAATCAGAAGACAACTAAACTATAAAACTTTTAATCTGTGATCTGTCTTCACTCCGGTATAAAACTCCAGTGATGTTGACATGTATCAGATCAGTCCGATCGGCGCAGCGTCCAATCAATAAACGATATCCAATAAGGGGGCGTGTCGGTAGGTAAACAACTTCCGTGGAGGATACACTGGAGGATACACTGGTGTATCCTCGCTCATAGCTCCTCCGGCAAGCCTCCTCGCTCCTCGATCCTCGCTCCTCCAGACGCATTTTAGGAATTGGGACGTCCTTCAAGATGGAGGGCTGAGATCGATTTCCGGGTCACAGCCGGAGGATCGAGGATCGAGGAGTCGAGGAGGCGAAAAATGTGGAATTGAGAAGCACCCCGGGTATTGAGTGACACTATTTGAAATCTTGTTTGGCTTCCTTCCTACCCTTACCTTGACACTCTTCTCCATCCTTGCAGGTAAGGCAGCACATACGTAAAGGTCCTTTTCATCAGTTTCTGTAGTGTAGTGGTTATCACGTTCGCCTAACGCGCGAAAGGTCCCCCGTTCGAAACTGGGCAGAAACACATTCCTTTGTTCATCTTTACTCTATCACGGTCCAAGTCTGCTGAGTTGTACACCGGGTAATAAGTAACACTATTTGAAATCGTGTTTGGCTTCCTTCCTTCAGGGAATATATAGATACACAGGGAAGCATTGAAGCTGAAGGACAGTGAGACATTTTGGTTGCGTTGGCTCTGGTAGACCGCAGATGTGAAATGTGGATACAACCACGTAAATAGACTATTCAATGTCATATCACGCTGTATTCAGAGTTTACACCTTTCAGCATTGAAGTGGGGGTTTCTGTTCAACCATGCAAGGATAAAGAGCTGGTCCACTGTTCCATGAGCAGGACGGAATCCGCTCTGCTCCTTCTCGATCTGAGGTTCGACAATTGGCTGGCGCCAGCTTTGGAGGCCACCTGGCATAAGCTTTCCCAGAAAGGCTGAGCATTGCGATTCCTTTATGATTGGAGCACACCCTCCGGTCTCCCTTTTTACAAATGTGAATCCCGGCCCCGTTCTGCCATCCCTCAGGCACTGTCCCTGACCTCCATGCGACACTGAAGAGGCGTGTCAGCCAAGACAGCCAAACAATGTCCAGAGCCTTAAGCATCTCAGAGCGAATATCATCCACACCTGGCACCTTACCGCTGAAGAGCTTCTTAACTACCTCAGACACCTCTGCCAGGGATATGGGTTACGCTTCCCCCAAGTCCTCAAACTCTGCCTCCTCCACAGAAGGTGTGTTGGTCGGGTTCAGAAGCTCTTCAAAATGCTCTTTCCGCCGCTCGATAATATTCTCAGTCAGGGTCAGCAGTTCTCCTGCCCTGCTGAACACAGCCTGAGCCAAAACCTGCTCTCCCTTCTTGAGTCGTCTAACGGTTTGCCAGAACTTCCATGATGCCAAACGAAAGTCCTTCTCCGTAGCCTCCCGGAAACCAACATATGCGAGGAATGTCACATTTCACGGACAAATAATTTCCTATTATGAGTTGCTGCTAACTGTGAATTCTCCATTCTATTGTGAAGTAACAACTGCTGCTGCTTTACAACTTTTGTCTTTCTTGTTGAATAATCAGCAGCTGGTAGAAAACACTACCCTCCCCGTCGGGGAATCGAACCCCGGTCTTCCGCGTGACAGGCGGAGATACTGTCCACTATACTAACGAGGACTGCTTCTTGCCTGTTTTTGGCACGTCAACGGGCAGGTGGCGCTGTTCCAGTGTATACAGGGAATATACAGAGATATACAAGGAATGATTGAAGTTGAAGGACGGTGACACATTTTGGTTGTGTTGGCTCTGGTAAACCACAGATGTGAAATGTGGATAAAACCACGTAAATAGACTACACAATGTCATATCACGCTGAATTCGGAGGTTATGCCTTTCAGCATTGACTTGGGGGTTTCTGTACCTCAGTGGCTCAAATCTTTTTCTTCTTTGTGAATGTTGTTTTCATACTGATATTGGGAGGACTGAAACCAGGCTACAATAAACCCTTTTCAACAAATGACTAGATTCATGATGAAGGACTGTTTCCAATAAAATAGATATTTATGGTTCCTGTGCCTACTGCATTTACTGTCACTCAAATCCATGACACAGCAGCTGTGACTGAATCCAGTTTAAAATGTATCATCTGATCTCTCCAAGTCAAAAGCCAATATGACGTCTGGCATTTGAAATGTTTGCAGTGAAGTATGCAGGTGCCTGAATCCGCACAGATGCAAAAAATTTTCATCAGTTTCCGTAGTGTAGTGGTTATCACGTTCGCCTCACACGCGAAAGGTCCCCAGTTCGAAACTGGGCGGAAACACATTCCTTTGTTCACCTTTACTCTCTATCACAGTCGAAGTCTTCTGAGTTGAATTCCTAGTAAACCGGGTATTGAGTGACACTATTTGAAATCTTGTTTGGCTTCCTTCCTACCCTTACCTTGACGCTCTTCTCCATCCTTGCAGGTAAGGCAGCACATACGTAAAGGTCCTTTTCATCAGTTTCTGTAGTGTAGTGGTTATCACGTTCGCCTAACGCGCGAAAGGTCCCCCGTTCGAAACTGGGCAGAAACACATTCCTTTGTTCATCTTTACTCTATCACGGTCCAAGTCTGCCGAGTTGTACACCGGGTAATAAGTAACACTATTTGAAATCGTGTTTGGCTTCCTTCCTTCAGGGAATATATAGATACACAGGGAAGCATTGAAGTTGAAGGACAGTGAGACATTGTGGTTGCGTTGGCTCTGGTAGACCGCAGATGTGAAATGTGGATACAACCACGTAAATAGACTATTCAATGTCATATCACGCTGAATTCAGAGTTTACACCTTTCAGCATTGAAGTGGGGGTTTTTGTTCAACCATGCAAGGATAAAGAGCTGGTCCACTGTTCCATGAGCAGGACGGAATCCGCTCTGCTCCTTCTCGATCTGAGGTTCGACAATTGGCTGGCGCCAGCTTTGGAGGCCACCTGGCATAAGCTTTCCCAGAAAGGCTGAGCATTGCGATTCCTTTATGATTGGAGCACACCCTCCGGTCTCCCTTTTTACAAATGTGAATCCCGGCCCCGTTCTGCCATCCCTCAGGCACTGTCCCTGACCTCCATGCGACACTGAAGAGGCGTGTCAGCCAAGACAGCCAAACAATGTCCAGAGCCTTAAGCATCTCAGAGCGAATATCATCCACACCTGGCACCTTACCGCTGAAGAGCTTCTTAACTACCTCAGACACCTCTGCCAGGGATATGGGTTACGCTTCCCCCAAGTCCTCAAACTCTGCCTCCTCCACAGAAGGTGTGTTGGTCGGGTTCAGAAGCTCTTCAAAATGCTCTTCCCGCCGCTCGATAATATTCTCAGTCAGGGTCAGCAGTTCTCCTGCCCTGCTGAACACAGCCTGAGCCAAAACCTGCTCTCCCTTCTTGAGTCGTCTAACGGTTTGCCAGAACTTCCATGATGCCAAACGAAAGTCCTTCTCCGTAGCCTCCCGGAAACCAACATATGCGAGGAATGTCACATTTCACGGACAAATAATTTCCTATTATGAGTTGCTGCTAACTGTGAATTCTCCGTTCTATTGTGAAGTAACAACTGCTGCTGCTTTACAACTTTTGTCTTTCTTGTTGAATAATCAGCAGCTGGTAGAAAACACTACCCTCCCCGTCGGGGAATCGAACCCCGGTCTTCCGCGTGACAGGCGGAGATACTGTCCACTATACTAACGAGGACTGCTTCTTGCCTGTTTTTGGCACGTCAACGGGCAGGTGGCGCTGTTCCAGTGTATACAGGGAATATACAGAGATATACAAGGAATGATTGAAGTTGAAGGACGGTGACACATTTTGGTTGCGTTGGCTCTGGTAAACCACAGATGTGAAATGTGGATAAAACCACGTAAATAGACTACACAATGTCATATCACGCTGAATTCGGAGGTTATGCCTTTCAGCATTGACTTGGGGGTTTCTGTACCTCAGTGGCTCAAATCTTTTTCTTTTTTGTGAATGTTGTTTTCATGCTGATATTGGGAGGACTGAAACCAGGCTACAATAAACCCTTTTCAACAAATGACTCGATTCATGATGAAGGACTGTTTCCAATAAAATAGATGTTTATGGTTCCTGTGCCTACTGCATTTACTATCACTCAAATCCATGACACAGCAGCTGTGACTGAATCCAGTTTAAAATGTATCATCTGATCTCTCCAAGTCAAAAGCCAATATGACGTCTGGCATTTGAAATGTTTGCAGTGAAGTATGCAGGTGCATGTGTAACGGAGGTATGCAGGGCATTGGAGGAGGCCACACTTCAATTCTTTCCCAGTATTTATTTTCTGTGGAAGACAAATATACTCTATAACTGTCCTCCAGTCTCTGTCGTCTGTACCTCAGCTCCCTAAACACGCAAAACAACAGATTTATAAACGGAAATCCCCGCAGCGCTATTCCAGTCTCATGACACAGCGATACGCTGTATTAGAAATGGCGCGAAAAACTGCGCATCAAAACATAGTTTAAACTTATATTAAACCGTCACAAACAAAACCAACCAACTGGGTAACATGACATGAACACAACGTGAATATTATACATCGACGGTTATAACTTTAACGACTATATTTTCAACGTAAATAATAAAATAGCGCAGCGTATTTTTCACATATAACCTACCCTCAGCAGTACAAAACATCACTGTGAGGAACGGACGGAAGGAGCTACGGAAAGCCAGGAGGTACAGAAGCCTCGCAGTGCAGAAAAGGCGATTTCCAAAAGGAAACCTTACAGTAAATAAAAATGACTCATAGAAATAAAATTCACAAATACTCAACATAATCAAAATAAAAGAAATAAAACTGTCAAATATAAAGTTCAAATCAGACTTAATAATTAGCATTTTTGACTCTGTTACACCCACCCCCACTGAATTTTAACGAAATGAAGCATCATCTGCACAGTACGCACAATAAAAAAAAATACTAAAACTTGACATATTACAAAGGGTCAGACTCAACGTCAAGAAACAAACATCAAATGTATCCCATAAGGATGAAGTGGCATGAGAGTAGCGCTTATCCCTCATCCAACAACTTGCAACAGGGTGCCTTCTACACCCCGCAAGACCCCAATAAACTGTGCAGTGCAGGTTGGTGACAACACTAATAATATAGAAAGGGGGGGTATCACACAAAAATGGTCAGACTGACAAAGGCGTAGGCTTGCTGAACAAGGGATTAGTCAGCAAAACCCTGCAACACAGATTTGCAAACATCTCTAACATTGAACTTATCCTTGACAACAACTTGTCTTGACATGGTCTGTATGAGTCTGCTAACAGGCCTGAGTAGGCGACCAAATCTTGACCTGACCTGGGTCTGTGTAGACGAACGACCACAGAGTGTGGGTGAAGTCAGAGCAACAGTGTGCAAAGTGTCAGTATTGTCAGTCTGTGTCAAGGTGTCGAGTGCAGTGTCAGGCTGTCTCACATGTGCTGGAGCGTCCACAGCAGTCACAGGCTGATTTGTCGTGTGACCCACAGGTGTGACTGAGGCACTTTGGGGGTCAGAGGTCATACTTGTCATGTCAGTAAAGTCCGCCGCTGACAGACTTGGCACAGACAGCTGTGTAATCCACTCTATGGTTCTTCTCTCAGAATCCATAGGCTCTGGATCAGTCAAGGGGCCCTGTCCGGCTCCCACAGACACAGGTGAGTTTCTGCCACTTTCGTCATCAAGGTTTTCACCAGCAACACAAGGAGTCTCACTCTCGTCTTCAAACAAGGGGTCTCCTGCCACTCTCGCATCATCAGTCTCTGGAGTGGAAGAGCCTGTAATAGGCATGGATGAAGCCAGATCAGACATGTCACATGTGTCCCCAATAGGGAGGAAATTGACCAGCATCAGCAGGTTCCTATGGACCACCTTCTCCTGTCCAGTGACAGTGTCACAGATCCTGTATGTATGCGTCTCTGCATTAATGTTCACCACAGTGTAGATGATTGATTCCCACCGATCAGCGAGCTTCTTTTTACCTCTCTCCTTCCTGTTGGCCAAGAGAACCCTGTCACCGAGTTCAATGTTGGATCCTTTCACTCTCCTGTTGTACAGCTGAGCATGCCTATTCTGCTCTTTCGCAGCATGGTCCTGGGCAATCACCATCGCCTCTTTCAGGTCATCTGCGAGACACGTCACATACTTATCATAGCCTGTGACCGCAGAGTCACGAAGGACAGTACGGAACAGGACATCAACAGGTAAGCGGGGGACCCGGCCAAACATGAGGTAAAAGGGGGGGTATCCTGTCGTCTCATGGGCCGCGCAGTTGTACATAAATGTCAGTGTCTGCAAACGTCGCGGCCAGTCAGCCTTTTCTTCAGGAGATAAAGCACGGATCATACCACCCAAGGTGCGATTGAAACGTTCCACACTCCCATTTCCCATCGGATGGTAGGGGGTTGTGTGCGATTTCCTGATGCCTGAAACTCTCATTAGCTCACTTATCAAGTGGCTCTCAAAGTTAGCACCTTGGTCACTATGTATCCTTTCCGGGAACCCAAAGACGCAGAAATACCGGTCCCAGAGAACTCTCGCTACCTGCTTAGCTGTCTGATCTTTACATGGAAAGGCCTGAGCCATACGTGTGAAGTGGTCTGTTATCACTAAGACATCCACAGACTTGTTCCTGGAGTCTTCAGCTGACCAAAAGTCGATACATACCAGCTCAAGTGGCCTAGTTGATGTAATGGTCTCCAGGGGAGCCCGACCCTCAGGCTCAACTGTCTTGCTGACGATGCATCGTCGACAATGACGAACGTGATCTCTCACGTCTCTGTCAAGGTTCGGCCAGAAAAACCTCTGTCTCGCCAGATTGAGGCTCCTGAACTGAGCTTGATGTCCAGCTCCATCGTGAATCCCTTGCAGGACCTCAGCCTTGAGTGAGTCAGGGACAACATATTGGAGACGCTTTGCTTTTGTTCTCTGGTCCCTTGAAACCCTGTACAGGACACCATTGCTCACAGTGAGTCTTTCCCAGTGCTTCAAGTATCTTGTGACAGAGACAGACTCCTTAAACCTTTCTCTCCTAGATGGCCGCCGACGTCTCTCAACATAGACAGAACACGAGAGAGAGTTCTATCCTCCAGCTGCTTATCACGGAGGTCTTTCTCAGTGTAGGCAGGCAGGGCGTCCAGCCCAGGGGGAACCAACTGAGGTAGGTACTGCAGCACTTCAACAGCACGGGCTCTTGGACCCACTCAATGCATGACTGTGTTTTCGGCGCTTCACAGCAGCTCACTGCTCCTAAATGATCACCGTAGTGTGTGACGTGTGTGTGTTTGTGTTTTTGCCGGTAGGAGAGTACTGCTGGCGTTGCTTGACTGCCGCTTCTCCCTCCGTCAGCTGTCTTTCTTCCTCGTTTTGTTTTGTTTTGTTTTGTTGCTTTTTCTATCCTGTCCTCCTGCGTTTTGTTGCCTTGAACCCGCTCTTGTTTTCCCTCTTTTTGGTTTTCCGCTGCGCTCCCGACTGCTCCGTCTCCTCGCCTGCTAGCCGGCTAGCTGCTATCCCCTAGCTAATCGGCTACCTGCTAACTCCCCAGCTAAAGGGTTAGCTGCTAACTCGCTGGCGGAGCTGCCCTGCATGTCTCTGTCCCCCTCAATTCCCTCCGGACACCTCATCACTGGATTTACATTTATCTACTGGATTTACTGGATTTACTGTATTCCACTCTATCGACTTCATCATCCCCTGGCTGTTTCCCCATCATCATCATCCCCTGGCTGTTTCCCCTCACCATCTGTATCCATCTGTACCGTGAGTACCAACACCCCCCCCCCCCTCCCGTCTAACGCTACCCTGTGCTGCCTCTGCTGCTCCCCTCCCAGCCTGCTAATCACTCTACCATGGAACCATCAACCCTACTCTCCCATCTCCTGTTTCCTCTTACATTACCCCCCCTGCTACTCAAAGGATTCCCCTGGTCCCCCCATCTGTTTTTTCCCCTCAATACCTTCTCCCCTCCCCTACACTACTCTCCCTGTCAACTGCTCCGCCTCAGGAAAAACTACAGGCTATCCTCCACTGCCCTCTCCTCTGCCCAATCTGCCGGTATCCTGACTCGGAAACGCTACCTCCACCGTGGCCCCAAACTCAACCGTCATCTACTCTCCTCCATTACCCCCACCACCCAGACACACAAGATCCAAACCATCCACCCACGCCGCCCCCCCTCTACTGCACCCCCCCGCTCAGTGAAAACAGCCAACCTCAAACCTCTCCAGCGTGCCCCCATCACTCCACCCTCCCACTCATCCAACTTTGCCCTCCTCAACACCCGGTCACTCAACAACAAAGCCCCCATCCTCCATGAACTCATCCTGGACAACTCACTGGACTTCATTCTGCTCACTGAAACCTGGCAACAACCCGACGATTTCTTCTCCCTCAACCAAGCAACCCCCCCCAACTTCGGCTACCTCTGTAAACCCCGCCCCTCCCGCCGCGGAGGGGGCCTCGCAGTACTATTTAACCGGAACCGCAGGACCACAGAACTCACCTTCCCCACAGTCACTTCATTCGAATCCCTCGCCTGCTGAACACAGCCTGAGCCAAAACCTGCTCTCCCTTCTTGAGTCGTCTAACGGTTTGCCAGAACTTCCATGATGCCAAACGAAAGTCCTTCTCCGTAGCCTCCCGGAAACCAACATATGCGAGGAATGTCACATTTCACGGACAAATAATTTCCTATTATGAGCTGCTGCTAACTGTGAATTCTCCATTCTATTGTGAAGTAACAACTGCTGCTGCTTTACAACTTTTGTCTTTCTTGTTGAATAATCAGCAGCTGGTCGAAAACACTACCCTCCCCGTCGGGGAATCGAACCCCGGTCTTCCGCGTGACAGGCGGAGATACTGTCCACTATACTAACGAGGACTGCTTCTTCCCTGTTTTTGGCACGTCAACGGGCAGGTGGCGCTGTTCCAGTGTATACAGGGAATATACAGAGATATACAAGGAATGATTGAAGTTGAAGGACGGTGACACATTTTGGTTGTGTTGGCTCTGGTAAACCACAGATGTGAAATGTGGATAAAACCACGTAAATAGACTACACAATGTCATATCACGCTGAATTCGGAGGTTATGCCTTTCAGCATTGACTTGGGGGTTTCTGTACCTCAGTGGCTCAAATCTTTTTCTTCTTTGTGAATGTTTTTTTCATGCTGATATTGGGAGGACTGAAACCAGGCTACAATAAACCCTTTTCAACAAATGACTAGATTCATGATGAAGGACTGTTTCCAGTAAAATAGATATTTATGGTTCCTGTGCCTACTGCATTTACTGTCACTCAAATCCGTGACACAGCAGCTGTGACTGAATCCAGTTTAAAATGTATCATCTGATCTCTCCAAGTCAAAAGCCAATATGACGTCTGGCATTTGAAATGTTTGCAGTGAAGTATGCAGGTGCAGGAATCCGCGCAGATGCATAAACAGGCCTTTTCCTCAGTTTCCGTAGTGTAGTGGTTATCACGTTCCCCTCACATGCGAAAGGTCCTGAGTTCGAAACTGGGCGGAAACAAATTCCTTTGTTCACCTTTACTCTCTATCACAGTCGAAGTCTTCTGAGTTGAATTCCTAGTAAACCGGGTATTGAGTGACACTATTTGAAATCTTGTTTGGCTTCCTTCCTACCCTTACCTTGACGCTCTTCTCCATCCTTGCAGGTAAGGCGGGCACATACGTAAACGTCCTTTTCATCAGTTTCTGTAGTGTAGTGGTTATCACGTTCGCCTAACACGCGAAAGGTCCCCCGTTCGAAACTGGGCAGAAACACATTCATTTGTTCATCTTTACTCTATCACGGTCCAAGTCTGCTGAGTTGTATTCCCAGTGAAGTATGCAGGTGCATGAAGCCGCATAGATGCATAAAAAGGCCTTTTCAGTTTTTCATCAAAAGTCAAGTGTTTCCTAAAAAGAAAAAAAGTATCGTATAAACTAAAAATTTTAAAATATAAAAAAAAAAAGTAAAAAAGTAAAAAAGGCAAAATATAGTGTCCTGAAAAAAAAAAAAAAAGTTTAATAAAAGTCAAAGTATAGTATGACCTAAAAAAAAAAAAAAAAATAAAAAAAAAAAAAGTTTTAAAGTCAAAATATAGTATGTCCTAAAAAAGTAAAAAAATGAAAAATAAAAAAAAGGCAACATATAGTATGTCCTAAAAATGTAAAAAAAAAAATTAAAAAAGTGAAAATATAGTTTGTCCTGAAAATTTAAAAATGTAAAAAAAAAAATTTTAAAGTCAAAATATAGTATGTCCTAAAAAAGTAAAAAAAAAATTTAAAAAAGTGAAAATATATTATGTTCTAAAAATTTAAAAAAGTAAAAAAAAAAGTAAAAAAAAAGTCAAAGTACAGTATGACCTAAAATGTAAAAAAAAAAAAAATTTAAAAAAGTGAAAATATAGTATGTCCTAAAAATTTAAAAATGTAAAAAAAAAAAACGTGTGTGTGTTTGTGTTTTTGCCGGTAGGAGAGTACTGCTGGCGTTGCTTGACTGCCGCTTCTCCCTCCGTCAGCTGTCTTTCTTCCTCGTTTTGTTTTGTTTTGTTTTGTTGCTTTTTCTATCCTGTCCTCCTGCGTTTTGTTGCCTTGAACCCGCTCTTGTTTTCCCTCTTTTTGGTTTTCCGCTGCGCTCCCGACTGCTCCGTCTCCTCGCCTGCTAGCCGGCTAGCTGCTATCCCCTAGCTAATCGGCTACCTGCTAACTCCCCAGCTAAAGGGTTAGCTGCTAACTCGCTGGCGGAGCTGCCCTGCATGTCTCTGTCCCCCTCAATTCCCTCCGGACACCTCATCACTGGATTTACATTTATCTACTGGATTTACTGGATTTACTGTATTCCACTCTATCGACTTCATCATCCCCTGGCTGTTTCCCCATCATCATCATCCCCTGGCTGTTTCCCCTCACCATCTGTATCCATCTGTACCGTGAGTACCAACACCCCCCCCCCCCCTCCCGTCTAACGCTACCCTGTGCTGCCTCTGCTGCTCCCCTCCCAGCCTGCTAATCACTCTACCATGGAACCATCAACCCTACTCTCCCATCTCCTGTTTCCTCTTACATTACCCCCCCTGCTACTCAAAGGATTCCCCTGGTCCCCCCATCTGTTTTTTCCCCTCAATACCTTCTCCCCTCCCCTACACTACTCTCCCTGTCAACTGCTCCGCCTCAGGAAAAACTACAGGCTATCCTCCACTGCCCTCTCCTCTGCCCAATCTGCCGGTATCCTGACTCGGAAACGCTACCTCCACCGTGGCCCCAAACTCAACCGTCATCTACTCTCCTCCATTACCCCCACCACCCAGACACACAAGATCCAAACCATCCACCCACGCCGCCCCCCCTCTACTGCACCCCCCCGCTCAGTGAAAACAGCCAACCTCAAACCTCTCCAGCGTGCCCCCATCACTCCACCCTCCCACTCATCCAACTTTGCCCTCCTCAACACCCGGTCACTCAACAACAAAGCCCCCATCCTCCATGAACTCATCCTGGACAACTCACTGGACTTCATTCTGCTCACTGAAACCTGGCAACAACCCGACGATTTCTTCTCCCTCAACCAAGCAACCCCCCCCAACTTCGGCTACCTCTGTAAACCCCGCCCCTCCCGCCGCGGAGGGGGCCTCGCAGTACTATTTAACCGGAACCGCAGGACCACAGAACTCACCTTCCCCACAGTCACTTCATTCGAATCCCTCGCCTGCTGAACACAGCCTGAGCCAAAACCTGCTCTCCCTTCTTGAGTCGTCTAACGGTTTGCCAGAACTTCCATGATGCCAAACGAAAGTCCTTCTCCGTAGCCTCCCGGAAACCAACATATGCGAGGAATGTCACATTTCACGGACAAATAATTTCCTATTATGAGCTGCTGCTAACTGTGAATTCTCCATTCTATTGTGAAGTAACAACTGCTGCTGCTTTACAACTTTTGTCTTTCTTGTTGAATAATCAGCAGCTGGTCGAAAACACTACCCTCCCCGTCGGGGAATCGAACCCCGGTCTTCCGCGTGACAGGCGGAGATACTGTCCACTATACTAACGAGGACTGCTTCTTCCCTGTTTTTGGCACGTCAACGGGCAGGTGGCGCTGTTCCAGTGTATACAGGGAATATACAGAGATATACAAGGAATGATTGAAGTTGAAGGACGGTGACACATTTTGGTTGTGTTGGCTCTGGTAAACCACAGATGTGAAATGTGGATAAAACCACGTAAATAGACTACACAATGTCATATCACGCTGAATTCGGAGGTTATGCCTTTCAGCATTGACTTGGGGGTTTCTGTACCTCAGTGGCTCAAATCTTTTTCTTCTTTGTGAATGTTTTTTTCATGCTGATATTGGGAGGACTGAAACCAGGCTACAATAAACCCTTTTCAACAAATGACTAGATTCATGATGAAGGACTGTTTCCAGTAAAATAGATATTTATGGTTCCTGTGCCTACTGCATTTACTGTCACTCAAATCCGTGACACAGCAGCTGTGACTGAATCCAGTTTAAAATGTATCATCTGATCTCTCCAAGTCAAAAGCCAATATGACGTCTGGCATTTGAAATGTTTGCAGTGAAGTATGCAGGTGCAGGAATCCGCGCAGATGCATAAACAGGCCTTTTCCTCAGTTTCCATAGTGTAGTGGTTATCACGTTCGCCTCACATGCGAAAGGTCCTCAGTTTGAAACTGGGCGGAAACAAATTCCTTTGTTCACCTTTACTCTCTATCACAGTCGAAGTCTTCTGAGTTGAATTCCTAGTAAACCGGGTATTGAGTGACACTATTGGAAATCTTGTTTGGCTTCCTTCCTACCCTTACCTTGACGCTCTTCTCCATCCTTGCAGGTAAGGCGGGCACATACGTAAAGGTCCTTTTCATCAGTTTCTGTAGTGTAGTGGTTATCACGTTCGCCTAACACGCGAAAGGTCCCCCGTTCGAAACTGGGCAGAAACACATTCATTTGTTCATCTTTACTCTATCACGGTCCAAGTCTGCTGAGTTGTATTCCCAGTGAAGTATGCAGGTGCATGAAGCCGCATAGATGCATAAAAAGGCCTTTTCAGTTTTTCATCAAAAGTCAAGTGTTTCCTAAAAAGAAAAAAAGTATCGTATAAACTAAAAATTTAAAAATATAAAAAAAAAAAGTAAAAAAGTAAAAAAGGCAAAATATAGTGTCCTGAAAAAAAAAAAAAAAGTTTAATAAAAGTCAAAGTATAGTATGACCTAAAAAAGTAAAAAAAAAAAAAAAAAATTTTAAAGTCAAAATATAGTATGTCCTAAAAAAGTAAAAAAAAAAAAAAAAAAAAAGGCAAAATATAGTTTGTCCTAAAAAAGAAAAAAAAAAAGAAAAATATAGTATGTCCTAAAAAAGTAAAAAAAGAGTTTAAAAAAGTCAAAGTATAGTATGACCTAAAAAAGTAAAAAAAAAATAAAGTTTTAGAGTCAAAATATAGTATGTCCTAAAAAAGTAAAAAAAAAAATTAAAAAAGTGAAAATATAGTATGTCCTGAAAATTTAAAAAAGTAAAAAAAAAGTTTATAAAAAGTCAAAGTTTAGTATGACCTAAAAATGTAAAAATAAAAAAAAGGCAAAATATAGTGTCCTAAAAAAAAAAAAAAAGTTTAAAAAAAGTCAAAATATAATGTCCTAAAAAAAAAAAGTAAACATAAAAAAGTATTAAAAAGTCAAGTGTGTCCTAAAAAGATAAAAAAAAAAGTTTAAATAAAGTCAAAGTAGAGTATGACCTAAAAAAGTAAAAAAAAAAAATAAAAAGTTTTATTGTCAAAAAATATAGTATGTCCTAAAAAAGAAAAAAAAAAAAAAAAAAGGCAAAATATAGTATGTCCTAAAAAAGTAAAAAAAAGTTTAAAAAAAGTCAAAGTATAGTATGACCTAAATCTGTAAAAAAAAAAAAAAAAAAAAGGTAAAATATAGTGTCCTAAAAAAAAAAAAAAAAGTTTAAAAAAGTGAAAATATTGTGTGTCCTAAAAATTTAAAAATGTAAAAAAAAGAAAAAAAAAAGTTTTAAAGTCAAAATATAGTATGTCCTAAAAAAGTAAAAAAATGAAAAATAAAAAAAGGCAACATATAGTATGTCCTAAAAATGTAAAAAAAAAAAAAAAAAAAGTGAAAATATAGTATGTCCTAAGAATTTAAAAAAGTAAAAAAAAAAAAAAAAAAAAATATTGTGTCTCCTAAAAAAAAAAAGTAAACATAAAAAAGTATTAAAAAGTCAAGTGTGTCCTAAAAGGAGAAAAAAAAAACAGTTTAAAAAAAGTCAAAGTATAGTATGACCTAAAAAAGTAAAAAAAAAAAATAAAAAGTTTTAAAGTCAAAATATAGTGTCCTAAAAAAGTAAAAAAAAAATTTAAAAAAGTGAAAATATAGTATGTCCTAAAAATTTAAAAATGTAAAAAAAAAAAAAAAAGTTTTAAAGTCAAAATATAGTACGTCCTAAAAAAGTAAAAAAATGAAAAATAAAAAAAAGGCAACATATAGTATGTCCTAAAAATGTAAAAAAAAAAATTAAAAAAGTGAAAATATAGTTTGTCCTGAAAATTTAAAAATGTAAAAAAAAAAATTTTAAAGTCAAAATATAGTATGTCCTAAAAAAGTAAAAAAAAAATTTAAAAAAGTGAAAATATATTATGTTCTAAAAATTTAAAAAAGTAAAAAAAAAAAAAAAAAAAAAAATATAGTGTCCTAAAAAAAAAAAAAAAAAGTTTAAAAAAAGACAAAATATAGTATGTGCTAAAAAAGTAAAAAAAAAGTTTAAAAAAAGTCAAAGTATAGTATGACCTAAAAATTTAAAAATGTAAAAAAAAAAAAAAAAATTTTAAAGTCAAAATATAGTATGTCCTAAAAAGGTAAAAAAAAAAAAAAAAAAAAGGCAAGATATAGTATGTCCAAAAAAAGTAAAAAAAAAGGTTAAAAAAAGTCAAAGTATAGTATGACCTAAAAATGAAAAAAAAAAAAAAATGAAAAAAAGTCAAAGTATAGTATGACCTAAAAAAGAAAAAAAAAAAAAAAGGCAAAATATAGTGTCCTAAAAAAGTAAAAAAAGAGTTTAAAAAAAGTCAAAGTATAGTATGACCTAAAATGTAAAAAAAAAAAAAAAAAAGTTTAAAAGTCAAAATATAGTATGTCCTAAAAAAGTATAAAAAATATTAAAAAAGTGAAAATATAGTATGTCCTGAAAATTTAAAAATCTAAAAAAAAAAAAAAAAAGGCAAAATATAGTATGTCCTAAAAATGTAAAAAAAAAGTTTAAAAAAAGTCAAAGTATAGTATGACCTAAAAAAGTAAAAAAAAAGTTTAAAAAAAGTCAAAGTATAGTATGACCTAAAAATGTAAAAAAAAAAAAAAAAAAGTTTTAAAGTCAAAATATAGTATGTCCTAAAAAAGTAAAAAAAGAGTTTAAAAAAAGTCAAACTATAGTATGACCTAAAAAAGTAAAAAAAAAAAAAAAAGGCAAAATATAGTGTACTAAAATAGTAAAAAAAGATTTAAAAAAAAGTCAAAGTATAGTATGACCTAAAAATGTAAAAAAAAAAAAAAAAAAGTTTTAAAGTCAAAATATAGTATGTCCTAAAAAAGTAAAAAAAAAAAAAAGAAAAAAAAAAGGCAAAATATAGTATCTCCTAAAAATGTAAAAAAAAAGTTTAAAAAAAGTCAAAGTATAGTATGACCTAAAAAAGTAAAAAAAAAGTTTAAAAAAAGTCAAAGTATAGTATGACCTAAAAATGTAAAAAAAAAAAAAAAAAAAAAAAAAAAAGGCAAAATATAGTGTGTCCTAAAAAAAAAAAAAAAAGTTTATGTGTTTGGTGAATTAAAGGTTAAACTAGAGTAAAGTTTAAATAGTAGACATCTATTTGGATCTTGACTCAACAGCATTCAGTGACTTGATTTCAGCTACTTCAACAAATGGAGTCAATTTAAACACAGTCAGTGAAATGCTGTTAAACACGTTCAGACTATACGCAGCTTAATTAAAAAACTCTCTTTCTAACTCCATCCTGCAGCTGCACCACCATCCTGCTCACACAGAAATATTAACATATAATCTACAATATTAGAGGAATCATGTTCCATCAGTGCAACCATTGTGAGTGATAGAGATCATTATTCATTGATCCTGTCTAAAGCTTCATACCGACTTTTACTATTTAAACTGAGATGACAGATGATGTCTCTGTGCACAGAGTCACATTGTTATAAAAAAGAAGGAAATGCAGCGGTTATATTCTGAGCTCAGGGTGACTTAATGCTGTGTAATATTTGAATGGTCATAACTTTAGTAACAAACTAATATCCAACCAGGATTTAGATTCAGACATAAACCTTTGATATGAACTGAATGAATGAGGAAATAAAGCAGAGTGTCGCTCTGTAAGAGGGAGGAGACAGAGAGAAACTCAGGGTTTGTTAAAGAAAACCTGCCAGCGAGCAGCTTAGGTTTACAGAGTCAGAGACCCAGAGTTTAAGTTAACTCTCTTTCTGGAACTGAAAATCCAGACTTTCCCTCATCTCAGGCTTAACTAACTGAGTTTTCACTAAACCTGCTTTCTGAAACTGGGCCCAGGTCTGGTTACTGTTCAAGTACAGTATGTTGATAAAGGTGATTCAAACTGAGCAGAATACAGGATGGAAAACCAAAGTTAACCACAACATCAAACTGACCCTAATATTTTCTTTGTGGTGTTAGTTGGACGGCAGCATCACCTGCTGGACACTCGTACAGCAAGTCTCAAGTCACAATTTAATGACTTTTCTACGACGTGAATAGGTCTGGTCACAACACACTCCGGTCGAGATATTTAAACTGTATATGTAAGAAATGTTGACAGGTTTAGCTTTAAAACCTTACAACACTCTCTTGCTGCTTTAACAAGGTAACGTAGAGTCTTTAGCAGAGATCACATTTTGTCCCAGTTCTCTAGAATGCTGCTGAACTCAAAGGGAAGTGGAAACCCGGCTGAACTCAACACTAACTGAAGGAATGTTGCTTTCTGAAGAGTCTCAGCTTGTAGCAAAAGATAAAACAAAAATCAGAATAAATACATGTTCAGAAGTACAGTAGATACAAAGGTTTAGAGTGTTCATACAGGTTGGTGAGGATGCCGCCTCACTGACTTTGTAGGACCGGATATGATGCAATAGAGAGTTAGAGTGAAGACACTGACATCATATGAAACTACAAAACCTAATGAATCCATTGGTACCCACCATGTCATACTAGCTTGTTGCGAAGGAGGTTAAATAACGCTCCAAACTCACGCTAAATTTTGGCGAGGAAAAACTGTCATGGCCATTTTCAAAGGGGTCCCCTTGACCTCTGACCTCAAGATATGTGAATGTTAATGGGTTCTATGGGTACCCACGAGTCTCCCCTTTACAGACATGCCCACTTTATGATAATTACATGCAGTTTGGGGCAAGTCATAGTCAAGTCAGCACACTGACAGACTGACAGCTGTTGTTGCCTGTTGGGCTGCAGTTTGCCATGTTATGATTTGACCATATTATTTTATGTTAAATGCAGTACCTGTGAGGGTTTCTGGACAATATCTGTCATTGTTTTGTGTTGTTAATCGATTTCCAATAATAAATATATACATACATTTGCATAAAGCAGCATATTTGTCCACTCCCATGTTGATAAGAGTATTAAATACTTGACAGATCTCCCTTTAAATTAAAATTTTGAGCAGATAAAAAAATGTGCAATTCATTTGTGATTAATCGCAAATTTAACGCAAATTAAACATTTTAATCGATTGACAGCCCTAATATATATATTGTATACACAGGCTTGCTAGTATAACTATTACTCATTTACACCTACAGTATCATCAAACTATACTCTATGCATCCATAGAGTATAGTGTGACAACATCCATAAGTTTAGCAACAGTAGCTGGCAGAATTAAGGTATATTAGGTGTACTGCTAAATAAGAGAACATGAACTGAAGTGTTATTAAGTAGGTAAATATGAACAAATATAGGCCTACACTTCACAGAGTACCGTCCAATCTGCCGCTGCCTCAAGCAACGAGGTTACTCATTGGCTTTCCCTTCCTAACACTGAATGTGTGTGTGTGTGTGTGTGTGGGGGGGGGGCCTGTGGCTGCTCTTATTCCCCTTGTTATGCCAATGGCCCTATTAAACCCTAAATCATGTACCGTCTGTTTAATACTATGTAATACTGTATGTGCACAGCAGCGTGTTTCCATACGTGCACCTGTATTACATTATTTCCGTCACTAGGTGGTGCTGTCCACTGGTCAAGTGCAGCATGGGAGACCTGGTGCTTTAATGGAAAAATACAAAATACAGAAGAGCAAGTTCACTATCAACAGGTTATAGTTTGATTTAAGGAGTCAGGCTTCAATTCACAATATAATAATAGCATTTCAAAGCAAAAGAGCACTAGAAGGCAACAGAAGAAAGCACTCAAACAACAAAAAATTAAATCATATGAGCATTTGAATATATTACAGAATATTATGCAAACGTAACATCACTGTAGAGATGAGCCTCTACAGAACTACAAAGCATCAGAGGCATGTATGAAGCATTAAAAGCACATTGTAATTACGTTATGGGTGCATTGTTGATCAAAAAAAAAAAACAGTTCAATGTAGTACATGTAATGCTTCAACACTGTAAGAAACATCTGTTTTAACAAGTAATTTTCTCCTTAGACTTATTTTATGAAACTAGAGATAAATGTGGTTGTTCAGTGGAGCTTTGATCCAAAATTTGTCCTGAAACAAGAAAGAACAAAGCTGGTCACCGCACGAGAAAAGCCTTGACATGCTTTGAGGTGAAAACTCGGCCATTAAATGTTTGGTCTCATTTCAAAAAGAAAAAGATTTTCAGATTCATTAACTGGTTTGAATGACTTAATCAAATCAAAGTAATTAAATAAATGTCTGCCAATTCATTACAATCGCTGGTGGACAGAGGATCCACATCTTTTTCTGAAGTAAAAGTATCAAAGCAACAATTTACTCCAAACAAAAGGTCCTGTATTTGAATTATTACTGTACTGAAGTATCAAAATGAAAAGTCGTCATTATGCGGAGAGTTATTAGTGTTTTATTACAACTGATGGATTCACGTGCAAGTTGTATTTCAGTGTTGTAGTTGGTTGAGGTGGAGCTGAACTACTATGGGGTTTAATCTGTCACAATGCATCATATTTTATAAGATGATAATAAGTGTTGTATATCAGATTGGATCTGCAACTCCAGGTGTAAGAAGTCTAAAGTAGCAGTAAATAGAAATAGGTCTCCACAAGTGAGCAAAAATACCTCAAAACTCTACTCAAGTGCAGTAAGTACCCTTACCAAAATAAGTTTATTCAAGTGTGCTATTAGTACACTTCTTGAACTTCTTGAACTTCTTCTTAAACTTAAAATAAGAGAGTATACTTTCACCTTTTATACTTTATACTTGTTTATACTTATCAGAGATATAACAAAGGTATATTTAAGTATACTTGGCTCACACTGACAAGTATACAGAAAAATATACTCAGTTTATACTTGTACTTAATCTTTTGATAGAGGTATACTTAAGAAAAGTATAATTAAGTATTCTTGCCTTATAGGCCTACAGAAAGGTCAACTTGGCTTGTAGTCGTGCTTACTTTTTGATACAAATACAGTTTGTGCAATACATTTTCTTCAATTCATAAAGAATTTCCGATGTTTTTGATTTCTCCGTTCACAGTGGAGGCATGCCAGAAAAAACATTTTTATTATTTATTTTTTTAATCATCACAAAACATCAAGTCAAATAGCAAACGGAGCAAATCTCTTTATTAATAATAATAATAATAATAATAATAATAATAATAATAATAATACATTTATTTATATAGCACACCTCAAAACCTTTATGTAATACAGAAATCATTGGCTGAGTACTATAAGTTAAAGTATATAAAATATACTTTCATAAACTAAAAAGTGGGCGACAAGTATATACAAGTATACTTGCAGTATAAAAATTATTAAACTAGTAGTTTACTGAGAGTACTTTAAAGTGTACTTTCATAAACTAAAAAATGGGTATATAACTAGTAAACTAACAGTATACCTAATCACTTGTACTAAGTTCATAGTATAGTTACAGTACAAAATACAACTTAGATGTAAACTAGTTGTGTACTGAAAGTTTACTATTCTTACACCTAAATGTTAACTTAAAAGTATACTTTTAAAGCTGAACGAAAAAACTAAATAGTTGACTACAAGTATATAGAAGTATACTTGCAGTATAAAAACGATTTAACTAGTAGTTTACTGAGAGTACTTTAAAGTGTACTTTCATAAACTAAAAAGTGGGTATATAACTAGAAAACTAATAGTATACCTATTCACTTGTACTAAGTTCATAGTATAGTTACAGTACAAAATACAACTTAGATGTAAACTAGTTGTGTACTCAAAGTTTACTAGTCTTACACTTAACAGTTAACTTAAAAGTATATAAATCTAAACTAAAAAACAAACAAGTGGGCCAATTCAGTCCCAAAAAGTATTGAAGTAGTACACTTACAAGTATACCACTAGTACATTGATATTTGTATATTTACTACATAAAGAATACTTGGGGGGACCTTGAATATACTTTACTAAAGTATACTTCACAAAATAAACTTGAAGATAGTTACAGTCCTCCACTGATCTGGATACACTTCATGTTAAAATATTTGTTTTGTCCTGCTCTGTATTTTCTACTCTAACTGTGTATTTTTCAGAAAGACATACTGTACGTGATCTCTATTTGGTTGCTGTGTTCTGGTTCTGAATGAAACCATGAACCGAGCCCAGCTCCTCACCTTGGCCGGCTGCTGCTCTCTCTCTCTCCTCCCAGCCCAGCAGACAGCAGCTCCGGTCTTGACGTAGAGATCAGGTGACCGTAACTTCTCTGACGGGACCGTTATAAGGGAAGTTTGACAAGTTGCACTCAGTTTCCCTCCTGGTCCCAAACTTGGATTTCAACTCTCTACAAGTGGCGGAGAAGATCCTACTGGGCCCCTCTTCTTTTTCTCTGAAACTTTACAGGTAAGTGAAAGACACTTTTTTCTCTCAGATGTGTATTAAAGGAACGCGTCTGACGGAACCCTTCCTCCGTCAGTAGATTAATTTACTCCCGTTAGAGACGCTCCGGTGCGCTCCAAGTTACGCGCCGTGCAATTCTATAAAGATTGACTATTTTCATCCACTTTTTGGAAAAAAAGCGTACAGTTTGTCTGGTTCTCTGATAAAACGCACAGAAAGACAGCTCGAGCCGACAGGGAACCACATGTGATAAATTATTTGATTTATTTGAGCTTCATTTATTAAATAAGGCGCACTGAAATATTCTTTTTTTTTTTCATCCAAAACTTTCTGCTGCTGTTGTGCTGGCTTTAACTTGCGCTGCATTGTGGGCTGCTGATGTGTCCTTTTAACTTAAATTTTATATTTAAAGAGTCTCCCATATAAACCAGGGACTACTTTACTTAAAAAAAACAACAACAACAACAACAAAAAAATACTTAAACATCAGTTACCACCAGGTTCAAAATTGGAGTGTTTAATCATTTTTCATTCATATCCTGTGTGACTTTTCACTGAAAACCTCTCCACAGAGTTTCCAGTATAAGATCTGAGGGGTCTGCTGGGTTCGTCTCATTGTGTTGGAGTCTATTGTTCTCCTCTGTCCTGGTCATTTTCACCACACAAACTCACTCATGTAGAAAGTGGCGGGATGTTCTCTGTCTAATAACAACAACAAAAAAAAGTTATGATTTTCCTCCCATTTTTTTTACCCTTCATGTTCGACTCTCCTGAATGCTGGAGATTCACAGGCATTTCTATAGAACGCTCATAGGGAGACAGTGTATGTGGTTTATTATAAGATAAGTGAGAGCACATGCGGTTAGTTTGGCACCGTGTGGATCAGACTGGAGGTTCCTACTTTTCCACATTAAGATTCTCCCTGCTCTCTGCAGTAAAACGTCTTTATCTGCTGTAGGCTTTTCTTCTTTACCTCATAAGATCTGCTCTCTGCTCTGATCTGCTTTTAACGGCTCTCCTTAGTTATTTTCATATCAGAGTGGCGGACAGAGATCCACTTTGGAGTCTCCAAACCTCCATCAGATTCCTAATAAGACTGAGGATGGTTGAGCTGTGAAGGTGAGAGTGGAAACCACTTTAAAAACAAGTTTTACAATCTGTGGTTTATCATTAGATTATAGTAAAAGTCACACTGCGCTCTGCTAATTTGGCTGAGGACCCACTTAAAGACCCCCCCCCCCCGGAAAGTCCCAAAAGACTCCTAAAACCACTTTAAGGATGTCTTTTTTGACATTTGTACAGAATACTTCTTCTAATTTAGGATTTGTTTTGTTTTGTTAATTCACGTTAATGACGACCCGGTCAGAGAAGCTCATCAGTAAATTTCTATTGTTCTGCAGCAGTTTGGAGACTTGCATCGACACCGCGTCCACAGCAGACAGTCATGGTTTATCTTGGCCAAGGAGGGCGCTAGTTTTCAGGGGATGAGCCCCAGACGAGCACAGCGCCACAGAGTAAACTAGTCAGTGTTCTTCATCGTGCCTGTCTCCACTTTTATCGTAATGAAATAGAAGTGCAACTTTCCCTTGAATGCTTTTCGAAAGCCGAGCTGCGTCACAGAGGTCAGGAGGAAACCGTCTACAGGAGCTGATGTCATGCTTTTGTAATGGGCTGCTCTTCCTGGAGGAAATGTTCTGTCTATCTGCAGGGCTTCTCTGTAAGCACCGGGGAAAGAAGCACACCTCAGACCTCACAGAGAAGATTTGAGCTGCACTGTCTGCTCGGCCACACACAATTATCAGATGCACAGTCACACAGCATATAGTGGCTTTTCTTCCCCAGCAACCTCACTCGGGACTTTTTCTTCTGTTCTCTGAAGCAGACCAGCTCGGTCTGCTGATGATCCAACTTCTTCTAACTTATTCTCTCCTCCTCGCTCTGTGCTTCACAGATAAGAACAACTAGAGTGACTGAGAGTCGCAGCAGAGTTTTGCAGCTGAAGCAAATACTTTTGTTACTGCACAATAAGAACAGGAGTAGAGATGTAATACAAGTTGTTAACATGTAGAAACTTTGACACAATTTTTAAAAACTGGCCAAATCAGCAGGTATTCTCACTGGAAATAGTTTGGACCCCTGAGAAAGAGGTTTATAAGTGCTGCAGAATTCTCTCATGTGACTGAAATATGTTTTTTCTCCAGGAGAGCTGACCAGGTTCATGCTTGAGACTGAGAGAAGTCCGTCCTTCCCTTAGAGAGCGGTTTATGTTATAATTATTTTAAGATGTTTAGTGCTGCACAAGGCATTTAGATATTATTAATTCTTCTTCCACATACCTATTTTCCCCATCGTTCATTATCGGAGGGGTTAACAAAGAATCGCGGCGGGTTCGTAATTTGATCATCTTGCTGACGGGAAGAATTTAACTTCTTTCAATTCAATCTAAAGCCCTTTTTTTGTTTTTTGATGAATACTAGATTGTTAAAGATTTGCTTTACTTAAAGGGGAACTATGCCCCTTTTCAAAATTCCTCCATGTTATTCCTTTGGTCTAAGACAGTCCAAAAAATATTAGTAAACATTAACAACTCCAAATAAATAAAAAAACTAGAGTGCTAAAACTAAAAAAATTGTGATGTCATCAAGTATAAAGACTAGAGCTGCTCCATAGACAATGAATTGGGAGAGATGTTCTAGCTGAGAGGAGCCAGGGGGATGATCTGAGTATATGGGAACATTTTCTGTTTCACAACTGACAACACTACAATAGAATAAAGATCATTTGGGTACAAAAGCAATGCAAAGAAACATTCTATGAGTCTCCCATTCATTGTCTATGGAGCAGCTCCACACTTTATACCCTATGACATCACAAGATAAGATAAGATAAGATATTCCTTTATTAGTCCCACAGTGGGGAAATTTGCAGTGTACAGCAGCAAAGGGGATAGTGCAAAAAACAAGAAGCATCAGCTAACACAGTAATAAAAAAGCAAAAACAAAGTGAAACAAAAAATCAACAATTTAAATATAAGGAAATATAAAAATAGGAGCAGTATATACTGTATTGACAATAAGCAGACTATTAACAAAGTTGCGTAAGTGGAAAAATTATATTGCACAGTGAGAATGAATGAAATTCAACCTGGAAGCATTGCACAGTATGAATTACACCTGAGTAGTATTGATATTGCACAGTCAGTGTACAGTATAGTGCAGAGACTTAGTTTGAGACTTACTGGTTTCTGGCTTTGAGAGAGAGGGCAGCTCATATTCACACATCGGACTCTCCTCAGCCATGGAAATAACATACCGGAATTCTTAATTTAGGCGGTGTTCCCCTTTAATAAGTCAAATTTCATTTCATATGTTCATATCCTTGCCTGGATTTAAAGGGCAGTGATGCATAAACTGACCAAAATGTTGTTTTCTGCCCCGGCTCTCAGTAATTGGATTAGCTTGTGTTTTACGTCATGAAACATGCAGTTTTGTCTCCTTCAATAACGGCGCTGTTTAATCACAGAATGCTGCCGAAATGCCAAGAATTCCGAGGATGTTAATGTTCCCTAAAAATCCAATCTACTGTTTAAAGCATACATATGTTATACTTTATCTGTGGGTAGCACTTTCTATGAGGCCCATGTCTACAATGCATTAAAAACATACTTATAATGCATTATTATCTGATTATAGCACTGCACAATTATAGTTATAAGCACTTATATCTGCCTCCTCAGGAATCTCATTACTTCACTTAAAGCACCCAATGACCACTTAGATTATAATAACATTATAATGCATTATAACAGTAATTATAATGTATTACACTATGAGAATTATAATACACTACGATCCTTGTGTGTGATCAGCAGTTATATAGTATTATAATACCTGACCTTATAAGTCATTGTAAAATGCTTTATAATGCGTTGTGATTATTGTTATAAAGCATTGTGAATATGTATGAGTGCTTATAATTATACAGTGCTATAAGCAGATTATAACGCAGTATAAGTAGGGCTGGGCGATATATCAATATTATATCGATATCGTGGTATGAGACTAGATACCGTCTTAGATTTTGGATATCGTAATATGACACAAGTGTTGTCTTTTCCTGGTTTTACATTAAAGTGATGTCATTTTCAGTTCTAGCTATTCTATTATTTGCCTTTACCCACTTAGTCATTATATCCATATTACTGATGATTATTTATCAGAAATCTCCTTGTGTAAATAATTGGTATCCTCCATATCGCCCAGCCCTAAATATAAATATGTTTATAATGCATTATAGACATGAGCGTCATAGAAAGTGTTACCTTTGTGTATAAGCCTTTGAATAGTTGGTGCTGTCTGTATATTATTGCCAGTTCAACATTGTTCCATGTTTTTTTTGTCACCAGTTAACGCTTGCTGAGAATGGGTGACTGGAGCGCACTGGGTCGTCTGCTGGACAAGGTCCAGGCCTACTCTACTGCCGGTGGGAAGGTCTGGCTCTCGGTCCTCTTCATCTTCAGGATCCTGGTCCTGGGTACTGCGGTGGAATCGGCCTGGGGAGACGAGCAGTCGGCATTCAAATGTAACACCCAGCAGCCTGGTTGTGAGAACGTCTGCTATGACAAATCCTTCCCCATCTCCCACGTCCGCTTCTGGGTCCTCCAGATCATCTTTGTGTCAACGCCCACGCTTCTCTACCTGGCTCATGTCTTCTACCTGAACAGGAAGGAGCAGAAATTCAACAGGAAGGAGGAGTTGCTTAAAGCCGTGCAAAATGACGGAGGTGATGTCGACATCCCGCTGAAGAAAATTGAGATGAAAAAGCTAAAGTATGGCATTGAGGAGCACGGCAAGGTGAAGATGAAAGGGGCCCTGCTCAGAACCTATATAGTCAGCATTTTCTTCAAGTCTACGTTTGAGGTGGGCTTCCTGGTTATCCAGTGGTACATATACGGCTTCAGCCTTTCTGCGGTCTACACCTGTGAGCGGGACCCATGCCCACACAGGGTGGACTGTTTCCTGTCCCGTCCCACAGAGAAGACCGTGTTCATCATCTTCATGCTGGTGGTCTCACTGGTGTCCCTGGCACTCAACGTCATCGAGCTTTTCTACGTGTTTTTTAAGCGGATCAAAGATCGTGTGAAGGGCAAACAGCCGCCCATTCTCTACCCCAGCGGAGGCACCTTGAGCCACACCCCTAAAGATCTGTCCACCACCAAGTATGCCTACTATAACGGCTGTTCCTCCCCGACCGCCCCACTCTCACCCATGTCCCCCCCAGGCTACAAACTAGCCACAGGGGAGCGGGGAACCGGCTCATGCCGTAATTATAATAAGCAGGCCAATGAGCAGAACTGGGCCAACTACTCCACAGAGCAGAACCGGCTCGGTCAGAATGGTGGAGGAAGCACTATTTCAAACTCCCATGCACAAGCCTTTGACTTCCCAGATGACACCCAGGAGCATAAGAAACTGTCCTCAACAGCAGGACACGAGCTGCAGCCGCTGGCGCTGATGGACGCCAGGCCCTGTAGCCGGGCCAGCAGCCGGATGAGCAGCCGACCCAGGCCAGACGACCTGGACGTGTAAGCCCCGGTTCCTCCTCCACCTCCTCCTCCCAGCTCTGCCTGGCTGACGGGATTCGTGGCTGCAGCCAGAGAATCAGGAAACACTCGATCACATAGGTTCATATAAGAGGTGGGGCTAACCCCAATCACTGTCTTCAGCATAGAGACTCTTAGTCACTCAGAGAGACATTAAAACTTGTTATGTAACACTGTCAAAGGTACAAGTTGCAAATATTTTTTTCGATGACTTTTACCATAATCTTTTAGTGGAGCTAACCAGGTTTTAAGAGAACAGAACAGCCACAGGAATGGTGCAAGAGTCTAACAGAACAGAGGACCACGCTGGTCTACGTGATTGATCCGGTTTTAATTTGCCAAGGTTACATTTAAAGGAAAATTCTGTTTTCTTCTTGTTTTCATAGTTTCTGCTATTCTTCCTATTGGTGACAGCATTTTATTCACCACTGTCACAGCTGATTTCTGAAGGTATGGTGACAGCTTTACAACAGGGTGCCTTCTTAGTTGTTTATTTTTTAACGTGACCAGAAAAAAAAAACAGCCTTCTCGGCTAACTCCGGTTCATTTATAGTTCTTTTGTTTTTTTTCTGATGATCAATTAGCATTGTTCCTGTCAAATACATGTAAAGAAAAGGAGAGTCCAGTAGCGTAAGAAACAAACCTCCATACGCACATGTCCCAAATCCCCAATTTAGCCAAGTGATCTATACAATTCGGAAGGTAACTAAAACTATTTAGTTATGGTAAAAAGACCCACACTGAGTTTTTGTAGGAGATGGGATGTAAACTGTTCAGTGTTGAAGTCACTTTCTTCGTCCCCAAGAGGTATTACTGCAGAATGATGTCATACTACTTCCACTTTAGATCCTGAGAGAGGAAAGTCGTAAACATAGGTCACTTTAGCAGTTTGAACAAATGTCCGGTGGTATTGTTTTTCAGGTGAGGACAGTCCTGTTATAAAGCTCATGTGTAGCTCATCAATGAAGCATTATCACAACCAACAGGAATGATGGCCAAAAGTATGAAATTGGAAAATAAAACTAACTAAATGCCTGACCCCAACCCTAACCCTGACCTAATTCTATCCTGAACCTTAAAACCAAGTCTGAACCCTCAAACAGGCCTTTGAACTGTCCCAAAGTGAGGACCGGCCAAAAATGTCCTCACTTTCCACAAATGTCCTCTCTCTGAAGGTCTAAAACTCTAATTGGTCCCCACAAAGATAGCTGTACAAGTACACACACACACACACAGGCACACTAACACGCACAAAAACATACATGTTAGCAATGAAAGATAGTTTGATGGACTCTGCCACACTTGCATTGAGTTGCTCTTACAGTTTGCTTGCGTAATAAAGCTGAATTTATTCATTATTCATTTACACTTTCTTCTGTTTTCAGTTACATCCCAGTTCTCGATTACAATCACATTTCAGTTACAACAAAGACAGGAGTTATTGTCCAGACCAAGAACAACTATATTTAAAGTGTTTACCACTTGGCTCGTCCTTTGCATGAGACTTGCAGCAAGGGTTTTTTTGGGGGAGAATGCTTAATATCAGTTGTAGTGAATATTTATTGCTTGGCATCTGTAGGACACCTACCACTAAGAGGAAAAATTGACTACTATCCAGTATCTCACAGAAAACATCTTACATTAACTCCCCACCAACTGTATATTTATTGACAGTAAAAACATTTTTTTCCTCTTTAGTAACTTTGTCAGCATGGACTGTTGTTTCCTGATAAACTTTGAATTTATGTGGTGTTATGTTTTCATTTTGTGGTTTTATTTGTCTTTTTTGGGGTGTGTGCGTGTGAGAGTGGCAGGGCTGAGGGTTCAGGCTGCTGTGACACAGCAAACTCTGATCTGCTTTTTATGTGGCTTCCATAAAGAAAGGCTTTATTACTGTGTGTTATCTCTTTTTTTTTTCATCTTTTGTGAGCTGTAGAGAAAGACAGTAGAATGATTATCTATGTTTTACATATTTGAGTGAATGATTTTTTTTTTTTCGTTCTGTAGGTATTGTTTTGTTTTTCAGACTCAATGTAACCGTTGCTGCTTGAGAAATAGATATTTAGTACTGTAAATCAAGCTAACTGTGTCACAATAAAAAAAAAAAAATGTGAGTTTTTAGAAGACTGCTTATAGATCTGGACTAATATTTAGTCAGTTATATTAAAATGTATGCCAATGTAGCTCCACATCTACCAAACACTAGGATAAATCTCAATTTGGGCTTTTTTTTTTCTTTTTATTGTAATTTTTAAAAATTGTCATTTGTGCATCACTTTGTCGGTACTTACATGTGTCATGGATTTTTCAGCTACAATGGCATTTGCACTGAGATCTTGGTGATAGAGATGTAATATGATGCACACAGTTAGTGGGAAGAGTTTTCTGATACACATGTTACTAATTTATTTTATAACACAGAAATCACTACAGTGCATAATATCAGACCTCTGACCACTGGTTTCATTGGTTCTGTGAGAGATGTCTTCGGTTGAAAGAACAGGAGAAATAGTCATTTGTTGCCATAACTCAGACAATGCTAATCCATGGGGATCCACTGTTGTACAGTGTAAGTGCATGATAGCAAAACAAAAACTCATTAATTGTATCTGTGAAAAGCTATTTTAACCAATAAATATTTTTTCTGTCTTAATCACTGATTGCTTGGTTTCATTGCAGGCCATTCTCTTTAATGTCACTGTGGTTTGAATGAGGTAATTTGTCAAGTTTTATTCCACAAAAACTGAAATTTTAGTCTCACTTTTGTATAAATTTGTATGTCTTTTAATCATTCAGGTTACAGCTGTTGCCTTCTTTGATATATGTACAGTTACAGGTGATCCCGCCTATTACAAGGTTAGAAACAAAGGCAATGCTTACCTGTTTATAGCAGGCCGTAATAGTTCAGACACACAATGTTCATGTCACTCTGCTCTGCTATATTGTATGCAATAACACTTTCTATCATGCCCATGTCGATAATGCATTACAAACATACTTATAATTGGTTAAAATCTGCTTATAGCACTGTATAATTTTAGGTATAAGCACTCATACATATTCATATGCTCATGCTTTATAACAATAATCATAACACATTATAAAGAATTTTACAATGACTTATAAGGTAGCAAGTATCATCATATTTCATAACTGCTGACTCACTGACATAATTTTTTGCAAGGATCATAGTCTATTATAATTCCCATAATATTTTATAATCTATTAAAATCACTGTTATAACGCATTATAATGTGATTATAAGTTGGTATGTGTCATTGGGTGCTGTAAGTAAAGTGAAGAAATATTAAATCTATGCAAGAACAATACAGAAAATGTTGTAAATTTAATTTTTACTTTACTTAAAGCAAACAATGACCACTTATAGTAACTTCTAGTCACATTGCAATACATTATAACAGTGATTACAATGCATTATAAAAATATTATAATGTATTACAACTATGGGACTTATAATACACAATGAACCTTGTAAAAAGAAAAAAATAGTGAGTGACCAGCAATTATGAAGTATTATGATACCTTATAAGTCCTTATAAAATGCTTTATAATGTGTTACGATCAGTAGGCAATTTGTTAATTTTTAACAGGGACCCGGTTTGTTCCGTTGACCCGCAACTAGCAAATCACCCCAGGAATTACTCTTTTGTTTAGACAAAAAGTCTCAATTACAAATCTGTCTGCTACTTCAGCACCACGGACAGCGCCGTTGATTTATTAATACACCACAATACCTCCACATCCACAGTCGCTGATAGAGTCTTGTTAGCATTAGCTTACGTTTTTATAAATGTCGGCGTGCTGGCCTACATGATTTTGTGGTTTGTTCCAGCTTTTGTGCGTTGTTGCTTTTTGTATAATATTCGGCAGTTTAGTAACATTAGCAAAACATTTAGCTAACTTAAAGGGACTGTATGTAAGTTTTTACATGTATAAAGTTTTTTATTGCCAATGTGTGAACAGGTTGTAACCTATAACCTAAAAAATGAGACCTTCCGCGACTTTCTGGGTTTCCTCTATCAGCCTGTAGACTGCTTTTAATGTGAAGAATGAGGGCTGGTTTTTCTGGGAAAATTCAACGGATGTGACGTCATGCACGCTCACGAGTGTCTTAACTCTCTTCAGCTCCCCTTACAGAGCTAACAAGGTGCAGTGATAGCTAACGTTCACTTAGAAATGGAGTCCGCTAACGCCAACAAACGACCAGCCGTCACCACAACTCAGACTCCAACACAAACGCTACGGAAGCACAAAAGAACAAAGTTATATCTGGTGAAACCCGTCTTGCAAAACAAGAATGTGACTGCTGAAGAACTGCTCCAAACACTCCAACCTCTAATAACAATTTCAAAACTTGCTGGTCCGTGTCAATTATGCATTTTCATCAAACTTAAACGCAGACTGAAGTTGGATGTATGAGGTTTTCACTGACATCAGGATTACATTGCTTACTCTAACTGCCACATGTTGCTGTTGAAAGGTGTGCAGGCTTCTCCCACCATGTAAGCCTTCTCTTGCTTCAGTTTTATAATTAATCAAATCTTGAACACAATGTATTTTCCATTCAAATATAGAAAATACATACTTCAGTGAGATGTGACTTTACGTTCCTCTGGGCTGAACCTTTAAGCATCAGCGCAGTTTGAACTTTAAGGTCGGGGGTTCACAAAAAAAACCTAGAGGGAATGTAACGTGTACATCGCAGAGAGGTCTTAATGTACTGGGATACGTGTAGCTGATATATTTTACCCTCGAAACAGAATGCAACGGGAGCGAGCGTCAGTGACAAAATCAGTTTGGTTGCATTGTTTTCTATTGGAATGAACTAACTGGCCGCGAGCGAAGCGCTGCGCACCGTTTTGAGCTGAAATTTTGTCAGACGCCCTGTTTCTATTTATCCCTTATTCCAACGGATGAGGAACGGCTGATTGGTTTTCGGAACAGGTTAAATTTTTTTTCAATTTGTAAAAAGCCAAAAGAGGGTTGTTTGACCACTCACTGCCACCGACCATGCAAACTGATTCACGTCTCCCGGCATAAAGCATTTACGATAAAGAAATAAAAGAATACGGAGATGCAGAATTTAAAGGTATATTGTGGCAGGTGATTGCAGAACAGCTTGTAATCGGGGATGGCCGCGAAACAAAGGATGTAGGAAAGATTAGACAGTAGTGATTGTGCTCTAGCTAAACGATAGCTTCACGCTAATGTGATTCATTCATTATCACCGTTTGGGACTAGCACTACCTATTGCACCCAACAGTTTTGTCTCGTATTGCAAATTTTTGCAACAAATAGAATAATAAAACGCATCGGACTCTGAAAAAACACATGAAAAATACGGAATCGGTGTGCAATGACCTTTACTGTGTGCGTGGAAACATACTTAGAGGTGGACCACCCTGCAGAGCTACACCTGTAGTGCCAAATACAACCATATTTGCTTTCATACATAATCTTTTAACTTTATGATGATAGTTTTTCTGAGTCAACTATCATAACATTTCTGGAGGATTGCGTCATATGCTTAAAACAGAGGAAACTATGTCCAGCTAATACTGGCAAGGCCTTCTGAACACCACATAAACCAAGTCATGATCCTGATAAAGGAGAATGATGGGGCTCAGGAGGTATTCAGTCCTAAAGTATAGCGTAGCTTTGATAAAGGCTTCCGAGAGATGCAGTTCAATTTCATAATACGAAAAGACGCTGCCCTTTTTCGCTTCTCCAAGTTTCCTATTTAATCTTTCCACAGTGCTGAATCAAACCACATGTTTGCAGAGAGCCAAGCTGCAGCTTGGAGACCACATGTGGCTCAGAGAGGGAGAGGAGAACTTTTGTTAATGACTTATTTATTATAATTTCAGTAAGCTGACGGTGTATAAACCAGCATTAGAGATGTCAAACAATTAAAAATAAGTGATGTTCTAAACTTAAAATACTACTGTAGGAAGTGGAATCATGTAAGATTTAAATTATATTTTTATGAGACTTATTTATTGAGTTTGTGTACAGGTTTATTGTTCATTTCATGTAATGTTATTTGTCTGTATTTGTTTTAATCTTTTTTTGTTTGACATGCTCAAAATAAAATATATTTAAGACATAAAAATATAAGAATAAAAAAAAATGTATTCAGACAATCAACATTTTGTTAAAAGGGTAGAAGGTATAGATACCTAATAAATCACATAACAAAAGACAAGAGTTACATGACATTGTTTAAGGTACAAACATTAATGAAATAAAACAATCCACATTCTGTTTACTAATGTTGTCTAATAGCCTTGAAGGTAGGAGCGACCTTTTTAAAAGAATAGTTAGACATTGTCGGAAAGTATGCTCATTTGCTGTCTAGCTGAAAGTTAGATGAGAAGATTGCTACCACATGTTAAATAAGTAATTGGAGCCAGTTAGCTTAGCTTAGCATACAGACTGGAAACAGGAAAACAGCTAGCTGTCCAAAGCTAACAGAAATCTGCCTACCAGCACTTCTACAGCTCATTAATTAACACGTTATATCTTGTTTGTTTAAATGTCATCACCGCGAGGTTGCCAGTCAACCAGCGGATAAACACCCCCTTTTAAAACCACATTGTATCATATATAATATAAATAATATAATATATAAAGCGAGTCAATCCCCACAGACCTCCATGATAAAATCTCTCTTGAAAACACTCATTACCCAGGACGGTATACTTATTTCTCCATGTGGCTCCTGGCGTGAAAAGTTTCTATACCGCTGCTGTACAATACAATATTACATAGTAAACCTAGGGCTGTCAGTCGATTCAAATATTTAATCGCGATTAATCGCACGATTGTCCATAATTAATTGTACATTTTTTGTATCTGTTCTAAATGTACCTTAAAGGGAGACTTGTCAAGTATTTAATGCTCTTATCAACATGGGAGTCGGCAAATATGCTGCTTTATGCAAATGTATGTATATATTTATTATTGGAAACCAATTAACAACACAAAACAATGACAAATATTGTCCAGAAACTTGCCCCAAAATTGCCCCAAGACTTGCCCCAAACTGCATGAGATTATCATAAAGTGGGCATGTCTGTAAAGGGGAGACTCATAGAACCCATTTTTATTCACATATCTTGAGGTCAGAGGTCAAGGGACCCCTTTGAAAATGGTCATGACCGTTTTTCCTCACCAAAATTTAGCGTAACTTCTTAGCATTATTTAGCCTCCTTCGCGACGGCTAGTATGACATGGTTGGTACCGATGGATTCTTTAGGTTTTCTAGTTCCATATGATGCCAGTATTCACTGAGCCCGCTACAAGCTAAAAATCCCAAATTGCATTAATGCGTTAAAGAAATTAGTGGCGTTAAAACAAATTTGCGAGTTATTAACTTTCACTGCCAGAAGTAAAATATATCTTTCTCTGGCTGTCCACTGACTCCTGGTTGATGACCTTTGACCCCTTCCCAATTGACGCTGTGAGCAGTTTTGGTCCGGTGTTCACAGACCAACCTTGTCTTCTAGAAACTACATAGAGTATATAATCTACTAGACTGTCTTCCCAGCTACGTTGTGATGGAAAACGTAATCGCTGCACGGATTATGTTCACAGACGATATTTGTGTCAAGGGTGAACTTGCTGAGAACATAACTGTACTGTATACTCTGAGCCCAAATTGTAGAGCCTTATGTGGAAAAAAAAAAGTAAAAAATGAGTCAAAGGAGTGAGACTGTAAATGTTTCCAAGGGTAATGTTATTTTACTGGGCTCGACACTGTGCATGCATGTTATGGTGGCTGGGCTTATTTTTAGCGTGTAAATGAACATCGAGGGCGGCAGCTGTTGTACTGCAGCTGGTTTGCTGCTCTCAGACATCCAAAGACGTCACTGACTGACTTATAACCACACACCACAGAGCCGGGGTGGAACTACGGCTTACTTGGCAAAAAAAAATTCCATAGATAGTCTGTGTATTTGTCTAAAAATGGCCCTTCAACCGGCTCTTTGGATTGTGACGTTTTTTTCAAACCAGAACCAGCTGGCGGCAAAGAAATGCATTTGACGTCACACTAAGAGCAGTTACCCATCTCAGACGGAGTCAATAGTCAACGTTTAGTTTTATGAAGAACCGACCTTCCTGCTTCTGCTTCCTTTCTGCTGTTTACCAGAAGCAAATATCAGGACAGACTGGCAGACTGGGTCAAGTGTTTCCAGTGCAGAACAAGCATGTTGCCACAGAGGGTCAATACCAGTGTACGTCTGTCAGGCCGGTTTCAATGCAAGCTCTTGCGTAATTATACAGTTTACCACCGCTGATCTACACCAATCAGCCATAACATTATGACCACCTGCCTAATATTCAGTAGGTCCTCCTGACCCGTGGAGGCATGGACTACACTAGACCTCTGAAGGTCTGCTGTGGTATCTGGCACCAAGCCGTCAGTAGCAGATCCTTTAAGTCCTGTAAGTTGCGAGGTGGGGCCTCCGTGGATCGGACTTGTTTGTCCAGCACATCCCACAGATGCTCGATTGGATTGAGATCTGGAGAATTTGGAGGCCGAGTCAACACCTCCAACTCGTTTCCATCCACATGATGTAAAAGAAAACGTGATTCATCAGACCGGGCCACCTTCTTCCATCGCTCCGTGGTCCAGTTCTGATGCTCACGTGCCCATTGTAGACGCTTTTGGTGGTGGACACGGGTCAGCACGGGCACCCTGACCGGTCTGCGGCTACGCAACAAACTGAGATGCTCTGTGTGTTCTGACACCTTTCTTTCAGAACCAGGATTAACTTTTTCAGCAATTTGAGCTCCAGTAGCTCTTCTATTGGATCGGACAACACGGGCCAGCCTTCGCTCCCCACGTGCATCAATGAGCCTCGGGTCTGACCCTGTCACCGGTTCACCGGTTTTCCTTCCTTGGACCACTTTTGGTCGGTCCTGACCACTGCAGACCGGGAACATCCCACAAGAGCTGCAGTTCTGGAGAGTCTCTGACCCAGTCGTCTAGCCATCACTATTTGGCCCTTGTCAAAAACGCTTGCCCATTTTTTCTGCTTCCAACACATCAACTTCAAGGACAAAATGTTCACCTGCTGTCTAATATATCCCCCCCACTGCCAGGTGCCATTGTAATGAGATAATCAATGTTATTCAATTCACCTGTCAATGGTCATAATGTTATGGCTGATCAGTGTACAGTTGCACACCTAGAGTCTTGAACCAAGAATTAACCAGTGCCAGGAGTCTGGTATGCATACTTGCCAACCTTGAGACCTAAAAAAAAGGGAGGATTTCAAAACCCCCCAAAATTTTGAGTTTCAGAGACTTCGTTTCCTGCATTCTGGTGACTTTTAAAGAGTGAAAATAACAAAATAATAAGTACACTACAACAGCATTTTTATGTTAAACTGTTGATTTTACCTTTAACTCCCAGGAAAGAAAACTGAATAATTCTCCCCTCTGGTGTGAACTTGGTGGGTGAATCTCTGGCATAAACTAATCTCCTTCTCTCACTCACTGAATGTCCAACGCGACAACGACACCACTGTGCTCTGAAACCCGTTATTTCCAACGGCTTGCACCGCGCCACGACGGCTTTTCGCACGCTGTGGCAAGCGCAGCTCAAACTGTGCTGTGTTTGAGCATAGACTGCTCTCTTCCGCCAGGAAACTACAGTTGGTGTAGCTCTATTGTCATCCGGGTAGAAACAGTAGGGATTATACACACTGTTCAGTTCCAGAAACAGGCTAAGATAACGAAAAGGAAAAAAAAGGTGAACATTTGCTATAAATCGGGAGAAATGAGAACTGTGACCCCGGGAGGAAGAAATGGGAGTGTTGGCGAGTATGCTGGTATGAATGGGTCAAACACAGTGTACTCCTCTGTGTGAATGTTGTGGTTTCTTATATCAGTGTGTATCAACCATCCCTCGTAGCTCGGAGAGTGAATGGGGACTGTTTACCTGGCTGTCAGCCTCCGCTCTTTATCACATCCACCTACTGAAAAGCTACATTTCTGCATGTCTGACAAACACAAAACCACACGATAGTCTCTCCATGTGCCATTTTAATACTCAATGACCATACAATGGCCACTTTGTGTGTGCAGTTGTGAAAGAGCACATAAAACAGGGAACACTGCCATATTAGCATTGGCCATAAGCAGCCATCATCAACCCTGCTGACTATAGTTAACATTACAGTTGCTTGCAATTGCCAAGACGCAAAAACTGGTACTTGTGGCCCAATTAATGAAATCACTAACTCATGTAGTCGATATCTATTGAGCAGCTATGCTCAACCTTAAGCACCTTGTCTACTTTACACTAAGTTTGAAATTCTAAAAACACAGTTTTTGTAAATAATTACACACTATTATCTACGTTAGACACATCATTCAAAACTAAAAGTCTGTGTGTTGTTAGCTAAACACTGCCATTGTAATACCACACTTTTTTCAATTTTCAATCACCTGCTCCCAGAGATAGTTTAAAGCTGCAGGTGGTAACTTTGAGCAAATATTACAAAAAAATATTTTCATAAAACTGTCCCTATTTTCTGACAGTAGTGCATGAGACTGATAATCTGTGTTCCTCCGCCTCCTTTTAGTGCTCCTAATTGCATTTGTAAGATTTCAATGTGCCCGAAGGAAAACAACCAACCAGAGCCGAGCAGTCTCTAACGCAGCTGTCAATCACTGCTTGCGAAATTTGCAAACTCTGATCAAACTGTCAGGCAGCGCTGATCAAATATGAATTATGTTACTGTAATGCCTATTTCTCAAATGTCTTCAGAAACATCCTGTAGTGAACTGTTTAGCTGTAAAGTTTAGGCTGGTGGGCTGTGCTTGGTTTTGTCTCGACTGTTTTCAAAAACTTTCTCATTTTACAGCTAAACACTGTAGTTTCGCAGTTTGATTGGAGTTCACGAGCAGTGATTGACTGCTCGGCCCACATTGGTTGTTTCCCTTCGGGAGCGGTGGAATCTTGCAAATGCCATTAGGAGTACTAGGGGGAGGCAGAGGAACCTGATTTTTTTTCACAGATTACCTGTCTCATGTACTACTGTCAGGATATAGTGACCGTTATATTAAAATAACTTTTTTTATCATATTTGCGCAAAGTTATCAACTAGAGCTTTATAGAGCGAACCACTTTCCGTGTCGCGTCTGAAACCAATAACGTGTTGTTTGTCTTTGTGTTCACAACGTTAAGTTTCACTTTCACATTACAACCGCAGTAATGTTAAAGTACTATATGTAACTTTCAGAAGATCCTTGTTATTAATGACACCTTTGGCCGTTAAGTGAACTGCAGTCAGCATCCTGACGTCTCTCCACGTCGTCCATTAATTCCTGATAATGGACAGCTCGTCGGGCATTATCCCTTACCTAATGTTCTGTAATGTTCCTATATTTTATTTGGACCACTGGCTCCATGATACTAACTAGCTTGCGGCTAGCAAATTACTTTATCAGCTAATGTTATGAAGCAACCAAGCAGATCCATGCTGCATAGCTACTGTAAGTTACAGCAAGCTGTCCAACCATAGCTTAAGCACTCAAGACAGTATTTTGCTACATCAGCTGCACACTGTTGGCGCTTTAGGGGAGCTGAAGAGAGGCAAGGCAACTGGAAGCACGCACAAGTCATTTTCTTTGGATTTTCCTTTACATATAAATCAGTCCGCAACCGAGAAAGTCGGGAAAGGCCTCTGTTTTTAAGTAAGGGATAATGTACAGCGAGCCGGTCATTGTTGTGAAAGAAACCCGGATAGGGCGACGCCGCACGATGCGGTGGACCCCGACGCGGTGGACACCGACGCGAAGCTCATCGTCCTGAAGGGTTTCTTTCACAGCAATGACCCGCTAGCTGTACATTATCCTGCTTATTAGTCTGCTATAAAGAAATAACAGACCGTAGAATGCCGTGATTGACCAGATCAGAATATAGCATTCACAAAGCCGTGTAATAAGTCATGTTACAATCCGTACACACATTGGCAATATAAAGCGATTAAAACACGTAAATTGTTACATATAGTACCTTTCAGCCAAACCATGATGTTTTTTCTAAACCTAACTAAGTGGTTTTGTTGCCTAAACCTTAGCAAGTGTTTTTGTTTGAAATCACAATGTTAACCACGTGTTTACTGCGACCATTTTGGAGCGTCATAGTTTGACGCGCTGGGCTACCCAGTGTGTTAGAAAGTCACGCCAAGGGGTCCTCACAAAGCACCTGTACCCAGTTAGGTCACTTAGAAATCAGAGCTTGAACACTATAGATAGGATTCAGGTTGGCTCTTTGGTGTGCACAACAATGGAAGGCATTTTGGAGAGAGAGTGTTAGAGGAGTATAATTGTGTTTAAAAATTATAAAAGTGTTTGCTTTTGCAAGAGATGTAAGATATTCTGTATTTAGTATGTATGTTTTTGGGGTTTTGTGTGTAGAGTTTTGACAAAGAGGGCCGTTTCAGAAACTGTGTTTTAGCAATTGCAAAAACCTGTAATCATCAGTCGTACTAACTGAAGACATGCACGTGTCACCATCCAAATTTCCCCAAAAATCAGCAGAAGAAAACAGTTCTTCGATGAACCGTGTGGTATTATGGTCTGTTCACATTTTCTTAAAGAAAAAGGAGCAGAAGGAGGTAAAGCAGACTGACTGAAAAATATTTCCAATGTTTTTATCAATACCCCTTTTTATTCTCAACTTATGTGTCATTTGTGTCTTCATGTTTGTCTACTTTTGTATTTTACTTAAAGGTACTGTTTGTAACTTCTTACATGTATAAATCATTGCGGGTCGGTGTCCCATGCGTGCTCGCGTCTGGCTACGCTGTTCAGACTCAGACTCCCACACAAACTACACGGAAGCTCCAAAACCGCAAAGTTATATCTAGTGAAGCCCGTCTTGTAAACAGTGTTAACTCTTCCTGCTTCGGCCTCCCGACCGCGGTCAGAAGACACTGGGGAGACCGTAGCTTTGGTCTCCAGGGCCGGAGTCCATGCTGTACTCTGCTCCTCTGCCTGCCTGCTTGCCTTCACTCACACACAACGCGCTTGTTCTCACTCGCTCTCTCGCTAACCTCTCGTTAGTTTAGCTCTGAGAATATCTAGTGAATGTACAGTGGAAGTTTGTGCAGAAATAAATGCTGCAGCTCCTCCAGACCAACAGATGTTTCCCGTGTCTTGTGAAGTGACGGGGCTCTGGAGCGAGTAACGTTATCGTCTCCAACCAAAACTCCGGTGTCTCCCCTGTTCCTCTGACCACGGTCGGGAGGCTGAAGCAGGAAAACACAATATCAGCATCGATTCATGGAGAGACCTTCGTCTGGTCAGCTAACATTACTTCCAAGCAGGTGAAATATAGAGTGATATTGTGGTTTTAGCTCACGTGTGTTGCCTCACTGTGTTGATCGATGCTCGTTCATGTCTATGTAGAGCGAGCACAAGCGCGAGCAACAGGACGCTGACTTTCGTTGACTTAACGGCCACAGATGTCGCTGTTAACAAGCAATTTTTGATTCTTACAGAGAGTCCCTTTAAGTAGGTGAAATACTTTTACTGTAATGGAGTATTTTGTATTTGTGGTACTACCAGTTTTTCTTAAGGCTCTGAGTTCTTCAGCAGTACAAAGAGAAAAGTGTCTGCGTATATGTTAACATTTACACGTTTCAGTACAGGTTTTCTCTCTATTGGCTTTGTTTAATCATCAGCTTCCTTGGAAGTGTGAGTACACAACACCTCGTGAGATGGAATTACATCATAAGAAAGCAGCCGCTGCCTGTTACCTAGTGACACAAAATTGCATGTTTCTCCTAAACTCCAGGAGCAGTCCAGGATGAATTCAAAAAGCATTTTTAAATACTTTTTTTTTATGAGTACATGCAGTCAACATAGAGGTACATATGATACAGTTGGGTGAGAAACACTGAATGTAAAGTGAACTGTGGTTGTTAAAAGAAAACTCAACAGAGTGCCTTTAAAGTGCCAAATGACACAGAACTCTCATTGTATTGTATTTGCTCTAAAAGCAGCTCTCTCTCTAAACTGGGCTGATCTGCAGGTGTCCTATCTCTAAGATAACATGCTGCACACATGGCCTTGGATTCATAGCAGGTTATTTTTTGTCAAGGATGAGTATTAAAAAGTCTTCTTACAGTGCCTTTGTCTAATACAGTGTAAGCATTAATGGTACGTGTCCACCGGGGCGTTTTTTATCGCGAGGGGATGCCTCGCTTCCCAGCAGTGGACGCTTGGTGGGCCGCAACTAGACACAACACACTCGGCACCTGATTGGACGAACGCTTTCCCTCCGTGGGCTGCAGCTCCCAGCTTTCAAACCGGAAACAACATTGAGGCTCGTTTGGAAACTTTCTTCTCTTATTCCATGAAAATAGTTCACTGAAATGTGTTTCTGAAAACATTTGAGGCGAGAAATAAGCCATGTGGTTGATGAATCTGTCTTTATTTTTGGATGGACAACGTTTATTTTAAAAGATTCTCAGGAGTTCAAGAGGCGGCGAGTCGCGTCGGACGCCCGTGATTTACATAAAGTAGACTAGATCTCAACTTTATGCAAATGAGGCGCCCCGTCTCTCGAATCGCGCAGCCACGCTACCAGAATGCATTGCACGGCTGCTCACATAGACAATGCATGGGAAGCGTGGAAAGGGCGGATCCTGTGGACACGTACCATAACAGTGTGATCCCTGAGGACTTCTATCCATTGTCACCTGCAACACTGCAACCTGTGGGGGAAATAATGCAAATCTGGATTACATTACACACCACCACCACGAATGTCATGGTGACATGTTTGTCATTTATCATGTTGGTTGGTCGCCGGGCTTCAAGAGGGCGGGTCTTACCTAAATGAACCTGTCAGAAGGCATACGCTGCAGTGACATATAGACAGCTAGTCGAGGTTGGGTCTTTTCTTGTTACATTCAGCGTATGTAGTGGCCTGTCAGTAGCTGGTCTAGAGGTTTAGTGGTAATTGAATCCCCTAGAACAGTGATTGGCAACTGGCGCCCCGCCAAAGCTTCTCATGGTCAATGTGCTTGAGACCCGCTACAATGTGCCTTCGCGTGTGCATTTTAGTCAGTCTGTTGTGCCTGCTCTCTACGAACAAGCACAAGCTGCAGTTTAGGAATTATAGGACTGCATTCTGCAATTACGTTTCCATAATTACAGATTTTAACCATCGCTCCTCAGTGAGCTGCCTCCGTGGTGGAGGTCTGAGAGCATTTTCTAGTTAACTATCTAGTTATTACTATGGATTTCCCATGTGTCCATAACAATCCTCACAGTGCCTGTTTAGAAAAATTCTGGCCCTTTGACAAATGTAGTTACCGACTCCTAGACCTAGACCTACACCTAGCAACAACTCATTTTACAGATACTGTCTGTGTCGTGTCTCTAACTATGGCACAAAAGTGATGATACCTCTTTGGGAGCATCAACAAAGTACTGGATTACATCAGATTTAAAAGCATACCTAATAAACTGCCGAGTCAGTTTACATTACACAACTACAACCTACATCACTCTGAATTGTATCTCTCACACCTTTTTGTTGTCTGTTTCTCATCCTCTTCCATGATGTGCTGTTTGTTCATCTATGGCTTTTTTATTTTGTCAGTCTTACCAGCAATACCTTTAAATTGGAATGTACCACCGAAAAAGTGTGTTTGTAGTGGAAATGGTGGAACGTGTGACTCATGGTCAATGAACTTGTAGAAATGCTTTCAAACAAACAAGCCTGTGTTTGGAAGTTAATGTTTCAGAAGCTTTCATTTACCAAGAGCTTACTTTGTATGTTCTCAGTCTCTGTCCTCTTGTTACCTTTCTGCCTCCAGATTCTCTCTCCATCTCTCACTGGGCCTCTTCAAACATCGGTCCCTGCTTCCAGTCTGCCTCTCCTCATGCAGTCCCAGTAAGCCAGACAGCATCACAAACATGATGATCAATGTAAACCCATCTAATAGACCATTTAAAGCAGTGGTTCCCAACCTTTGTCCTTTAGGGATCCCTTCTCTATCATTGTGTAAACTGACGACCCCTGACTAAGTGATATATTTTATGGATATTTGTTTGTTTATTTGTTTCACACATATAAAATGACAATAAAATACAGTTCACATGAAAGGAATGTAAAATACGTGTGAGGGTGTGGTAGAAACCTATAATGGCTTATATTAAAAAAAACACACCCAAAGGACAGACAATAGGTAAAAAATAACTATCATGACAGAAATCACTGGTACATTTTAGATATTAGTGTTCAAAACTTTTCACATATAAAAATATACAGTGTAAAGTGTAGGCGTAAAGTTCAAACAAAACAAAAGAAGCAGCAGTAATCAACATATTTATAGTTTCTAAGAGTGATAATTTCTTCCCAAATCAAATGTTTTTGTCAGCAGAGCATTTCTCAGTATTTTTTATACATAGACAATGACACAGAGGGATTCATTAAATGGACATTTTCATTCAATAAGATAACGCCATGAAATCTGATAGAAAACTGACCAGGGGATGTTTTCTACAAAGGTAGATGAAGATTCCCAGCCTGTCTGGTAATTATGGAATTGAGAGTTAACAAAATAATATCTAAAACTGTTAGGTAAATCTGCATCCTTATCTCTCGCCTTAAAGACAAATGTACAGGTTTGAAGAATGTTGATGTCAAATAAAGTCAATAACTGTAATTTAAAAAAAAGTGGTGCACTTCGTATAACAGCATTCGAAAAAGTTGCTAATCTAATAAACTGTTTCTGTAGCAGCACATTTTGTTTAGATAAGTTGGAAAAGTTCTTACCCAAACAATATTACAGTAAGTTAAATATGTATAAATTAAACAATAATATAATGTTAACAGACATGTATTGTGTACAAAAGCTCTTATTTTTCTCTGAATCCCAAGAGATTTGGTGACCTTATTTCAGACAAAACCAACCTGATATCACCAAGAGAGGTTGTCAAATATCAGAATACCTCAGAAACATGTTTAAAACTTTAATTATTTCTTCATTATGAATATGGAGTTTAATTTGCTCACTATCATATTTTTCATTTCCTGCACATAACATGAGTAGTTGTGAAGATTTTCAAATCTCAAAACAAGCGATTTGGATGAATTTTGAGCAGATTATGTGAATATTGCATCAGAGAGGAGTTTTACTGAACGCTTAATACAATTCTTTGTCTGTGTTATGTTTTTTTTTTTTAAAAACATACATACTTAATAGATTTCTTTTTGGACAAATTCAGCGTTTTCTTCTCCCTGACGCTTGGCTGCTGTTAGCACTTTGGTTGTTTTAACTGTGTACTTTTCTAATGCAGGACGAGGCTGTTTAGCAGAGAGGGAAGGCTCTGTGAATATAGCTTGTGTTCAGGTCTTCACCGTGCCCTTATCCTCTTTATACTTTAAAGGTCCCATATTGTAAAAAGTGAGAATTTCATGTCTTTTATGTTATAAAGCAGGTTTAAGTGCTTTATAAATACTGCTAAACTATCAAAACGCTCAATATACGGAGAAATACACACAGCCCGTATTCAGAAATTGTGCGTTTGAAACAAGCCGTTAGGATTTCTGTCCATTTTTGATGTCACAAATATACAATATTTAGACCATTACACGGTGTTAAACATAAACATTTTAAATGTGTCCCAGTTTATTTCCTGTTGCAGTGTATGTGAATAACATCAGCTGACAGGAAGTAAACATGGACCCAAGCTGTTGCCTAGCAACGCAATTCCGTTGAAATGCACTAAAACGGAGTGTTTCAGCCAGAGGGTCAATGCAGGTATATGCAGGCAGACAGTATGAGGAAAATAAAGTTTTTTTTTTAACATTACAGCATGTAAACATGTTCTGGTAGAAACACAAAATACAAGTCTGAACCTGAAAATTAGCATGATATGGGACCTTTAAATAATAATCCAAACTTTAAAAATGACAATTTCATTTAGTTTTCTCCATAGAAATGAATGAAAGGCTGAGATACAGGCCAACTGTATAGGCTATCTTTTAAAAAATGTTGTCTTACACCCCTTAAAATCAAGAAACCCTCGCGACCGCCCGGCAGCTCCTGGATTGATCCTTGTACTGCCCTCCAGGACGCACGCTGCGAGTGAGGGAGAGCTTAGCAGGCTCAAAATGTCTTAACAAAAGAACGAAAAGTTTTCCTCTACATTACAGTAATCAGATGTTGTGTTCATTAATGAAAGCCTGATTGCTTAAAGGGGAACTACGCCCATTTTCAAAATTCATACATGTTATACCTGTGGTCTAAGACAGTCCAGAAAATATTAGTAAACATGAACAACTTTCTCCCAAATCCAGTGCTAAAACTCTAATTTGTGATGTCATCAAGTATAAAGTGTGGCGCTGCTCCATAGACAATGAATGGGAGACCCACAGAATGTTTGTTCTCTTTTTTATACCCAAATGATCTTTATTTTATTGTAGTGTTGTCAGTTGTGAAACAGAAAATGTTCCCATAAACTCTGGCTGCTCTCAGTGTCATCTAGAACATTTCTCCCCATTCATCGTCTATGGAGCAGCTCCACACTTTGTACCCTATGACATCACATGTTTGAGTTTTAGCGCTCTAGTTTTTGGATTTGGGAGAGAGTTGTTCATGTTTACTACTATTTTTTGGACCGTCTTACACCACAGGACTAACATGTTTGAATTTTGAAATTTGGGCGTATAGTTCCCCTTTAATTTTTGTTTCCAATAATCAATTTTTGGTTATATACAAGTCTATATTTAATTCCCCTTTTCATTCCCACACAACAGCCTTCCTTGTGGCTCTTCAGAGAGTTTTCCTGGCACAACTGACAAATTGTGTGACCTCAGTAAATCCAGACATAATTAACTTTAATGTCTCATCCTCCCGTAAATGCACGGGCAAATCATTTAAAAAAGTTAACATTTTAAATTCACACTTTATTATTTGGAATATTTAAAACATCGTTCAAATGCTGTGAACCTTTTCCTGGTTTTCAGGGCTTCGTGTTCTTTCCGTTCTCTGTTATTTCCTCCAGATGAGTTTCCATCAGCCCTTGACAAGCTGAATCAGGAATTCAGTCAGTCCTCATCGGCTGCACCTTGAGGCTGTCCAACGGGACAGTCGCTGGTCATACGGCCTTGATGAAACACAAGCTGTTTGTTAGTACACACTGTGTGTGTGTGTGTGTGTGTCAATGTACTGTGTCGGAAAATGGCTTAAAGTGCATTAAGAGGCTAAACCGAACGATTATGACATTTAAGTCCAAACACAAGACCGTTTGTATAGGAGGAGAAAATGGAAAGAGGCAGATGGAAAAGGGCAGGAGTTTAGTTAGATGAGGTTCAACCCAGGGTTTCAGGGTCACCAAACCAGCTCACACACACAAAACAACCGTCCAGCAGTGACTGAGTTCATTTAAAATTCTTTGTAAACAAAATAACTTGACCTTCACCTGTCATTGGCTCATTTAGGACTGGTTCTGCTGAGTTTTGCTATTAGTTTCTAGACACCTCTTTGGTTCTGTAATGGCTGCTGATATTTTAAGCTCTCTAAACAGGCTGAGTTCTAATCATATAAAGATGGACAACGTGTCTCCACTTCCAACTGCACATAAGTGAAGCCAAAATATCCCTGATACGGGAGCTGCCATCTTGTGATTTTGACGTCATTTGGAGCCAGAGTCTGTGAAGTAGTAATCGGGGGGTGGAGCCGCGGTATCGAGGTCACCCGCCCGAACCAATCATGAGCCGAGCACGGCCGCGGCTCATCATTAAGAGAGAGACTCACAGCTGTCAATCATGATGTCACACCCCCTTTTTATATAAAGAAATAACTCATTAAAACCAAACTTATCAGAAAAATTAACACTTGAACTTAGATCGGCGTGATAAGAACTACCTAAGGCCCTGTCCACACATATTCAGCTAGTTTTAAAAACAGATATTTTCCTCTATGTTTTGGCCTCTCGTCAACATGCAAACTGAGTTTTAGGTCACAAAAATCTTCGAAAAAGCCTTCTAAGGTACAGATTTTTAAAAACTCCGGTAAATTTGTATCTGTGTGGATGTGTAAAACGGAGCGTTTGGGAAACGATGACAATTCGCCCATTGTTGCTGTGTGTAATGAGCATGCGCCAGAAACAATAACAAAGATGGCGGACTACCGGCTTTTTTTACGTTTCGTCAGCGCTGCTCGGATTAATTACTACGTTACATTTGAAAAATGTTCCAGTCACAGGAGGCCAAAGCAGGAACACATTAAACTTGTGGAGGCCGAATGGTGACTGAATGTGTTTTTGGATTATGTAAGGCGAGGTTTGGAGCACTCAGAAGGGCGATGGACATAAACCTGAAAGACCTCCAGTTCCTCATTTATACATGTAAAGAGACAGTTGATTTTAAACGGAGGGGAAAATATCCGTTTTTTAAAATATCTCTATACGTGTAGACAGGACCTAAAATGACAGAAACCATCTTTAGGAAAAATGTATTTGACGTACACTTTGACTTTTTAGTTTGACCCATGTCCCATCCACTAACATGGAGGGGGCGGGGTTTATGACCTATACTGCAGCCACCCACCAGGGGGGCGATGACGATGTTTTGGCTTCACTTCTGCAGAGCTGTCATGTCGTCCGGTGTCCAGTGCTGAGTGTCAGCGCAGCATTTGGACAACATGTGGAGGACAACAAACACAGACGCATGTATGATGCCAACATTATACTGCATGTTGGACAGGTAAGTAACCTTTACCTTATGTCAACCATGTAAGGTGATGGGTTTGTTGATGCAGCATTGCATTGTACGCAGCTGCTAATTTCCAAACGTGCAATGCCTCATTCATCATTACTTTACTTATTCCTTTTTTTTTTTAGCCATGTCGGAGGGTTGACAGTGTTGATCGGTCCGTCCATCACTTTGGTCCAAACTGAATTATCTCAGTCACTGTTGGGTGGATTGGATGCTCCACAAGGTGTAGAAAAAGTGGATTTCTCATTTTCAAGTAAGGCTTCTCTTCCATATCAAGGTCTCTCTCGTTCTCTTACGTCTCCTGTCCTCTTCCTCGTCCCCCCGGTCCTCCGCCCTCCTTTTGGCCCGCGTGGCCTCTGTGTTTGAAGCAACAAAGACTTTGACACATACTTAAACTGCACGCCAAACGCTGGATGCTTTTATAGAGGTTCTAAAACAAACACCCTCCCAGCCCAGAAGTACGTATTGCATTTGCTTTGTTGTTTCCTATTAATGCAGCAATTACAGTTCATTATTAATGTTCCTCATTATGAAGCAAGCCCGTTAGTGTGCACATGGTGTGCACACAAGAAGCCAATGAGCTCACACTGTTAAACAGGGTGATATAATTCATGAGCTCCTCATGGTTCCATGATTTCCGCGTTTCCAACTGTTTATGTGTTTGACTGTAGTCTCATTTTTTCTGCAGTGGTGGAAGAAGTATCCAGATCCTTTACAGAAGTAAAGGTGGCCATCACTCGCTGTAAAAATACTCCATTACAAGTACAAGTCCTGAGTTGAAGTATTATCAGAAAAATATGGTCAAAAATAAAAAATATTACGCACCAGAATGGCCCTTTTCAAACACAAAAAGTGTGTATATTACAGTGTTATTATTACTGATGAATTACTGTAAAAACATTATTTTAATACCGTACTTCGTCAAGGTGGATACTTAATTCACTGTTGAGTACTTTCTGTCAAATAAATATGGTGCAATAAAGAGTACAGCAAATAGAAACTCTAGTAAAATACCTTAATATTGGACAAAGTAGATTGTTACTGTCCACAGCTTTTCTGCTCAGTGCTTTGAATATTGAAAAGGAGTTGTTTGAAGGAACTTAAAGTGAGAGTTCACATTTCAAAATCCTCATATAAATCTACGTCATTTTCCCAATCTGACTAATGCAAGTGAGTCATCATCATTAAGCTTTTGCGTTTTGGATTTTGGACTGGGTTCCACCAGCTTTTCATAAATTGAGATGTTTATAAAAAGTGCCTGTACTGTTCTTAGTTCAGCAAATTAGTTTCAAACAGTACAAATATTTACACTATTTAAAAGCAACAAATGTCTTGAAAATATGTTTCTAAGAAATCTTTGGTATAAGGATCCATGAAAGAACATGCAACAACATTTTACAGTGACACAAACCGGCCATTTGACTTATGATTCTTCTCTATCGGCAGAGGGGGTCAGTGCCCCTGTAATATTAAGCCTGGACCACCCTCTGTACGAAATGTACGAAAATATTTGCCACAGTTAGGGGAACTGTGGCAAATATTTTTGTAGATTTCTCATCCAGCATTTATCCTCTCAAAAAGGCTCAGTTTTAAAACCAGAGTGAAGATACTGGTATCATGTGAAACTAGAAGCCCTAAGGAATCCATCGGTACCAACCATGTTATGTTAGCTTGTCGTGAAGAACGCTAAATAACGCTCCTAAGTTACACTACATTTTGGCGAGGAAAAACTGGCATGGCTATTTTCAAAGGGGTCCCTTGACCTCTGACCTCAAGATGAAAATGGGTTTTATGGGTACCCACGAGTCTCTCCCTGAGACCCTTGACTTTACTGTCTTTCAGAGGCTCTAGTATGTTCCGTTTTAAAGCTAGAGTGAAGCTACAGATATCATATGAAACTAGAAAAACCTGAGGAATCCATTGGTACAACCATGGCTTGCTAACACATCGGGAAGGAGGTGAAACAACGCTCCAAACTTAGGCAAAATTTTAGCGAGGAAAATCTGTCATGGCCATTTTCAAAGGGGTCCCTTGACCTCTGACCTCAAGATATGTGAATGTAAATTGGTTCTATGGGTACCCACGAGTCTCCCCTTTACAGACATGCCCACTTTATGATAATCACATGCAGTTTTTTTCATGCAGTATAAATGTGTTATTGTCTCCTATACTAAAATGGTGTATTTGAATATTTCTGCATACTGGGGTCCCTAAACAGTCCTGAATTACATAAATTGGGTATCACTCTTGTGGATCCAATGAGCCCAACTGTGTTCATGTGTGATGATGTTAGTCCCCATAGCAGCCATTTCATTGTAGTGAGACCATGTTTTGAATGAATGAATTTTTATTTCTGATTTAGAATGAACACTGAGAGCTCCTCTCTGAAGCTCTGAGGTCAGGTGGTAGAGCGAGACTTGTACCGGGACAAGAAGTCCACTTTGGCTCTTCATCTGTTTACAGCAGGCAGGCCTGGGTTTAAACTCCGTTATGACTATGTTCAGCTCTGTGCTACTTTGTAAAGATTTCATCCTTAGTGCAAAAAGACGAGTACTTATCAGTGCTGATATAAAATATAATGGCAGCAGAGAAATGGCCACTTAACACTAACAAAGACAGAGACACAGTTTACAGAGTCACTAACATATCTTTGTCCAAATAATTATGAAACCTGTTGGACATGATTTGTATTTCTCTCACACTCCAGTGATTATGTGAGCATTTTTTAAATTAACACCACACCCCCTGTGTTTCCTTCACTTATTATAGGAGAAACCCTCTGACCCAAGCACACAGCTGTTCTGGAGGTGAGGATGTCCAACGTTGCTGCTACGTGCTGGAAAACCTAAAACCCTGTATGGGTGTAAAGAAGAGAGAGAGAGAGAGAGAGAGAGAGAGAAAGAGAGAGAGGAGTTAGAGAGAGGAGTTAGAGAGAGAGGAGTTAGAGACAGGCGACATGTAAAAATCATAGAGACCTCCAACCTTGTGTTGTGTTTTGAAGCTGAGCTTTATTAAGTCTCTGGTGGAATATTTATGTGGCTTTAAATCAGTGAGTGCTGCTGTTTCAATAAAGCTCCTCATGAAATACAGGGCTGCACTCAGCAAGAGGCTCCAACATCTATCAGAGACAGAACGGAGGGCCGCAGGAGGCCTGGAGGCTTCTGCATACTGCCTCCTCAGTTACCATCTCCAGACATTCAGTGGTATCACCAACGCAGCTATTCTGCTTTCCAGCCACTGAGAGTGCTTTCTGCACTACAAGTGGTCAAAGTGGTACTGCTACTATCCATGTAATCAGGAAGTAAAAGCTCATGAGGTAGCTGTAACGGAAACAAAGAACGTATATTGCTAAGAAGTGAAAGTTAGTTGTTCGTTCCGTTGCAACATCATCGCCCAGCAGCAGAGCTACGCCTCTGCCATTTTGGACTGAAAGCGACTACCGGACGCCAGTAAAACGTCCGCCTACAAAGTGCCGTACAAAAGTAAAACTAAATTACTTCTATTCTATTGTCATATTTAATGTCTCTACTGAAATGGCCTGTGTTGAACAATAAAAATATTATATGCATACTATTATAACTATTTACTTATATATTTATTAAACTTTTTGCCCGGCTGCTACCAAGAGGAGCATAAAGTGAGCGATGGACATTTATGGACTTTTTCATCACAAGGATCCAAAATGGAGTCCAATAGACCACAGACCATGGATTTAGAAGAGGTTGTGTCCTGTGCTTTTGCCCTGCGTGTTTGTAAATAGCCTACAACTCCATTAAATCCTGTTGATGTCGTGCTACTAGCGCTACTAGCTACTAGCACTACTAGCTACTGGCCGATAGCCGGTTGTTTGGGAACAGAGACGTTAATACATCCACCACGGTACAGGCTTACAGCATACAGCCCATGGGTGTATTAGAAGATAATAAAAGTGATGAATTACAGCCAATATATCCATTATTACAGCTGCATACAGCTAGCAGGAAGCTGGCAGAACCGGATATGTCATGTGAGCGTGCAGGGCGGTGCAGTCCCGTGGGTCTGATACACGTTCATTATGGCGAGGAAAATAACTCTGGATTCGGCTGTTAGTTAAAGGTGCTATATGTAACAATTTACATGTATAAGTTGCTTTGTATTGCCAATGTGTGAACAGATTGTAATGTAACCTAAAAATGGAGACCTTCCCCGACTTTCTCGGTTGCCAATAACAGCCTGTGCACTGATTTCTATGTAAAGGACTCGAGACAGTTTTGCTTCGTAATGTTAGCTGATGAAGCAGCTAGTTAGTGTCACAGGGATTGGACATTACAGATAGTAATGGTGATATATGATTGTAATGTCACGTCACGGTTTTGTACGATGCCCAGGATGATCGGTCACGCCTACGGAGTGTGATTAATTAACGTCATAATTTTACAACTTTTAGGACATAAGGATTTAAATGAGGGATATTTAAGTGTTCGTATGGGGAAGTTGATTTACCTAAAAAAAAAAAAGATCCTCTGATTCACAGACGTCTCTTTATACATCCATGGCCACAGACTCATCGGCATTTTCAGTCCAAAATGCCATCTAGCACCAGAGTTTCGCCTCTTTGCTTCTACACTCTTTGAAGGAAATGCCAGCAGACAACAGAACAACCTGTTATATCATCTTCTGCCATCCTGTGATTTAGCCCATCCGTAGCATTGCTTTTTCCCTCTTTATCCGTCTACATGCCCGCAAGAGTCTTTAATAAACTTGGAGCTCGAAGCCTATATCCTGACTCTCGTGTCATTCATGAAGGGAGTTTGGCTGTGTTATTCTGGTTAAGAACGCCTTTAGGAGGACAGTACAGCAGCCTTGACGACGGATCCATTTTTTGTGCGTGATTGGTAATTTCATGGCTACAAATAAGCACCCATTTGTGCCAGGCCGGGCGGGGTGGTGGTGCTGAGGTTGTGTTTATGCAGATCGGGCAGCACAGTGTAATTTTGGTACGACATTCTGCTCAGGCCAACACATCACACAAGCACAGAGACACATTTTTGTGGTTTCAGTTGCGCCGGCACATACAGTGACCGTTACACAACCACATAAACCCTTTTTATGTTGGAGTTTGTAAGATGACTGCAACCCATAACTGCTTATAGAATATTTATATAATCCTTCCTTTTCAGGTGATACATGTGTGATACATGCATTTCATTTACAGTCTCTAATTTGAGGGAGGCGTTACAACATTGGAACCTTTATAAATTATTAAAAAATTCGAACACAGCACCAGGATATAACAAAACAGGCACACAATATTCCAACATGCTCTCATTCCAGCTCGTCATATACTGACGCTTTGTCAGACCCCTTGGTGTCACTTTTCGGTTGCAGTAAACGCGTGCTTAATTTTGTAAATTTAGCAAAACAAGCAACAACTTCAAGCAACAAACCACTATAGTTAAGTTTAGGAACAAACTACACGGTTTGGCTTAAAAATACTACGTTTGTACAGTGAAAATAACACTGAACGTTGTGAACACGGGACATGAACGAACAGTTGATTGAAACGTGAAAGTGAAACTTAACGCACGGGACATGAACAGCGGTCTCCTGGATGAAAGCCTTGTGTTTGTTGGACCCTGGAGCCCCAGGAGACCGCTGTTCGTGTCCTGTGCGTTAAATTTCACTTTCACTTTACAATCAGTTGATCTTTTGTGTTGATTTACCTAAACCTAACTAAAGCTGGGCATACACTGTACGATTTGTCAATAAAGATTGTTTTTTAAGTTCCGAGGCAGGTAAAGTTTGTTTGCTAGCAGAGGTCTGTACGGGTCACAACGCTAACAAGGCAGAAACGTGCTGCCTTGATCATTTGAGCCATCCTGTCTGCTGAAACGTCTAAAAGAGGCTCCGGCATATCTGGTGGCTAGGAAGACGTGGACAGTATGGCTTGTCCATTTTGCAGAGAGAATTGGAGGTAAGCTAGCTACGTTTTACTATATCTATTGTATATAATTATCTTGATAGCTACGCTCTGATTACTGTAAAAAAAAAGTACAAATAAAGCACTGTACGTTGGGGAATCAGTTCGTGGCTCTGCTTCAACTGTGTGAGAGCCTGCGGACGGCCGAATTTCTGACCGACCATGTCAGAAATTCATCCGACTGTTTGACGGCCGGTCGGAAGGAGTTAATCGGTCCTCGGACCCCCCCCCCCCCCCCCCCCAGTAGACTGCATGGCAAATGTCGCCCGATGAAGCTGAAATTCAGTCCGACTCTAAAATGAGTCGTGCGGCTCAAAATTCGGGACAGAAACGGGCTAAAATCGTACAGTGTATGCCCAGCTGAAGTGGTTTTGTTGCCTAAACTTAAGTATTTTTGTTTGATATCACAACGTTAGTTTACTGCGTCCATAGTGACGCGAAGGGGTCCAGACAAAGCGTCAGTATGTGACAAGTTGGGATGAGAACGTGTTGCTTCAACATGCTAATAATAATTATTATTATTTGAAGCCAAACTTGCAACACAGTTTCTCCTCGATAAAAGAATATTTTCTTTTGTGTCAGCAGGATGAGACGAGGAGATGTGATTGACTGTTAATGAAGTCTTCAGTATTGTCTGCTCTATTCCTCCAGTGTATTTTGTACTGCTCTGTGCTAGGGTTGTACTTGCACTATAGTTTCACTATAGTTGATATTAAACCACTTTCTATTCAGGGCACGATAGACTAGTGCCTGTTTATGCAGTTTGAGCAACTATGTTTGATCAAAATAAAATAAAGCCATTTAACATCACTAGAAAGTTACCATTAGTAACCGTGTAACATGGCCTGCCACGAGTAACTGTAACCTCAGGTTGCTAAAGCTTCCCAAAAAAAACCCACAGAGAACGTGACCTCAGAGTTTTCAATGGAACCTACAGCCCTGGAAACAATTAATGCAGCAGCACTGGCAGAGGAAAGAACAAGACATGTTTTCATTTAACAGAGCTGCTAGCCTCTTATACGCAAAGAATAATCCACGATCAGCAGTGTGCTTATCAGAAAATAACGCACAATGTTGAGGTATATTTATATAAATAGATTGTTCAGCATTTAGAACAGTAAAATGTGAATTTCATGAAGATGAATATAATCATACTGTGGATCAATAATAAAACAATCCATCCATGTATCCCAGCTGGCAAGAGGTGGGGCACACCCTGGACAGGTCACATTTAGGGTGCTTTCACATCAGGAACCCGGATCCGAGTACACTTGTCCGCAAAGTCCAGTTTGTTTAATTAGTGTGAACGCTCCGTACTGTACTCGGGCACGGTTCGGTGATCTCAGGCAGGGATCATGTGTACTTGGGTACGGTTCGCATCAGGTGTGAAAGCCAACTGTACCAAAACAAGGAAGTGGACCGCTAGTTAACGTGAGTAATGTTAGCAGTTAGCGAGTAGTTGTGACAGGGCAGGTTTTTTTCAACGCTGCCAGTCTCCTCATCTGTATACAAAGATATAAAACTGTTTCATATCTATATCTGTATCTGCTCGCATCATGCGCTGATCTCATCCTCTGAACTGTACAGCCATGGGTGATAAAGCAGGAAGGCAGGCGAGAGGGTCCTTAAAATATAAATAATAGTAGGTGATGAGTTTATTAAGAGTTTATTTCGACCAAAACCAGAGTTGGTGATTGTTGGAAAGGCTAACGACGACGGTTTTGGTGAGCTTTATTTTGTTTCTGTCCAGTTTGAATGAAGTGTTTTACGATGCTCCGCCACTAGAACAGCTGATCTCAACATAAACAAATACAAGTGGGTGATGACGCAAGTGTACTTTACTAATGTGAAAGCTGGGGGGAGCAATCGTACTCGGGCACGGTATGGATCAATCGTACCTGATATGAAAACGCCCTTAGAGCCTCCAGTTAACCAAACCTGCATGTCTTTGGAATGTGGGAGGAAACCGAAACACCGGGAGAAAACCCAGACAGTCGGTGAGAACAGCAGCGCTCCTCCTCCTCAGTTAAATACAGTGGCGGCACTAGAACAATGTATTTATTTATGTATAGGAAAACACAAACAGACAGGTGCACCTGTCTTTTAAAGGGAGACAACGCTCTGATTGGTTTAATTCCTGTTACGCCCAAAACACACCTGTGATTAATTAAGAGACTAAATACAACCCCTTTGCCCTTAAGCGCCTTACTTTGCACCCAGATTATGCACCGCTTAACTAGCAAAAGTGGAGTTGGCCACGCCCAAAATTTACTTGCACCATGCACTTTAGACCATGCACTATAGATCGTTAAGATAGAGACCTGAGAATCGCTGAACTGACACCAAATCCACACAATAATTATTCATACCCACAAAACAGCTCATGAAAACATCCCATGAGAAATAAAAATCACCCTGCACGTGTCCAGATCAATCACGTTACACACATTATTGACTAAATAAGACAAAGTCAGATGCACTCACCATGGCAGAGTTGTGAACACGCATTTAAAATGTGATATATTTCCTTTATCATTGCAGCAAAAGAAATGCAAATGGTTATTCGTCAGGTTTGTTTGCAGCTTCTGGGGAAGCTCATCTGAACACTGGCCGTCACACTGTGAGTTGCAGTAATTGCAGCCTGAGTTCTGTCTGCAGAGGAAACGATCACGCGAGCTGAACTGCCAGATGAACACTTTACATGAGAGGGGGACAAAAGCACTTATTGAGGAACACTCCATAAGTGCTGTTATCCTCTGAGTACACGAGAACATCTGTGTCCTGAAACACAAACTAAGAGACTGAATGTTGATGGAAACCTACCAAAGCTAATGTGTGTTTAATCTTGCTCAAAGATGTGTTCCAGTCACTTCAGTAACATCAGTTAAAAAAAAAATCCTACCTGCCCCTTATCCTAAAAATCCACACAATAAGGTGGTAAGAAGTGACACAGATACAACCAGCAAAGTGAAATGAATGATGATGAGGAAAGTAAGGACAGGTGAGCAGGTGGGTGGGGCAGTCAGGTGATGGGGAAAGGAGGGAAAGGCCGAGGGCATCTGGGGGATAGAAGGGAGGAAGGCAGGGAGGCCACAGGGAGGCTACCGGGAGGCTACCGGGAGGCCACAGGGAGGCTACCGGGAGGCTACCGGGAGGCTACGAACGGGAACGGGCCCTAGTACTTGTAATGTGAGGAACTCGCCACTGCTAACTTCTTTTAAAGGGGACACATCATTATAAAACTCACTTGTACGGTACTTGTGCTCATCCATCTGGGTATCTGGAGCACCTACCACACCTACCACAAACTGTGAAATAAGACGACCCAGTCAGTTTTCTTTTGGGCTGCCTCGATCAGAAAACATGTGATTCAACAAGCCATTCAGATGTGGCTCCCCTTCCTATGTCACATGCAGGCTCATTAGAATATACCGCCCACAGCTTGAGATCTACCTTTGTAAAGGTGCACCATATTTTTCTCCCAAGCCAATAAGAGCAAACTGGACTTTTTCAAGAGGGGGTCTTAAAGAGACAGGCGCTAAAACGGAGCGTTTCAGACAGAGGGTGAATACTGGTATATTCAGACAAACAGGATGAGAAAAATAACATGTTTTTTTTAACATTAAAGCATGTAAACATGTTCTAATAGAAACCCAGAATACAAGTCTGAACCTGAAAATGAGCCTGATATGTCCTCTTTAAGTGCTTAAACAGCTCTATCCCTGTTTTCGTGATGGTTGCAGTCCTTTTGAAATGAGGATAATTAAATCTTGAAAGCTCTCTCCACATTAACAATAGCTAGAAACAGCAGCAGTGGTATTAATTGTAGTAGTAAGAGGCCAAAATATGTGTGCAGGATAATAATAAAGATGAAGTTCACTAAAGTAAACATGTGTGCTAGGAAAAGGTTGAGAGGTGAAGTCATTAGAAAAGTCTGGAGGTCTTGAAAAGCGATTGTTTGGAGCTGAGGCAATTTATTTGGTTTTCTAGTTATCATGTTCCTGGGTCTTAAATGCCTTGTGAAATTATTTGGGGTTTCCAGGCAGTGCAGTCAGCATGAAGCAGAAACAAAGAAATTATCCCTTTTATAGCTAAGTGTTCTTGGCTGTTGACTGTGTCCCCCCCCCCCCGAAACACACTCATTTTCTGTGCCTCCCCCCTTCCTCTCTTTTTCTCTCTCTCGTTCAAAGGACTCTCTCCCACGGCAGCGAGAGCCTTCGGACGAGTTTTAAACGTCCAGTTGCAGCAGTTTAAGCATCTTATCTTAACCACTGATTACGAGGCCAAAACCGAGACAGACATTAAAATGATTACCCTAAATATTTGTTCTAATCTAATCTAAACATGAAGCGGAAATCTAATTACTCGCTTAGAGTTACCAGTAACCTGTAAACTTGTATTGATATGATTAATATGCTTCTTAAACCAACTTGATCTCATGGGAAGGCGTATTAATAGCACGACATTTTAAGGATATTCCGCGTGTCATGAAAACACATTTTAGGCTTTTTTTGCATGTCATATCGTGCCACGGGGTTAACATTGTCAAACGGTTTTTCGCGTGTCATTTAACGCCATGTCGTTACGATGAAATGGTCATGGTTATGTTTAGGCAATAAAACTATAGTAACGGTTAGGTTTACAAACCCAAGTTAGCTTGAGGATAAACATCATAGTTGGGCTTAAAATAAGTACGTAAACTAAGTAAAACGTACGTAAACAATGTAACATAAGTATGGAAAACACGCTAAAAACATCACCAACGTAACTTTAATATAACTCAACAACAGTTTGGGACACGAACAGGACACGGAGCATTTTGCGATAAAAGCAACACATTTGGCACAGATATAAATAGGGGCAAATAGGTGTTAAATATTCCAAAATGTTGGAGAATACTGATTTTATGACTCTTGATGATTTCCAAGGTGTGTTCAAGCTGATAAGATCATATGTCAGAAGATCACAGACATATTTTTTCCCCTCTTTAATTTTTAAGGGTGCTTTTAAAAGCCTTTAAAGCTTCAGTAGGCAGTATATTTTTGGCATCATTGGGCAAAAATTCCATTGTAACCTTTCAGCTTATTGTAATTCAAGTGTTCTGAGACTTCTGCACCTCCTCATGTCTCTGTTTTCAGGCTTTAAAAAATCTAGCCTGTGACGGGAGACTTTGACCAATCACAGGTCATTTCAGAGAGAGAGAGCGTTCCTATTGGCTGTGCTCCGGCTGGTGGGCGGTGCTAGGTATCTCCTCAACTGATCTCAACATGGCTGCCGGGTCACAAACTTTCTCATTTTACAGCTAAACAGTACACTACAAGATGATTCTGAAAACATTTGAGGAGAGAAATAGGCATTTATTCTACTTCACAAGCTCTGAGCGCTGTATATTCACGCGGATGCATTTACATTGCAGTTAGTACAGACTATGTGAAATGGCAAGCCAAAAGCAAGAACGCCGTTTACATTGCACGTGAAATCCGTGTATTTATACACCATTTTGGTGAGACTGGGCTGAAGAAACACATAATCATGGTGACATTACGTTTTAGTTCATATCTGAAGCAGTGTGATTATTTATAAAAGGTATGTGAAGCTGCTGAGTGTCGGGACCAAAAAAACGTTCAGATATTTTTAATATTGCCACAGCTGTCTCAACAGAGTCATACAGGAAATATCATCATGACATAGGCCTTTTCCAAACCACAAACACACCTGTGAACCTGTGTTGGTGTATTCATTGTTTTTCACATTCCCACAGTGTGGATATACAGTCTGCCTGTTTACTGCCCTGGCACACACACACGACTGTATACACAATAAACATGAACAAATAAACATGTATGAAAGCAAATAATAATATACTCATACTACATATACTGTGTGCCACATAAACAATTACTGCACTCACTAAAATGTAGTTTTAAGCTTATGTGAGGATTTGTTTTATGTATTTATTCTAAATGATGTTGACTCCATACCTGCAGTCTGTTGCACCAGCTACACATACTTAAGTTAGGGTGCAAAGTCCACACTACAGGAGGAGGAGTCAGGAACAATCTGTGTCAAAATCTACCATTCATATTTCAGTTGATATTATTATTATATGATGCATATTCTTACACAGATTTTTGGTTATCAAATTATGACAAACTAACAGACATACAGCAAACCTAGACACCCGCCTCGAATGTTTTCAGCCGAATGAATGGATGTTATTAGCGGTTATCAGCCTCATAGATAGATAGAAGGTGCTACACCTACTAGTAGGTTGAGGAGGCCGTTATCATCTTCTCACATGGTTGATCACCGATACAAATACAAGAAGACAACGCCTACTTCTAGTGGCCGTAGTAATTATGACGGGAGCAAAGGTGGAAGTCAGGTGACTTAATATAAAGTGCGACAAAATCTGCATGAGGTCGCGGTCGGGGGCGATAGATGGGTCAAGCAAACACAGGACTATCTTAACTTTATTGTTAACTTACGTAGCAGGCCTACTTATTTAAACTCAAACCACAATCTTTTCCTAAACCTAACCAAGTATTTTTGTTGCCTAAACCTAAAGTTGTTTTGTTTAAATTCACAACGTTAACTTAAACTTTCACTTTCACAACGTGGTAGGCGCAGTTTGGCCCGTCTGAAGCATCAGAATGGTAACCACTGATAATGCCCATTCAACCGGCTGATAGCATTCAAAATGGGTGACCTGGGGCAGGTAATACTGGTTGGTTTTTGCCCAAAAGCTGATTAAAGTGGCTCTGGTGAATGCCAGACCACAACCAGTCACAGCATCAATTGGAGAGGGGTCAAAGGTCATCAACCAGGACTCGGTGTCAAGGAGGACATTCGCATCCGAGAGACCATCTTTGAACAGAGACAGGGATAACCATCTCCCCCCATATATAACAACCACCTGTTATTATACTTAGTGTGATGACAACTGAACTCCTTGTCTTGATGAAGGGTGTAAGATGCAGTTGAAAGCTGAGGAAAAGCTGGGAAGTGGACCAGATTATTTTGTCTCGCATACAAATAATAATTTAATGACACTTACTTCTTTGAAATTTGATTATATTAGAGCTGGAGTTGAACTTGGACAACTACATTAGCTAAGTAGTAAAACTGCTTACATGCTGTATATTAATCAAACAGGAAACCCTACGACAATATCACCCAACATACACTGCTTCCTTTACCTGTTGTCATTCCACACTCATAACCAGGGTCTGCAATAAGTAAGTTGTTGGCAGTGGCGGTTAAATTTCTATTCCTCTTAGATGTTTGCCGACAGTTACGCATGCACAATGACGCATACGCACGCTGTATCATGTCAGCAGGAGGAGAGTTAGTAACGTAAGCTGTTAGCAGCAGATGGGCAGCACAGTCCTGACTGGATAAATAACGGAGCTACTAACGTTAACGGAGGTGCCACTGAGTTATTATTATGAGGTGTTTAAGCTCTGCTCAGTAAAAATTGGGCGAAGATTAATTATAATGTCATCATGATGTGTTCAAATGTAATCCCGTAAAATTAAGTTTTTGGTGAGAAACTTGAATAAATCCAGTTGTTTGTAGGAGATGTTTTCACAGCGATATAAAATAGATATTAGAGAGAATTATGACCTGTTTTACTTCATAACACCAGCTCTAAGCAGCTTATAATACATCATTAGAACTAATGCCAAGATTTTTTTTTAGTCAAAGCAAATATTTAAAGGGGCTATATGTAAGAATCAGAAATTGCTTGTTCACAGCAACACCTGTGGCCGCAATGTCAACGAAAGTCAGCGTCCTGTTGCTCGCGCTCGCGCTTGTGCTCGCGCTACATTGACATGAAGGAGCACCGGTCTAAACAGTGAGGCGACACACGTCAGCTAACACACAATATCACTCTATATTTCACCTGCTTGGCAGTAATGTTAGCTGACCAGACTAAGGTCTCTCCATGGATCAATGCTGATTCTAGTGCTGGCTTTTCCTGTCTCGGCCCGCCGACCCGGAGGAAACGTGGGGGGGGGGGGAGACAGCGACACCCGGTCGGGGGGGGGGGAGACACCGACACCCGACACCCGGTCGGGATAACGTAACTCGCTGCGGAGCTCCGTCACTTCACAAGACACGGGAAACCTCTGTTGGTCTGGAGGAGCGGCAGCATTTATTTCTGCAAAAACGTCCACTGCACATTCACTAGATATTCTCAGAGCTAAACTAACTCTCTGCAGTGTGTAGCGTGCGCGCATTCACATGGAGTTGGAGCGAGCCGAGCAGGTGAGAACGAGCGCGGTGTGCAGGCAGCAGGCAGCAGGAGCAGAGCTGCTGCGCGCTCGCGTACCCACACGCGAGCGCGCATGGTATACCGACCCGTTAGGATTTATGCGCGTGAAAAGTTACAAATAGTCCCTTTAAATAAAAATACAATCATTTATTTCCTAATCATTTAAATTGTTTTTGTATGAAAATAACCACTATGAGAATAACAAAGTACAGTACAGTACTGCGTACAGTACCGTCCCACCCCTGAGAAATAGGGCTCTCCCAGAAGCTACGGTGTAATTCGAACACTGTAATTTACCCTGCATATAATGTTTTTTGTGTAAAATATATCGAACATTGAATGACATCAGATCTAAAATGTTATTCCTTCATTAACGCATAGATTTCAAAATTCCACTATCTCACCTCTCATTCAGCTCTTTGACAAATGAGAAATGTTACAGATATTTGTCTGCTGATTTGATCAAATATGATGAATCCTTTCATCAGATCCTGTACTTCAACCTTTGTGTAGAAAATGGAACCACACCCTAAACACCAGGCAGCTCCCCTGTTTTCTCCCCGTGGTGAAAACGCTGTGAGGCTGACAGAGTAGAGAAGATGCCTCGCTCCAAGCCTCAGCCTGTGATTACAGTTTTTGATGATTATAGTTTTCAATAGAGTTACTGCAGGGCTTCATCTCAGCCACCTCACCACACTGGGACTGCAGGGGCGTTGTCCAACGAGCAGCCACGATCCGTCCTGCAACGGAGTCCGGGGGAGGACAGACTATCTGCCATCACCTTTGTTCGAGAGGTATGAAGCTCAAATGACTTTTCTGTTGAGACTGCAGTTATCGTACACTCTCCGATCACGAACACTAACAGAAAATCTCTCTCTGGTATTAGCCGGTTAACCTCTGCATGCTAAAACTCAGTTGAATTCGGAGCTTGCTTCAACGTTTCCTGGCCTACAGTACTTTAATAAAAGGGCAGTTTTGAAACAAATTAGGACAAAGACAGAAAAAAAAGAAACTATTCATGCTTGTTTAGCCTTTTTATACCAGGGAGAAAAAAGACATGGGACCACATCAGACAAGAAAACAATGCCCACAGCTTGTAATTATGTTTGAAATGTGGTAACTAGAATATCGAGATTTCCAATTATTTTCAAAGAAGACAAGAAAGAAAACAGCCTTCAGGAGATATAAGTCTTTTCTTCACATGGTTCCACTTTACAGGCTTGAAGAGAAACAAACAAATTGCACCTCATTTGGTTGGGCTGGGTATTTTTAACTGCTTTTGGCTGGCAAAGCCGCAGCACAATCAATTGCATGCTCGAGAACAGAACTGACTCGGCAGAAAAAGCTATGCCATGTGTACAACCTCCTACACACACACACACGCACGCACACAAGCACACAAACACACACACACACACACACACACACACACACACACACACACACACAGCGTGTACAGTATCCAGTGGTTTTACATGAGAAAGTTGCAGCTCTTTCTGTTTGTGGCCTGGCTTGACTCTCCCTAACAAGACTGAGTCAGCGAGTCGCTGTAGCAGTAAACTGACGGGCCGGACTGGATGGAGGCTGTGTCTGGGAGTAATACTGACCACTACAACTTTAACTCAAGCTGCTTCAATTTACATGTCAGCCCAATGCACAGATGATCAGCGGATCTGCATAAATACATAGAGTGAAGACCACAGTCCTGAAACCGTCTTCCTGTCGGTGCAAAAAGCAGCTGAGACATCCAGTCTGTGCTGTGAAACGTGTGAAACATCTGTAGTCTTCCCCCGTTTGATTCCTTCTTCTGAGAGTGTGTGGGCATTCAGGGAGGTTCCACTCTCCATGTGTGTGTTGTTAAAGTAAGGTGTCTTTGAAAGTGCAGAATAGACTGGCATTTGTTCTTGTTGGTCCTCTTAAGCACAGCCAAGATTCTGTGCCTGATCTCCTAATCTCTGTCTCTCTCAATAGACACAGAATAAAGGACCAGTGTGTAACATTTAGGGGGATCTATTGGCAGAAATGGAATATAATTAGGGCTGTCAATCAATTACAATATTTAATTGAGATTAATTGCATAGTTAATCACGATTAATCACACATTTTTTATCTGTTCAAAATTAACCTTAAAGGGAGATTTGTCAAGTATTTAATACTCTTATCAACATGGGAGTGGACAAATATTCTGTTTTATGCAAATGTATGTATATATTTATTATTGGAAATCAATTAACAACACAAAAAAAATGACAAATATTGTCCAGAAACCCTCACAGCTACTGCATTTAGCATAAAAAATATGCTCAAATCATAACATGGCAAACTGCAGCCCAACAGGCAACAACAGCTGTCAGTGTGTCAGTGTGCTGACTTGACTATGCCATCTGAGGTGACAAAACCACTTGCCCCAAACTGCATGTGATCATCATAAAGTGGGCATGTCTGTAAAGGGGAGACTCGTGGGTACCCATAGAACCCATTTTCATTCACATATCTTGAGGTCAGAGGCCAAGGGACCCCTTTGAAAATGGCCATGACAGTTTTTTTTCTCGCCAACATTTTGTGTAAATTTGGAGCGTTATTTAGACTCCTTCGAGACAAGCTAGTATGACATGGTTGGTACCAATGGATTCATTAGGTTTTCTAGTTTCATCTGATGCCAGTATCTGAGCCCGGTACTACCTAAAAAACGCAAGTTGCGTTAATGTGTAAAAGAAATTGATGACGTTAAAACGAATTTGCGTTAGCGCGTTATTATCGCGTTAAATTTGACAGCCCTAAATATAATATATAATATATAATATAATCTAAGTATGTTTTCTTTAGTGTACAACCACCTAATTATAAGAACCGTTGTGTTTTCGTTACCTTATCAAACACTGTTAACTTTTCCTGCTTGGGCCGGAGTCGTTACTCGCCCCCGTCGCTGCCGCTCTCTCTCTCTCTCTTGCTTCACCACTCACTTCCCACGTACATACACACTCTAAGCACTCTACTCTTACAACAACTGGCTCTAGAGAGGACCATTCATGTTTTCGCCACCGTAGCAATCCTTTATGCTTGGCACAAGGGAGAAGTTGTGATCTCTAACCTCACCGCTAGATACCGCCAGATCCTACACACTGGACCTTTAATACGCAAAGCAGCAAAGGCTGAGATGTGGTTAAAGCTCCAAAACACTGGATCCTACATTTCCCAAAGTGCAACTTGATAGCATCACTAACATACAACAAATTTTAACATGCAAAATTGTGGAATGCCTCTTTAAAGGTGCATTGTGTATTGTGTTGCGAAGATAACTACTGCCCACCAGCAAGGTCCGGCCCGTACTTTCTTGTAATACCACTTGTAACTCAAGAGGCAATAGTGAGTCTGTAGCGTCCAGTCTGCCCTCAGTCCAGAGGATGAAGAAGTAAAGCTGCCCCGATGGCTTATCAATAATACATCCATGGTCCGTGTGTTTATTGGATTAAACCCAAGGTGGCAGAAACGAGAAAACGACTTGAACCCTCGCCTCGTCCTCCACCCCACTGGGAGGCTGCTTTGCCGGGAGTTGAATTCAACCAGTGCAAACCCCAGCACCGGGGGTCTTATCCCAAGGGACTGCCTGGACTCACCACCGGATCAGCAAACTTTCTGTTGCTGCCGTTATACGGTTTAGACCCAAGCAGCAATCTCCGGTGCTGAGAATTGAAGCCAACGCGGAAGTCCCAAAAATTGCAGTTCTTCAAATGGCCACCTGAGGCTAGTTCCAAAAGTGAGACAATCCCCACAGACCCCCCATGTTAAAATGCCCAAGTTTACAGCAGAAATGAACATGTTTACAGCCTGGTACAAAAAACGGTTCTGGTCTCTGTAGCTAATATCCCAGTTCATGAAAACTGCACCTGTTAAAATTAGATTAAGGCTTAAAGTTAGGCATAATTGAAGGCGTGGTTGCTTTGAGTGACAGGTGGGTGCCGTACCAGGTTGCTAGCTGCTAGCTGTCTCCTCTGCCGCGTCCGCTTCAGCTCCACTGATGATCCACCTCTTCGCCCATTTTTGGATTAGCCAGGAGTTAGGCAGAGTCGTTACTGCCAAGATGGCGACGGCCATCATTAAATCCAATAAACAAACTATTAAAGCGTGCACGGACCGTACAGCTGCCGGTTTGTGTCACAGCAAACACAAATATGGCTAACGTGAGCTATAGGTCGACGCCACATATGAAGATTATAAGATAGCAGTTTTATTTTGACCGGATCTTAGAGTTTCAGCAGTTTGGTCGAATTTTGCGTATTCTTGCCCTGCTGTTAGTAAGTAGTTGGTCTTTTTTAATAACGGATGACCGTAAATTTAGATTGTATGGAGCCAGTAGTAGAGGTGAAATGCTGCCCCCTCTTTGTTTGGAGCATGTGGCCAGGTATTACACTGTGCACCTCTAAGCCCAGAAACAAGTTCAGTGATTTCTCCCTCTGAAACAAAATGCTTACTTATACTGTTATGTGCACATGAATAAACAAAAGTGAACTATAATTAAATCTTAATATCTTGTGTCATACATTAAGGACAGTTTACTAGTCATGATTACTACTCTTTCTGTGTAAAATGTGTCTTCCCAGGCACTTCAATTCTCACAATTCATTTTTTTAAATTTTCTCTCATAAGTTCCTCAATTTTATGGAAAAGCAATACTAGATTACTGGAGTACCCCTTTGAATCTGCCCTGATCTGTTTAAAAGAAATTATAAATACAAAATATACAAACATTTTATTTAACTTTTAATAACCTAAACTTCATCCTTGCCATTGTTGGTGGTGCCCCTGGCTGTCGTGTCAGGAGGTTTTCAGAGGCCAGCCACAGATCTGTCCCTGTGCTGAGCCAAGCTAATCCTGTATTATTTTATCAGAACGTTTTGAAGTTGCCATTCCAGAGGTGCAGTTTTTCTAGTAAATTTTTACACCTTATGGTTCTGTGCAACAAATGGCTCAGTCATGCATACATATACAGCCCAGTCTCTCTCTCTCTCTCTTCTGCTTCACTGCTGTTTTCCTTTCTACACAATCACACACTCACTCCCTCTCACTCTTGAAATATAATTTAGCACTTTTGCACTTACAGTTACACTTCCTGATTTGTTATAGTCAAGTCAAGTCAATTTTATTTGTATTGCCCAAAATCACAAATCACAAATTTGCCTCGGGGGGCTTTACAATCTGTACAGGATACGACACCCTCTGTCCTTTACAGTACGACCCTCTCATCGGATAAGGAAAAACTTAACCAAAAAAAAACCCTTTTAACAGGGAGAAAAAATGTTAGAAACCTCAGGAAGAGCAACAGAGGAGGGATCCCCCTTCCAGGACGGACAGACGTGCAATAGATGTCGTATGCACAGAGTAACAACATAATGAAAATACAACATAGAAAATCTATATGTCAAAAATTAATACATATAATGTGAATATATGTGAGAAGGTGGATCCAGGAGGATGTCAAGCAGCTTCCAGGCGTCGCCAAACAGATAGAGCCAGAGCAACACGACCTCCTCTCCACGCCAAAACTGGTAGAGCCAGAGCAACACGACCTCCTCTCCACGCCAAGCAGATAGAGCCAGAGCAACACGACCTCCTCTCCACGCCAATCAGATAGAGCCAGAGCAACACAACCTCCTCTCCATGCCAGATAGATAAAGCCAGAGCAACACAACCTCCTCTCCACGCCATATAGGTAGAACCAGAGCAACACGACCTCCTCTCCATGCCAGATCAATATAGCCAGAGCAACACGACCTCCTCTCCACCATGAACCTAGAGAGAGGACCATATTTTTGTATTTAATTCACAGTTTCTTAGTAATCGCAACAAATGGCACCCCTAAATCCCCAATGTCTTCTTCTTTTGGAAAAAAGCAACCGCTAGAGGTCTCTTGTCCAGAAAAGATAAGCATAGGCTGTTTATTCTGTTTGAACAATCAATTGGTGGTGAAAGTTTTGGAAAACTACCAATGCAACAATAACATATACTGTATACCGTATCAGGCTGTTCTCATACACTGCTTGTAGGTATACCTACGAAACGTGATGCACTATAATACGTATATAACCCATGTTATCAATTCGTATGTAATCTGTGTAATCGTGAACGAAGAAGGGTGACATCGTATAAAGAGTGACAAAGTCTGCGTAGGGAAGAGGTCATGGGAGATACGTGGGTCCAAAAACACTATACATTCACCCAGGAGACCACTGTTCATGTCCCGTGTGAAACCAGGAGTCAACGCTGACTTATTTGTCACATCGCCAACGCCACTTCCGTAATTATTTGAACCCAAAAGTTGACTTATCTGTTTCTATTTTAACCCAAACATTGGATCATTTTTTACGTATCTTCCGTACTTAAGTAACACCACTTACAGATTTATTTAAATCCAAACGCTAATTTATTTGTCACATAACTTGTTTACTTAAGTAACACATCTTTGGAGTTATTTTAACCCAAACGTTGACTTATTTGTCACAAAAATTCCATACTAAAGTAACGCCACTTCTGGAGTTATTTTAGCCCAAACGCTGATTTATTTGTTACGTAACTTCTGTACTTAAGTAACACCACTTATGGAGTTATTTTAACCCGAACGTTGGCTTATTTGTCACATGTCCTCTTCAATGGCAGAGAAATCTTGAAAGTGCTGGTTAAATTCTGTGATCAGTGATGTGAGCACAGTCACATATTTCCCCATTTTCACAGAAATGTTGGCCTTTGGGAATCTGGAGATAATTTGTGTAATTCGCAACAAATGATTTCGTGTACTCACGGATGTGCGACACCAGTCCATCTTTTCCATGTGAGCTCTTGTTCAAAGTGTTCAGATGGCCGGTGAGATCTGCCAACCACTCACTGTTGCTCAGGTCAGCAAGGCTGTGACCTTTTTTCTCTCAGATCTCAGAGAACAGAACCGCTCCAGAATGTCCGACAACTAAGCCAAAGCACATCTGAGTGAGATTGCAGTATCCCTTCATCAGATGAGATGAATAGTTTTCACCACAGTACTCATCACATCACCCCAGGGATGGAAAGAGTACTAGAATATTTTACTCAAGTAAAGGTAAAATGAATGTACTTTGATAAAAGTTAGACTGAGTAAACATTACTGCCAATACCGATGCCATACCAGTAATATATACATACCTTTTCTGTTGATGGCACTTTGCAGCCTGTGCACACAACTGATTATCAATTACACAATCGCCTTCCTCAGTGTAGCCTTACTAGAATTAACCAGAAAAGAGTACAAAACTGAGAAAAAATTAAATAACCTGCCACTTCCTATAGAATTAACATCAGAATAACACATCACCAAGACAGACAATGCAGACAGGTATAACAAACTCCACAGTGGCTGCAGCCACAAGTACACATATTAGAGCACAAGCATCCACCGGTAAAAAGGCTGGTGGAGTTGTTTGTATTTAACTATAAAGCGAGGAATCTCTGTCTGTCTGGCTGTCTGTCTGTCTGTGTGTATGTATGTAGGTATGTCCTCTGCATATCTCGAGTACCGTTTATCCGATCTACTTCACACTTGGCGGGGGTATTGCTTGGGACCCAAGAATGTGCAGTGTCAAATTTGGTGCAATTTGGACACGCAACACATTCAATATTAATAAACTTTGAATCAACAAGCACACAGCGCTCTGTCCAGCAGAAAGGTGTCTGCAGAGGGCAGACCGCAGCTCACTGACTGCAGTTCAGTTTAGTTGCTGGATGCTGGATATGCTAACGTTACAACCGAGCGATGAGCCACTGTCCAAGCGTCGGTACTTGACGAGTTGGGAGTGAGAATGTGTTGGTTTATCTCCCTAGGGAGGTGGACAATTATTCATTACTGTTGTTTATATTCATCTGCTGCATGTGTAATATATGTCACTGTGGTTAGGTTAGAATATAATGCTCCTGATGCCCCTAAACTTGTACTCAGGGGATTTCAATGGTTGTTCTATGACACGTGTCCTGCCTCACATTTTACACTTGTCCCACGAGAGGAGAGAGGACACTGGCATCGTAAAGAATGCATATAGTGGGTATCCAAAACCACCCCTAGGTGAGTCAGACCACACTGCTGTCCACCTGGTCCCTCTCTATAAACAGCAAGCTGGAGTTGAGAACTATCCAGATATGGAACGATGAATCTGTGGACTGCAGTGTTGCCAGATCTCGCGAGAAAATCAAGCAACCAGGTCTGTAGAAACAAACCCAAAAGAAACAACTCTCCCCCCCAAAAAAAAGCCCAGAGCAAGCAACCTTACCTAGTTACCACAATATGAGAGAGAGAGGCAGCCACTTGATCACTACATATATATATATATATATATATATATATATATATATATATATGAATTTATTTTGGATTGCATGCATTTCATTTAATTTTGCATTGCATTGCATCCATTTTTAGCTTTACATTTTTCTTCTTATAAACTTAAAGAAATTGAACGTTTCATGTAATCTTTGCATCCATTTTTAGCTCGTAACTTTACATTTTTCTTTTTCTTTCTTGTCTAACCAGATTGGTTACAATAACGGCAAACTGCCTTTGAATCATCCCCCACTTGAAGGCGACTCCAATTTTTAAGTCCACTCTCTTTTTCCAAGTCTTTGTTGTACTTTTTGCCATATTTCGTCCCACTTAGTACCCGGGGAGGGGCGAAAGGATCAGGGTTGTGTACGGATCCTGCAACAGGACAAACTAGACCGGTATAGAGGAGAGAGACAGGAGCCCAAATAAGCAACTGCACTTTAGAAACAAGTCCAAAAAACAGCAACACGCATCATGATAGCATTGGAATTTACCTTCACCCAATACTCATTTTTATGAAATGGAGCCTGAACATATCAAAAAGTAAATCAATGGCACCTCCTGTGTTGAAATTGGTAGGACGAGAGCTAGTTAACATTAGTTGTTAGCAGCCGGTAAGCAGCACAGTCCTGCATGGAGCTAACAGCTAACGCTAACTAGCTCTCATCCTGCTGATTTAAAAAACGGATGATGAGACATCTTCATAGATACCAGTGAGAACTTGGATGAGCTCAACACTGTGGTAACAGACTATGCTATTATACACTATTGTGTGGACAATGTTATACCAAAGAAATGTATCAAGACTTTTCAAAATGATTAACCATGGATAAATGGAGAATTGAAAGCACTCGGGAAGGAAAAGCAATTGTCATTAGGTGTAAACATAAATATAAGCAGAAGATAGAAAGGAAGATGAAGGATAACAACTTAGAGCAGGCATAGCAGGGAACGTACACAATGATAGGAGAGGAAAAGAAGATTTGCAGGTAATCATGGGGATGATCGGACCTTTGCAAATTAATTGAACAAATTCTGTGGCAGCTTTGACACATCAGATCTCAATATTGAGCGGAATTTGATTAGGCAACAACTTGGCCTCGTACAGGATCTTATTATAACAGCTGAGGAAGTTTGTTGACCTTTTAAAAGGATTAACATAAGAAGCTGGTCCTGGACTTACTTTCCACCTCTGCAGATAGTGTTGTTGTTGTTTTCCTGCTGGACACGATTTCCTCCCCCTAATTAGAGGCTGCAGATTTAACATCCATGTTCTGCTTCTTTCAGCTGGCTGTGACCAGACATGTGGAGCCGTGCCACGTAAACTGGAGTCAAACTGGAGTCACGAATATTTTGATGAAAAAAATCTAAAAATATTTGGATTTGATTTTAAAGAATCACTGACTCATAACTTTGATTGCAGTTTCTTTTCTTGACTTTAACATTCCCAAGTCCACAGATTAAATATTATATTAAACATGTGCAGAGTTGGATCGTGCTTCAGTAGTGGGTTGAAAAGTTTTCTCAGGATTTTTTCGTAGACTACTCTTTACCATTTATTGTGCCTTGTTTAGGATTTAAAACTCTAATAACTAATTCAAGTTGTGATGTGTGGTCTTGTTTTAGCAGAACAATAAAAATGTCAATTAGCATTTTACATACAAATATTGGCACCAAAATACATCAGTGAAACAACCAATAACATTATTTACAAAAAAAGTTATTGTGTTATTTGCTCAACATTGTCATTACATCATTGGCAAGTTAGTAGAAAATTAGTTCACAGTAGTTCGTGAAATAGTTACGAAATTTAATCTACTTGATTCGGGTACATAGACACGAATTTCCCTTTTATTTTTCGCGACGCTCTGCACGACTTTCAACATATTTTTTGTGCGTTTTCCTACAAAAGTCCAACAACATGTTACGCACGTGTCAATTTCCGCTCCCGTCTTTAAAAAAAAAAAAACTACCTAGTTAGGTTTAGGAATAGATCGACTTGGTTAGGCTTAGGCAACAAACTACTTAGTTAGGTTTAGAAAAAGATCAACTGGTTAGGCTTAGACAAAAAACTACTTAGGTTTAGGAAAAGATTGACTTGGTTAGGCTTAGGCAAAAAAAACTACTTAGTTAAGTTTAGAAAAAGATCGACTTGGTTAGGCTTAGGAAACAAAACTACTTGGTTAGGTTTAGGAAAAGATCGACTTGGTTAGGTTTAGGCAACAAACTACTCAGGTTTAGAAAAAGATCAACTTAGTTAGGCTTAGGCAAAAAAATACTTAGTTAGGTTTAGAAAAAGATCGACTTGGTTAGGCTTAGGAAACAAAACTACTTGGTTAGGTTTAGGAAAAGATCGACTTGGTTAGGTTTAGGCAACAAACTACTCAGGTTTAGAAAAAGATCAACTTGGTTAGGCTTAGGCAAAAAACTACTTAGTTAGGTTTATGAAAAGATCGACTTGGTTAGGCTTAGGAAACAAAACTACTTAGTTAGGTTTATGAAAAGATCGACTTGGTTAGGCTTAGGCAACAAAACTACTTAGTTAGGTTTAGAAAAAGATCAACTTGGTTAGGCTTAGGCAACAAAACTACTTAGTTAGGTTTAGGACAAGATTGACTTGGTTAGGCTTAGGCAAAAAAATATTTAGGTTTAGAAAAAGATCAACTTGGTTAGTCTTAGGCAACAAACTACTTAGTTAGGTTTAGGACAAGATTGACTTGGTTAGGCTTAGGCAAAAAACTACTTAGTTAGGTTTAGGAAAAGATTGTGGTTTGGGTTCATATAACTCTGGATGCTGTAACTTAAGTACGTTAGTTACCTGACAAATAAATCAACTTTGACTTGTGGTTTCACACGGGACACGAACAACAGCCTCCTGGGTGAAAGTTGTGTGTTTTTTGACCCACCCATCCCCCCCAACCTCCTCCCTATGCAGCGATTGCTGTTCTTTATACTTCCCGGTTCAGAATTACATCGATTACATACAAATTGATTTCGGGCTGACTATCATGAAAAAAATTTGAAATTTGTGTCTATGTACACAAATAAATACATTAAATTTTGTGACTATTTCACGAACTGCTGTAAATAACATGAGATGCAGTTATTACAGCATGCAGACTTGCTGCATCTAACCCCTCCACAGGGTGCAGCATTAGAAAATACTACCAGGGGCTGGAAAAGGCTGGTCTGAAGGATAAATCATAAACGTTCAAGAGCAAGAACTGGAACACTCGATCAAGTGACGCAGAGGTCTACTACATAAGCCCCGCAGCAGGAGAAAGCTGTGAGGAATGTGTACTGTGGTGAGTTTGGTCTGGATCCTCCCAAATCCAGCAAATGACAGATCCTTCTAGCTCCAGACAGATACACAGGCCACCGACGGAGCTCTAGAGGCCAGTTGGGTAAAGAAGAGAGGCTGGGGAATTACTTTAAGGTAAAAGAGAAGCTAGGTAGAACATTTTAGCCCATTTTGGACTTCGATCCCAAGAGCAGAACCACTTCTCCATAAAACCACAGCTCTAACATGACTGTCAGACTTCGGTGTAAATATATACAATCTTGTGTGCAATGAAATATACACCTGCCGTGCTGGAGCTGTGACCTCCACTCAACTCTGGAATGTTTGCAACGGAGAGAGGGCAAAGTGGAGAGCCAATGGAATTCCTCAATTCAGCAACACTCAGCTGAATACACAAACAAGGCAGAGGAGGCCATGAGATATATGTTTACATAATAAATAAACTCCTCATCATGCGTCAATCACATTGATCTTTGCCATTATTTCAACACTTCTGAAAAAATATAAGTTTCATAACATAGGTTTAATGAACAGCATTGAGTGAGGTAACGTTATTCTAAAGTGACAGCACTTAGCAAGAATTTTAAACATAAAGACAACAGGACAACAAACAATCTAAACCCACATTTTCCCTGAAAAATAGGATAAACCACTGCTTCTTTAGAATGGCTGTAGATTCTGCTGAGCTAATAGTCTGAGTATGAGCAGTGTCTTACGCCCTGATTATACTGTATGAAAGCAGGGGGGCATACTCTATGTAACAGACCCAGTAACTGATGCTTACTTTGTCGTGTGAGACTGGGAGTTAATTGCTGGGAGGACAGTAACGTGTGCTCAGGCTCCGGCTGCAGGACATTTGGAACAAACATAACAGTCCTCTCTAATCCCTCGGTGCTCTGGCCACATTAACATGGCTTATGTAATGATACTGTGAGGTGCTGACTGTGAGACGAAGGCCTTATTCTCCCAGAAGTGATATTACAAATAAACCTCTTGCCTTCAGAATACGCGCCTGTATAATGAAAGTCTCAGAAACAGTTGTGAAAGGTCAGGACAAGATTGTACAATTTCCTGAATAGAAGACACAGCTCTTTTCTTGTGTCTTCAGTTTTTACTGCTGTGGCGCTGAGGGTCAAAAATACAACAACATTTCACAAATACAACAATATTTCACAAAACACAACAAATCACAAAACACAACAACATTTCAGGAAACACAATAACATTCCTGAAATGTCGTTGTGTTTTGTGAAATGTTGATTGTATTGATGTGATGTTTGTAGTCCACAGCAAGCGCCACCAGAGCTCAGACTCTTGTGGTGGAAGATGCCACCTAAGCCTAGTTATGTGCATACAGTATCTTTTCAAAATAAACTTCCAACGTAGGTTTACTTGTTTTTAGGTTTACTTACCCCAAAAAATAACTTGGTTAGGCTTAGGAAAAGATTGTGTTGTTACTTAAAATAAGGGCGCTTGTTACGTAAAACAAAACTAAGGTAAAATAAGACAACGTTGACTTGGTTTCACACGGGACATGAACAGTGTTCTGCTGGTTGAAAGTCCTGTGTCTGTTTGAATGGGAGAAATAACTACAGCAAGAAAAAGTTGTTTCATTGTTCATATATCTGACTATTGTTTGAAAGTAGACTTGAATAATTCATCCACATCTGATTTCAACCTTAGGGCTACCTCCGGGTCTGAGAAGTGAAGCCAATGTAGAAGTGCCTTAAACTTGCATTCTTTCTAACAGCCAGCAGGGGGCAACTCCTCTAGTTGCTAAAAGAAGTCTGATTGTATAGAAGTCTATGAGAAAATGAGCCTACTTCTCACTTGATTTATTACCTCAGTAAACATTGTAAACATGAGTTTATGGTCTCAATCACTAGTTTCAAGTCTTCTTCAATACAGCATGATGTTCATTTAGTAAATTATGGTCCCATTTAGAGTCAAATATACCATAAAGCAGGGGATGCTTTAGGGCGGGGCTATCTTGTGATTGACAGGTCGCTACCACGGCGATGTCCGGTCTTGGAGTTGTCCGTGTTTTAATCTTAGAACTTTAACCCTTTCACAGTGTGTTTTCAGTTCATGAAAGTTAATTATTACATTTTTTTTCGCCTAAAATGTCTTATTCAGCGTTCGGCTGTACTTAGCTCCATCCTTTCATGTCACTTCTGGTTGCAAAAAAAACAAGATTGCGACGGCCAAAAACCAAGATGGCGACGACCAAAAACCAAGATGGCGACGACCAAAAAACAAGATGGCGAAGGCCACGAACCAAGATGGCGACGACCAAAAACCAAGATTGCGACGGCACAACGGCCGAACTGGAGGCTTCAAAATGTCAGTCCACAAACCAATGGGTGACGTCACGGTGACTACGTCCACTTCTTTTATACTGTCTATGGTCTCAACTGGTTATGTTATCAGCCAAGAAGACATTGTTTCCCTCTATTTCTGATACTGTATGTACAGGCAGTATACATTCACAGGAATCATTTCGAGGTTCAAGGTTCAAGGTTTATTTTACTGTCATCGCACAACACAGGGTTGCGCAACGAAATGCAGTTGTAGTCCCATTTTACTACATAAGGAAAACACACATAAAAAGCAAAACTTTTATATGGTGGTGGGTAGAGGATGAGTTTAGGAGTCTCACAGTCTGAGGAAAGAAGCTGTTGCAAATATGCCCCCTTTGTATTCATCAAATGTCAAGAATAAAACATTAAACAAACTTATGGCAGAAATTCTACATCTAGTTTCCAAACCCCAGAAACTAGTTTGGTCTTTAACAGCCCAGCGAGCTCATGCTGCATTACCACAACACAGAGGGAGTTCTTCCTGTTGTTCACTGGACACACTCCAGTAGAGAGGGACTGAGGTCTTTGAGTGCATCTGTATGTTTCCTCTGTTACGTGATTACATCCACATTCCCCACCCACATTCAAATAGCTCTCTGTCTTCACTGCAAAGACTTATTTCATCCTGCTGACTAAGTGAACTGAGGGGAGGTGAAGGGTGATGACTTTGTTTGTGAAAGCTACTGTACATTGAACAATAAAAAGCACATGGTGAGTATAAATTATCAGGCCCTCTGAGACTAAAACATTTGATCCCAGAGATTATTTTCTTGCCTACATGTTGTAGTTAAGGGTATTCCCAGAAACATATTCAATAGATTCCTATTATACTGAGTGATTTCTCACACAGGAATAAGGTAAGGTTGCCATGGTAATGTACTGTATCCATTGGTTTTGCCCCTCTGCTCAGGATATTTCTATTCTCTTCATCAATGAAATGTCATTTCTTTAGCTAAAACCCAAAGTTCATGTGCTTTGTTAAAAAACTTCAAAGATAAACTTCACGGTTTTGTTTTACAATCTAATAGCACATTTCCTCCCAGCTCACTGCTGATATCTTCGAACTCAATCATGACTGGTGTTGTTCCAAAATATCATTAGTGAGCTGGAGAACATTATGGAAGTGGGGCCTCATTACAGAAACTTCCTAAGTCTGAAATCCAATTTGATCTCAGTTTAGGATGACATTTAGGGTTTTTGGTATCACAGAAACATATTTCCTAATTGCATTTAGGGCATTTAGCTATGACAGATCCGTTCTAACTTAGTTCCTGTCTACACGTATACAGATATTTTTAAAACAGATATTTTTCCTCTACTTTTGGCCTCTCGTCCACACGCAAACGAAGTTTTGGGTCACAAAAACTGATTATTTTTGAAAACACCCTCTAAGGTGCAGATTTTAAAAAACTCTGGTTACTTTGTACCTGTGTGGTCCAAGAATGTATTAAGACAACTGGATACAACGTTGGAGGCGGGGCCCCGTTCATTCAGTTGCTCAGTAGCGCATGATGCCGAAATGGCTTGACTTCCGAGTGGAAAAATACCCTGATCTTCCGGCGATCTTCCGATCCATTTGGCCAATGGAGTCACGGGTCACAGCCATCACACTGTCATCACGGCTTGCTAGCTCCGCCTCCCAGCCTCGGTCTGGGTCTCATTCAAATGAATGGAGGAAGGGAAATAACTCTGGATTCAGCTATTAGTGCGTTTTACAACTTTTAGGACCTAATGATTTAAATAAGGACTATTAGAGTGTTCATACTGGGAAGTTGATTCACCTAAAAAAATTATCCGCTGAGTTACAGACGTCTCTTTCCCAATGTAGGTCTATGGGAAAAAGTATTTTTGGGCCCTATGGCATCACATGACGGACATAGAAGTTGTAGTACCACCGTTTGGCCACTAGGAAAATTGGCATCAACGACCGTCACTCTTCCTGGGGGCTTGGTGTGGACATGTAAAATGGAGCGTTTCAGAAACGAAGACATCCTCTCCTCATTTCGTGCCCATGTTGCTTTGTGTACTGAGACATGCGCCAGAAACAATAACAAAGATGATGGACTACTTTTTAACGTTTTGTTAGCGCTGCTCGGACTAGTTACTACTTCCAGTCACAGGAGGCCAAAGCAGGAACACATTAAACATGTGGAGGCCGAATGGTGATTGAATGTGCTTTTGGACGATTGAAGGCGAGGTTTGGAGCACTCATAAGGGCTGTGGACATAATCCTGAATGACCTCCCTTTCCTCATTTATGCATGTAAAGAGACAGTTGATGACAGTCATGCAGTTGGATCAGGAGTCCCCCCCCCCCCCCACCAACAATAAGTGTTGTCCAACTGACTGTAATGAAGCCGAAGGAAAGGGAGTGAGAAGGGTGGTAACAAAATTCCTTGACCCTTAACTTGTGACCTTCACTATACGTGTAGACAGGGCCTCAGGGATTTCCCAAATTAGAGATCCAAAGTCAGGATGACATTGACTCTGTCCTAAATTCAAAATAACTGTCAAAATGGCGGCAGCAGTGTTGTTAGGTCAGTATGGCATTGACAATGAAGATGGGGAACAACATGAACATAATGGGTATGTATCTTGGTATATGGGTATATATCAACAAGTGAGAGCCGCTGATATTATGGCCTGTCCATCTCAAATAGCCTACCGGTACATTCTAGTCAAAGATACAGGTATGACAGGACGAGTGACGATTGAAGAATCACATTTACAGTTAGTTAGGATCTCTTTAGTAAAGATGAGATAGGAGGTCTGAAATAGGATAGGACACAGCCACAAGTTTAAGAATTGCTTTTGTAATAGGAAGATAGGATTTTTCCTATCTTTGAAACTTAAGATAGGACAAGCAGTTAGGATATGTTTCTGTATTGAGACCGCTGGAGAGCTATTTGGTTCTTTACAACTACTGGAGTAGTAAAATAAAAATACTTTTTATGGAGTGCGTCTTTAAGGACTTCTTTAGATTTAAAAAATGTTTTAGATGCTTAAAGATTCATGTCATTTGTCAGCAGCCAGCATCAAGCAGAATGTAAGTGAACTCTGGGCTAGAGGAGTGTCAATGGAATGACCCAATAATCACTGCAGGCATTTAGTCATCAGAGTGTAAAAGGATATCATAGCCATGTCACACTAACATGTAGACATGAACCATTCCTATTACAGGAATTATCAGGCAACAGGCAGTAGGTGGGTCATTAGGATGAACAGTCAACAAGCGGAGTGGTGGTTGTAGTAGCAGAACCAGAGGTAGCAGTAGTAGTGAAAATCCTACATTTCCTGAAGGATTTCCAAAAAGGGGAACTAGCAAGTCAACGGATCAGTCTAATCAACTACGTGATCTCCTCCTGGCTCGACATATTTTGCCACTTAGGCAGAAGCCCTCGCATCCTTTTGGGTAGTACTTTGACGCAGAGGCTTCGCATGTTGTGAAAAGGTCACGGTTAATGTTGTGAAACGGTCACGGTGGTCGCGGGTTAACGTAACGCGTTGTTAACATTGTGAAACGGTCACGGTTAACATTGTAACACGTGGTTAACGTGAAACGGTCGCGGTTAACGTAACACGTGGTTAACGTTGTGAAATGGTCGCGGTTAACGTAACACGTGGTTAACATTGTGAATCGGTGGCAGTTAGCGTTGTAACACATGGCTAACGTTGTGAAACAGTTGCGATTGACATTGTAACACGTGGTTAATGTTGTGAAACGGTTGCGATTAACTTTGTAATACGCAGCTTACGTTGTGAAACGGTTTAGGCAATAAAACTGCTTGGTTAGGGTGAGAAAAAACATCATGGTTTTGGCTTAAAATAAGTTTGTCTGTAACGAAACATAAGCTACGGACGCAACGTCATGTGACTCAGTGGCGTAACTTAACTTTTGGTTTCACATGGGACACGAATGCCGGTCCCCTGAGTGAAAGTCCTGTGTTTGTTGGACCCGTCCACCACCCCTCCCTCCTGCCCACCATTAGCAGACTTCTCATTCTAAATACTACATCCTGACTTCTCTGACTGTTTAATATTGATGTAGATGGGTTTGCATTGGAGCTGGTTGAAAGCCCGGTGCGTCTCATGCAGACGCTAAAGAGTGCCTCGTGAGTCGGTATGAAGATGCTGAGGGCCACTGCCCATGTGTCGGTATTTGACGCCCTGGGAGTGAGACTAGGCTGTAATCAAAATGTATGACACATAATCACTTTCAGGAATCCTGGAAGAAATCCAGAAATCCATCAAAAAAAATTAGGACCTTTGAAAATGAAGCTCTGTGCTCTTTGTCACTTGGTGCTTGATCGTAAAAGCAGTTCGATCCATGTCAGAATCTTGGATGGATGGCTCCATTTTTCCAGGAATCTAATTGGTCAGTCATCGGGCTGTTGACAGGTTTTAATCTGATTCCCTGAACTGAATCTGGTCCGTAGCAGGTTAGCCGTACAGCACCATGGTGATCTTTGTGATACCCCCTGGCCTGTATTGTATGGCAGGTTACCTTGACCTTTACCCCTGGTCCCAGGCCAGTTTTCCCAGACTCCTATTCCAACCATGAGCTACAACATTCAGTCCAGACCGAAACACAACACAAGCTTTCTCCAGTTCTATCCAACACGTCTTCATCTCATTGTGGGTCCATGGGTCAGAGGATATAAATAATGTAAAGACATTTTGACACAGATTACCATGGGAACCAGATCTCATGGGAAGGCGTATAAATAGCATGAGATTAAAAGGACATTCTGTGTGTCATGAGAATGCATTTTAGCCTTTTCCATCATTTGTATTTTGTACGCCTGTTTGTCTTTCATTTTTACGCCATGCAACAAAACTATGGTAACATCTGCACTTAGGTTTAGGCAACAAAACCACTTAGTTAGGTTTAGGAAAACATCATGGCTGGGCTTTAAATAATTAAAGTAGTACGTATGGAAACAACGTAACAGAAGTACATAAAACACGTCACAATAAAAAAAGACGTCACAAACATCACTAATGTAACTTCAGAATAACTCAACAACAATTTGGGACACGAATACCGGTTTCCTGGTTGAAAGTCCTGTGTTTGGTGGACGCATCCACCACCCAACCCACCCACCATAAGTGGTCTTTCTCAGATTTTATTCTACGTCGATAGCTCTGAGCGAGCATATTCACTCAGATTTGTTTACATTGCAGTCAGTACAAACTACATACTACGTAGAAAGACACAGCAAAAGCAAGAATGACGTTGTTATTGCACGCAAAATGAATTAATGTGTCATTCACACGTGATTTACAGCGACTGGGCTGGCCATGGCTAAGGTTAGGATAGCCCAACACGTTCTCATCCCACCTCGTTACATACTGACTCTTTGTCAGACCCCTCGCCGTCATTTTTCGCTCGCAGTAAACACGTGCTCAATGTTGTGAATCAAACTAAATCACTTGCTTAGGCAACAAAACCACTTAGTTAGGTTTAGGAAAAAACAACATGGTTGGACTTAAAACTACTTGACGTTGTGAACACGGGAACCAAACGATTAGCTGATTGTAAAGTGAAAGTGAAACGTAACACTAGGGGGCACGAATAGCGGTATTCTGGATGAAAGCATTATGTTTGACCCATCCACCTCCCCTCCCACCCACCCGGTGTGTCTCTTTCACTCTTTAAACAACATCGCCACAGCACTTTCTCTGAGCTCTTACTGTTGCTGTGGATGGGTTTACATTGTAGTTAATTGAAAGCCCGGTGCGTCTCATACTGGTATCGACGGAGACGACTGTGACAAAGTGTCAGTTTTTGATGACCTGGAAATGAGAGCCTCCTAACTGAATATATACAGATCCTGCTGGTTTCAATGTTAAAATAAATTCTTGCAAAAATATGCAGAAAAATAGAAAAGGTGGAAGTGCAAATGAAATAAAGATCATTTAGATTCAGGCCTGAGTCTTCTGGCTGTGGAAACATCCAGTGAAATCAGTTTCCTGGACACAGATACTGTGTGAATGAGCGGAGCTGGTAAAAACACCATGTTTAGATTGTAGAAATCACACCCTTAACCCTCACACACACACACACACACACACACAGTGGCAGGCACTTTATTTCTGTTCCCTGGAGCACTAAACAAGCAATTAGTCGTGACTCGAAAACTTTATGATGAGAAAAAGCTGTCGTAAAAAACACATTGGTCACTTTCATTTCACTCTGAGGCACCAAAACAAGCAGTTTGCAAACACCCCCACACCCCCACCCCCATTTCAAAGTTGTATCCACCCTACCAGGAATAACATCTGGTGGAGAAATGCTGAATTCTGGTAATGAATCCTTTGTTGGTCTAAAAGTGGTCAAATTTAAATACATTGAGTCTAAGAAATACTGGCATCAGCCTACTCAAAAACAGTTTTTAATTGTGGAATGTTGTTAAAACCCTTAAATTCCTGGACTGAATACCAGAGACGTGACCTCACTGTCCCCGGTGGTAGCTACGGCCCTGTGACTGAACAAGTTAGAGCACAAAAACAAGTACACAACATAATTATGACACATCATCACCTCTTCATTCAACAACTAAAAAGTGCTTGGAAAAAAATTTCTAACCACAGGTAAGAAAATGTGTGATGAGCTCTACATCGCCCCCTTGAGGACTGACGTGTGTCACCTCCACAGGTGTGTAAGAGTGTAAATTGAGTTTGTTCACCGGGGTTACGCATTTGTGTCAGCTGGGCCAGACATACATCAGACCGGCGATATGTCATCCAGAGTAGGCTCTCATGACCACGCCCCCTTTTGGGGGAAAACAATCTCATGTCCCTCATAGACGGTAACAGAGTAAACAGAAGAAGTTGAAACATGACTCCAAACTTTTACTTTAAACAAACCGTTAACAGTAATAACGCTATGCTGAAGAGTTGCTGTGTAGGTGGTTGCACCAACAATAAATCCCAAAACGCTGATCTCTGATTTGTTCCCCTGCTGTGTCCTAAAAAATATATAATAGAGGGGCTTTATGGCTTCGAGCTATAGACCAGACCAGCATGGCTTTATGGCTCCAAGCTATAGACCAGACCAGCATGGCTTTATGGCTCCAAGCTATAGACCAGACCAGCATGGCGTTATGGCTCCAAGCTATAGACCAGACCAGCATGGCTTTATGGCTTCAAGCTATAGACCAGACCAGCATGGCTTTATGGCTTCAAGCTATAGACCAGACCAGCACAGAGTCATCTCCGAAGCTGCGCTCCCTTTTGGGGGAAAGAAACTCGCCGTCACAGGAGAGAAAATGATGAAAAGCTGTTGTGTAGCAGGTTAACCGAGGCTTTCACACTGAGATCTGAGGCTCATACGATACGTTAATATTCACTGTCAGTGTGCTAAATGGCTAACTGATGCTGGTGACAGTGACTAGCATGTCTAGCTAATGTTAGCTTGAGTGTGAGGCTGCTGCAGTAATACAGTCATACATTAACGTTATAGCAGCATCAGACTGTCGTCTCCAACTAAATCTCAGCCTACAGATCAAACAATTGGTTATTAACATGTTGGTTATTTACATACAAACACTTAGTCTAACGGGATTCAGTCAGATATGTAGAGATGTCTGGATAAGAAATATCCGAAGACTGAAGGGACATGGCGGCGATCAACCTTCATTTATTAAGGTATCGCGAACGCTCAGGTTCAGGCAAGATCGCAAAATAATTACTAGACGTGTGTATAAAACAAATGTTTTTTAACAAGAGATGAATAAATACGAATTTGTCAAAATTACAATCCAAACACACGTCAAATTGCGTTGAAGTCTATGAGATCTTCTGTTTTCTTTCCCCCAAAAGGGGGCGTGGCTTGACTTTTTGTGAAGTACCCATATCCGTCCGTCCTTCCGTCCGTCCTTCCATCCGTCCGCGCGTCACACTTTCGTTTCCGGAGTAGAACACTTACTATTAGATCCAAAAGGGTAAAACCTTTGGCCCTAGGGGTCAAGCGGTGAGCGGGGGAATGTAAGCCATGCTCCCTTTTGCCTTGTTCATCTCCCAGCACAAAGCACTTTACGATAAACAAAGTAAAGAATACAGAGATACAGAATTTAAAGATAGATTGTGGCAGGTGATTGCAGAACAGCTTGGAATGGGGGATCAAAGGATGTAGGAAAAATTAGTTTGTCGTGATTGTGCTCTAGGTAACTAATTGATAGTTTCTTGCTAATGTGCTTCATTTAGCCCAGTTTGGGACTAGTGCTATCCATCGCACCCACGTAATTAATTCAGTTCTGTCTCATATTGCAAATTATCGCAACGAATAGAATAATAAAACGCATCGGACTCAGTGTGCAAGGTTTCTCTGCGTAAAATTTTTTTTTTACGGAAAGCGGATTAAAAAAACGCATCGACCTACAAAAAATACGGACTTGGTGTGCAAACACCTGGACTGGAAAAACACACTCTTCTCCCGGCTGCAGTGAACATCTACAGTTTCTCGCATTGAAACGTCAATATGATTCTAAATATTGAAATTATTCTGTCCAAGACAGATTTATATTGATACAATTGTACCAGTAGTATATAAAGCTTACTAGTGGAGAGCGTCATGTGTGTGTTTGTAGTGTTTACAGTGTGTTTAGTTCTCTTACTTGCAGCTGGTGGCCTGTGATGCTCAGAGGCCTAACACACACACACACACACACACACACACACACACACACACACACACACACACACACACACACACACACACACACGTATCCCCAGAAGACATACACAGGTCATCCATGTCAGCTATCAGCCTTAAGCTGGGAGGCAGGAAGTGGACAAATGACCCCCAGTCTGCTTTGTGTTTACACTGATGTCACAGCTACACACACTGACATTCATCTGTCCTACAATACACTATCATTATAAAGTTGTTGTTAAAAAATGCATGGCTGAGCTAAGAGCTTGTTGCTTGCTTGCGAGTTGTATGTCTGTGTTCGACTGTTTCATATATGGTGAATTTTAACATTGCCGAAGAAGCAAAAAAAAAGGATTTTGATGAAAAACGGGTCCAATTTATTTTAATGGCTCAGTTTGACCAGGTTTCATCTATTGGACTTTGTTGATATAGTTAAGATAATTTTTATTTTGACCTGACAATTCTTGGACTTAACGTGCCAATTTTCATGAAAAGTGAGAATTTGGTTCTATTGTACTGCCATATGTTAAGAAGAAAGAAAATTGTGTCAGATATTAGATCTCTGGACAAGCAGTGTCAGGCAGATCACACTGAGCATGCTCACTGATGCACTGTTCTGTGTTTACACAGCTTTGATAGCTTGAGAAAAAATAAACTGAAAAAACATGTCACCCACTCCAGCAACATGGATCTTCTACTGGTAGAAAGCTGGCTTGCTTACAGTAAAATAATAGACTTCTGTGACTGCAAGTACTTGAGTATGAGAATCACATGAAACAGACAGAATAAGCCCTTCAACTGCAGTGTGTAAAGCCTTTTACCATGTATTATTAGATTAAAATAAACACTCTCATGTGCTAACAGCACTCAGAACCCTCGAGACGGATCAGTGTCTGCGGCCTTCTGGGGCGAAAAACCAGACACACAATACACACACATAGACACTTGTTAACATTGTAGGACATTAACTACATTCATTTGTTAACCCTCACACTTAACTTTAGCCCTTACCTCCTTAAGCTAAAAGTCATACTTAAAGGTTTGGTGTTAGGTCTAGTTTTATCCATCATTCATATCTGTGATAATTATATTCTCATCAAGTTAATATTTGAGATCTGGGAACATGGTGACATCACTGAAAAGAAGTCTGACGGGTCAAGAAAGAAAGCAGTCAGTTGATCAGACAGGTTGGAAACAAACCTCCAGGTTAGATAAACTTATTTGGAGGAGAAAATTAAGGTAAAATCACCCAATGAACAATAATTTTATAATAATAATATACAACACATTCTCACTCCCAACTTGTCAAATACCGACGCTTGGTCAGTAGCCCTACGCTTCACTATGACGCGTCAGTTTTGGACGTGTCAGGGATGGCGAGTCAGTTTCCACTTGTTACATGCATAGTGTCATTTCAAAATAAACTTCTGTGTTCACAGGAAACGTACAGTTTCTGCTTGTTACATGCATGGTGTCTTTTCAAAATAAACGTCCGTGTTCACAGGAAACGTACAGTTTCTGCTCGTTACATGCATTGTGTCTTTTCAAAATAAACTTCTGTGTTCACAGGAAAAATACAGTTTTTGCTTGTTACATGCATGGCGTCTTTTCAAAATAAACTGCAGTGTTCACAGGAAACGTACAGTTTCTGCTCGTTACATGCATGGTGTCTTTTCCAAATAAACTTCTGTGTTCACAGGAAACGTACAGTTTCTGCTCGTTACATGCATGGTGTCTTTTCCAAATAAACTTCTGTGTTCACAGGAAACGTACAGTTTTTGCTCGTTACATGCATGGTCTCTTTTCAAAATAAACTTCTGTGTTCACTGGAAATGTACAGTTTCTGCCTGTTACATGCATAGTGTCTTTTCAAAATAAACTTCCGTGTTCACAGGAAATGTACAGTTTCTGCTCCTTACTGCATAGTGTCTTTTCAAAATAAACTTCCAACGTAAGTTTGCTTATGTAACAAAAGTACTTGGTTAGGTTTAGGAAAACATTGTGGTTTGGGTTAAAATAAGTACATATGTTATGGGTTTACATTGGAGTTAGCTGAAAGCCTGGTGCGTCTCATAAAGACGCTAAAAGTAGCATGGGCCGGCGTCCTCTGGTGCATCGCCAACTAGACACTGACAGCTCACAGCTCACCCTTGATTTCAATTCTTTTAGGTTGATATATAAATACAGACAGAAGTTAAACTAAAATACTTCATGTATGAGGGCTATTAGTCCATCACAGTCTCAACAGAAGAGTTACCCACTAGCTCTGCGGTACACTAACTTTCTTTCTTTCTTTGGCACTGAGTGACGTTAACTGGGACATGTTCCAATCAGCTCTGACGTCAGTTACAAGCTTATATGTGGTAAGGATTACAAACAATGGAACCATCGTATCATGGAAAGTTTGAACATCTACAGTTCCAGGACTACTGAGCTTCATGACTAATGATGAAGGACACATGATAAGGTTAAAAGCTCTGGAAAAGTTGAGTAAGTGTTCACTGCTGTTTTCGAGGTGAAGAATGAAACGGTTCATTTCAACAACATTGAAATTGCAAGTGCCAATATACCAGCCCAGCCTCACAGCAGTTCGTGAAATAGTCATGAAATTTAACGTATTAATTTGTGTACGTAGACCGGATTTCACTTTTTTTTTCGTGATGGTCAACACAAAATCAATTCGTATGTAATCTACGTCATTTTGAACAGGGAAGGGGAGGTCGAGGTGGATTGGTGGGTCAAAAAACACAGGACTTTCGCCCAGGAGACCGGCGTTCATGTCCCGTGTGAAACCACAAGTCATTACATACTTAAGTTACAGCACTTCCGGAGTTATTTTAACCAAAAACACAATCTTTTCCTAAACCTAACTAAGTAGTTTTATTTTGAAAAGACTGGAGCGGAAATTGACATTCATAGGAAAACGCACTAAAAATACGTTGTTGAAAGTCATGCCGAGCATCGTGTCTATGTACACAAATCAAATAGATTAAATTTCATGACTATTTCACGAACTCTCTGTGAGACTGTTGAATATACACAACTGAACCAGTTCAACATGAGAGCAGTTAGGCAGGAGGTGAAACCCTGATCTTCATATGAGCTCTGCCTGTGTCCTTCGAAGGTCAGAAATACAGGAACACACACACACACACACACACACACACACACACACACACACACACACACACACACACACACCCTCTAACATTCATCTGGACAATCTCAGAATCAGAAAAGGCTCAAATCCCAATTACTGATAATTTCTTATGAAACATTTGTGATGTTACAACATGTTTCAATCATTCAGTTATCAGAAACCACAGTGTTGTCACAGAACTGCTAACAAGATAAAAAGCTAACATAATAGATGACACATTGTTTTTGTCATTTGCAAGACAATATTTAATTAATGTCTCAACATCAGGTCACAGCTCAGGCTGCCAAAAGTGATTTTATCAGAACTGACTTCATATGTTTGGTTCATATTTCTCTGGAATGGGAAGTGTTTTTCTTTCTTTTTAAATTATGAGTGTCAGCAAAGGCAGCTGAATAAACAAATTAATCACTGGAAAAGAAAAAAACATCATTTAGAGAGAATTAGATTATTATTAGGTGTTGGGTAAACCATGCTTATTTAACTCTGCTTTGGTCATGATGACAATTGTGATAATAGTTTAATAAGAGTCATAACCAGTGTTGTGCAAGTTCACACTTCACTAAGGCTAGCTCAAATTCAGATCACAAAGATCCACATTCATAGATCTATATATACAGTATATACTGTATATATATATATACTGTATATTTAATTTATTAAAATATTTAATCGCGATTAATCGCACATTTTGAATTTAGACGTTGATATCTCCACAGTGACAGAATGGATTTTTACTATTCAAAATGCATTTGAAAAAGCCAGCTCCCTTCGTACTTTTACAATTTGAACTGCGAAGATAGACTTTACTAATCTCTTACAATGAGGACCCTGGGAACATAGGACCCTGGGAACATAGGGATGACCCCATCTCAGGCAACACCATCAGCTCTGATTCATATTAAGTTTTACTGTCTGGGACAAAAATATTGTGTTGAAGCCCATCAGAAGCCACAGCTGGTGCCTGCACTCTGGCACAGATTAACACCCCATGTGCAGGGGGGCACGACTGCCTATATTTTTCCAAAAAAAAATATTTAAATTTTGGTGAATGGATGTGTTTGTGTGTAGGGACAACATTATGGTGTTATTCCAGGCCAGGTGACTGTGAAGCATGAGAGCAGCTCAGAGGAAAATGAAAATATCTGCCAGTGGTAGATCATTGTTCCATGTGTTTGGAGTGAACACCTCCTATTATTGTTGGGAGGGGGGGGTCTATGTGGAGCCCATTCTCCGGCTTTTGAGAGGGGTCCTGACCTCTAGGTGTGGTGGTAGCTGCTGTGGATGAGGGTTGAGAGAGTTCAGCTGTGTTGTAAATGTCTGTTTCTTTAGGTCATAAACAGCTTTTTGGGTGTCAGCCCTGTTATTAATGCGCTTTAATCACACTCTCAAAATGATTGCTATGGTGGGAACAGACGGAGCTTGGGCTGGGTTTCCTACAGACAGCTCCGCTGCAGGTTGAATGTCATATATAAGCACTTTGTTTCATAGTAAGTAAATCCAGTGGCTGTCAGTAACCACTTTTAAACAGCGGTTGCCAACCGAGGGGTCACGACCCCGATAGGAGGTTGCAAGGCAAATCGTAAAAAAAAGTATTTATGCAACAAGTTTTTTTCAGGTGTTGTTTTTACCTTACTTAACCTGCAACTGGTAGACGTGCAACATGTGACTGGGGGTCGCAAATAGACTCTGTATTTGTTTTAATGGTTGATAAGTTTGAAAGATGTGGAGCCACCACACTGTTGAGACAACACAGTCTCACAGCAGTTTGTGAAATAGTCACGAAATTTAAAATATTTCATTTGTGAACATAGACATGAATTTGCCTTTTTTTTCATAACGCTAAGCATGAGTTGTTGACGCACGTGTCAATTTTTGCTCCAGTCTTTTCAAAATAAAACTACTTAGGTTTCGGAATAGATCGACTTGGTTAGGCTTAGGCAACAAACTACTTAGTTAGGTTTAGAAAAAGATCAACTTGGTTAGGCTTAGGAAACAAAACTACTTGGTTAGCTTTAGGAAAAGATTGTGGTTTGGGTTAAAATAACACCAGAAGTGGTGTAACTTAAAGATAGGGTCTATGATGTTGGAAAGTTAGCATAATTTGAAAGTAGCATGCCTCAGGAGCTCCGTCTAAACCCCCCCCCCCTCCCCTCGAAACTCCTTCCAAGGCAACACCCCCCACACACATGCACGAGCACCGCCGCATTGTAACTACTTCACATTTTTCGTAGCTATTTCATCACTAAATTCACTTCTGAAAAATTTGGAGGCGAGAAATCAACTGTGTAGATTTAGAATATTGACAGTTTTACGATGTTAGATGGCGAATCAAACATTTGCTCCACCGTTGTCGGAGTTTAGAAGCTCCACAAACTGCCGGCACAGCTAGCTAGCTCCTGCCGGGATCGCCACCTCTCCAGCCGGGCAGTCACTCACACAGACCCCGCTATGAGCTGGCTGGAGCTCTCTCAAGAGACCGGTCTGTAGACGAGGGGCTTTTATTTCATGGTTGACGGATAGTTCTTTTAAATATCACAACACAAATGTCCATTATAAATTCACATGTGTTTATCTGCCTTTTTGGAGTTGAAAAGCTCCACAATCCTTTGCGGGGGGGGTAGCTCGCTGGAGAGCCGGCCACAGAGCAGCAGAGTGGCGAGGGAAGAGGCGAGGGAAAGAGCAGCCTCTGACGGGGCAGAGAGATACCTGCTGAGACAACACGACCCTTTTTAACGTTACTCTAATATTTGGAGGGAGATCACTCCACTCGTTTGTTTCTGTCACTGAAAAAGGAGTTTGAGTAACGTAAATTTTGTCGAGCAGTGTTTTTTATCCGCCGTCTCCCCTCGTTGATAATCCTGTTTGTCTGACTTCACTTTGAGCTGTTAGAATAAATAGTTTAAACCTGCAGTATCTTATAAAGTAAACTAACAGAACATAAACAACTAAATCAAAGTTGTATTTTTCGATAATATGGTAATAGTGGTACGAGTTCGTGCTCGTTGTCCAGTGTTTTAAGAGCTGAGTTTTCTCTTCCATTCTCCAGTAAACGTGCAGCGGCGACGCGCTTTGAGTTCACGCTGGTGCACGCTAAGGGTAGAGTACGAGCAGGGAGGCAGGGAGGCATCTGATTGGTTCTTTACAACTGGGCACAGAGGAACTGACTGGTAGACGTTTTTACAGGATTACAGCAGCTACAGATGACGGATCTTTTCCGGTCATTTTTCAGAGCTCATAAGAAATGGATTGCTGTCGGGGTGTAAAGACCATTTCAACCAATATAACAAAAAGTGTATACTGGATAAATCATAGACTCCATCTTTAAGTACAGAATTTACGTCACAAATAAATCAACTCTGACCAAAATGGGTCAAAAAACACAGGACTTTCACCCAGGAGACCGCTGTTCGTGTCCCATGTGAAACCAAAGTCAACATTGACTTTACGCTTGTTACGTAATGTTACGTAAGTTACAGAAATTCCAGAGTTATTTATCCCAAACCGCGATCTTTTCCTAAACCTAAGTAATTTTGGTACCTAAGCCTAACCAAGTCGATATATTCCTAAATCTAACTAAGTAGTTTGTTGCCTAAGCCTAACCAAGTCGATCTTTTCCTAAACCTAACTAAGTCGTTTGTTGCCTAATCCTCACCAAGTCAATCTTTTCCTAAACCTAACTAAGTAGTTTGTTGCCTAAGCCCAACCAAGTTGATCTTTCCTAAACCTCACTAAGTAGTTTTGTTGCCTAAGCCTAACCAAGTCAATCTATTCCTAAACCTAACTAAGTAGTTTGTTGCCTTAGCCTAACCAAGTCGATCTTTTCCTAAACCTAACTAAGTCGTTTGTTGCCTAAGCCTAACCAAGTCAATCTTTTCCTAAACCTAACTAAGTAGTTTTGTTGCCTAAACCTAACCGAGTCGATCTTTTCCTAAACCTAACTAAGTAGATTTGTTGCCTAAGCCTAACCAAGTCAATCTTTTCCTAAACCTAACTAAGTAGTTTTGTTGCCTAAGCCTAACCAAGTCGATCTTTTCCTAAACCTAACTAAGTCGTTTGTTGCCTAAGCCTAACCAAGTCGATCTTTTCCTAAACCTAGCTAAGTCGTTTGTTGCCTAAGCCTAACCAAGTCAATCTTTTCCTAAACCTAACTAAGTAGTTTTGTTGCCTAAGCCTAACCAAGTCGATCTTTTCCTAAACCTAGCTAAGTCGTTTGTTGCCTAAGCCTAACCAAGTCAATCTTTTCCTAAACCTAACTAAGTAGTTTTGTTGCCTAAACCTAACCGAGTCGATCTTTTCCTAAACCTAACTAAGTAGTTTTGTTGCCTAAGCCTAACCAAGTCAATCTTTCCTAGACCTAAGTAGTTTTGTTCCCTAAACCTAACCAAGTCGATCTATTCCTAAACCTAACTAAGTACTTTTGTTGCCTAACCCTAATAAAGTCGATCTTTTCGTAAACCTAACTGAGTAGTTTTAGAAAATACTGGAGCAGAAATTGACAAGTGTGTCACGTGTTGCTGGACATTCGTAGGAAAACGCAATAAAAAATATGTTGTTGAAAGTCGTGCTGAGCATCACGAACAAAAAAAGGGTAATTCGTCTCTATATGTACACGAATCAAACAAATTAAATTTTGTGACTTTTTCACGATCTACCTTGAGACTGTGTTGGACGTTGTGCATTTCTGTTAGCATGATACGAGACTGATATGAAACGTATTTATGAGATTTTGGTTCAGAAACGTCGATGCCACCATTTTTCTTCTTTTGACTTTTGACTTTATTGTAAACTATTATTTACTTATTTTACCATGTTACTGTAATCTTGACTAAAATGTCAGTGTGTGGTTCTTCCCAAGCTCCAACCCCCCCCCCCCCCCCCCCCCAACTGTTTTAAATCAGTTTCAGGCTTGACGTGAAAAACACAACCTCAGCTTTGTCACAATGTCTGCTATTGTAGTCCCAGCTCTTAAATGCAGCATAAAGCCTGCACAAGATGATAGTAATTATCTCAATGGGTTAAGTGCCACTTAGGACCGAAGAATAGGGATCTGGCCACAGCGTAAGCGACTGAGGATATCAAATGAGAAATATCATTATTTACAGTGTGATCTCAGCAGCCAGCCAGGGCACTAAATGAGGGTTTGATGTTTGTGCTGACATCCACGTACTGAGATAATTACTGCTCTCGGGCCGGATGATGATAGAGCACAGAGCTGATCACACCGTCTCACTGCAGGCTGGAAACATAAAGATAGACGAGGAAGAGGACCGTCTAGCCTGGACACACAACTACATACACATGAAGTGATGGAAGTGTGTGTGTGTGTGTGTGTGTGTGTGTGTGTGTGTGTGTGTGTGTGTGTGTGTGTGTGTGTGTGTGTGTGTGTGTGTGTGTGTGTGTGTGTGTGTGTGTGTGTGTGTGTGTTGACATTATTCGGGCTGCCCGGTCACACTCAGTACTCCTCTGTGCTTTGCTTATGAGAACAGTAAATGCCGTCATGGGTTGCTTCTTCATGTAATTGCCTTCCCAGCTCCCTTTGCGCACAAACACACACACACACACACACACACACACACACACATACATCCAAAGGATCAAATCGTGCCCTCCGTGCTCCATCAGTGTACCTCAGTGTTGTGGAGAACAAATAACAGTGTAGACAGGCTCCATTACCAGGGAACATAGAGCAGAGGAAACCACACTGAGGACAGATGTTTCCAACCATCACTGGTTGTAATTTGAACTTTAAACTCAATGGGGGAGCCTATTGTCTGAGAAGCCAGTTCACTCAGGAAATACATAAAAATCCCAAGTCCAACAATTGCTGTTCTAATAAAACTCTTTACTTCAAATAAATCAACATTTGCAGCGTCTCTGAGTAACAGACTTGACTAACCTAACCTTGAACCTTGTTCGTGGGTTATTGTTGTTTTGTTTTAAGAGAATATACTCTCTAGTACACTGTGTGATATATGATATACTCTCTAGTACACTGTGTGATATATGAAATACTCTCTAGTACACTGTGTGATATATGAAATGCTTGTGTTGGGACCAGTAGCATATTTTGTATTTACTTATTTGCACTGTGGTTAAACGTCATATATTGCACGCCTTAATGCAGATATTTGTACATATTTCTTATACTCTATTTTCTTATTTTAAATTTTCTTATTTGCTTTTATTTCTTTACATATATTGTGTTTATATTGTAGCATTATGTACATAACTTACATGTTACATACTCATTTATTTCTATTCTCTTACATTTCTTTATGTTTATATAAGAGCAACTGTAGCGCCCCAATTTCCCCCCCGGGGGATGAATAAAGTATTTCTTATTCTGATATTTCCATTAGGTGTCCAACAGCTCATCGACAGTGAAAATGCTGTAAAGACTGCAGAGTAAATACTGGTCATGCATACTTATACATACACATGATATTTTTATTTCCAACCTGTCTGATCGTCTGACTGCTCGTGTTTCTTGACCCGACTTCTTGTAGTGATCACAGGGTTTCCAGATCTCGGTGAGTAAAATGTTATTACTGATAAAAATGATGGACAATGGAAATCTAGATATGCTGGCAGGTTTAGCATTTAACAATTCTATGACGGCGTGTTGGGACCATTGTAGGCAAAAAAAATTATTACGGAGCCGGGGGAGGGCGGTAATATTTAGAGAATATTTCAGAATTTATGAGAAAAAAACTCGGATATTTGCTGAGAATATAAAGTCTTTTTTTTTTTTGCAAGGTTGGTTCAACCTCATCACACCACAGATAAGACCGTTAAACACTGCAGTAATGTGAGCTGCCAAGTGCAAAATAAATTATTTATATTTATTTATTTTCATTAAACAACACAGAAAGAACATGAAAGAAAACACGTATATGTATCTTTCAGGATCTTCACCTCACTCAGAGGCCATCCTTACCATAAGAGCACTATTCTAGGTGCAACGCAATTCAGACGGCGGCTAAATTTGTGACTTTAATCTCAGAAAATTTCTGAGTTTATGTTTTCGTAAATTTTGGAGTTTTTTTCTCGTAAATTTGCCACTTTAATCATTTTTCCTAAATATTACCCCCGTACGCTCTGTAATTATTTATTATATTATATTATATTATATTATATTATATTATATTATATTATATATTTTTTTTACCTACAATGGCCCTAATACACCGTTGTGCAGCTCAACCAAATTGCAAAACTTTTTTACTCTAAGTGGTTTTTAACCTTACAGATTGTTTCAGATTCATGTGACATTGTATGTAAAAGATATATTCCTGTATACGTTTCCTTTTTTTATGCTGTGAACAGCACAAACTATAAATTCCATTGACCTCCATTGTGTTGATGTGGACACAGAGATCTCAGAGACAGATATTTCCAAACCTGGACAAACCAAAACTATCTGCATGGATGGATAACCACTGGACGTAAGTGAGGAAAAAACATATATATATATATATATGTATTTAATTTTTTTTTATTCTCGTGTATTTTGTAATTTGAATGAAATGACCATTTAAGTATCAGGCTTTTGGAAATGGCCATAGTAAAAACAATACACTTATTATGGTAATGGAATCAGTGTTGGAGGTAGCGTCGCTACATATGGCAACACTACTAGTTTTACTACATTTCCCAGCGGGGGTAGCATAGCTATTTACAATCATGTAGAGTTTCCAGTAGTAAGCTTCCCCCACTCATTAGAGATTAGGGGGGTAGTGTGACCATTGCTAAGGCTATATATTTGAGAAATGATTGCTCAGCTTGTGTCATGTACATGCCCATGATGTGAGTCAGCTCCTCTGAGTCTGAGGCCAGATAACGGTGGATTTGCTCACTCCAGGTTGGGAGCCAGTTGCTGCCCCAAGTGAAGGAGTTCAGGTATCTCAGGGTGTGACGGAACATGAGATCTACAGGTGGATTGGTAATGTGGAGGCTTCACCGTGGTGTGTCATGATGAGGAGGGAGCTGAGGAGGAGGCTGGCCAACACTAAAAGATTTTTCAAATCTTAACAGATTTTGAAAATGTGAGAGAGCCGACACATAACGACATGTTCTGTTCAATTTAGCAGTTTTGTTCCTAAAGTGTGTGAAGAGCAACAATTTGGCCAAAACAGCCACCACACACTAACAGATTCATTCATGAACAACAAGAGTCCCCACTAAATAAAACGGAAATCTCACAAAATCTCTCGCGATCAAACGTGACTTTAGTGTAAACAAACATGGTGGATGATGGGCAGGAAGAATTAGTGATGTTAGTTTTTACTTTGTACTGAATATTCACAAAGGATGGATGGATGAAGTCATGGAGACACGTTAAATAAACACTTGCGTTGTTGCCACAAATCAACAAGTCGGTCCTCCATTTCTGAGCTCCATCTCACTACTACTTTATGCTTCATGTTTAGCATTAGCTCATGAATTAGCCGCGGCCAACATGATGGCGGTGGTTGTCCTTCCTTCTTCAGTCAGCTTGGTTCTCTATTGGCTACCGTTGTTTCCCACGTGACTGCGTCATCAGCTGTCCTCGGGGTTCCCAACACACAACAGCATATCCCATCGTGAATATTGAACATGTTTAATATTTACGATTTGAGATCGGTGCAGCCAGGATGGACTTCCAAGCTGATCGGTGGATGTAAAAAAACACTCTTATCATACCTCACTCCACAGGAATATCTAGAAAGATCATCTTTAGAACTATCAAACAATCAGGGCTTTGCTGACGATCGTCAGGAGGGGGGGAATCGGGCCCAAAATCAGCTTGATTCTCGTGTATTTTTACCCGTCATTACATATGGTTATTTGGATAGCGACCGAAAGAATCACGGATTCAAGCAGCCAAAATTAGCTTTCTTGGCAGGGTGCTTGCCTCTTTCTGGGGAGAAAAGTACAATAATGTACAGCTGACATGTGAAAGCATCACAAAGGCAATTCTATCAATGTAAAATAACACACACACACACACACACACACACACACACACACATGAACCATTTGTATCCCAGTGGAACAAAAGTTGCCTGTTTTGTTGTTAGTCTTGCAGGGACATCAGAGGACTTGGGCCCTGCTGGCCTTCCTCCAGACAGTAATACAGAGCTGCTCCTCTGACCTCCTGTGTACCATTCCTGAAGGACATCCTGAAGACTAACAATGGCAGAGAACAAAGTTAGTCAGCGGTTCCCAAGCTCCCCTCCATCCCCACGCTCAACGTTGACAATAACACCAGGATGGACATGACATTACAGTAACACTGGACTCTGTTCTAGAGCGACGCCCTCTAACAAGTTTCTGCTGCAAACACATCTGCTCTGACACGTTAGTCACATCTGTTTAAGTCAGTCAAGGCATTCTTTCTCCAGGTCTGCTCAGACAACTCTGTATGCAGCAAACGCTCACCGATAGTTTGACTACATATTACATGGGATAAGGTAGTGATCTAAGAAATGTTGTATACAGACGCCAAGTTGTTAATAATCACTTTAGGCTTACTAACTCTGCTTTACTATATCTTGGGTTTCATTTTTAGGGTTTTGGCCTTCATGTCTATCAGTTACGATACAACTGTACTCACCAAAATGCCGAGATTTGTACGGTGATATTTCTATAATGAAGTTGATGGGTCAATAAACATCAGCAGGCAGGTTGACCAACGGTTTATCTAGTAGGGTTTTTCCATGGATCCAGATCGGTCCGCTTTAGCCGCACTGTGCCGTGACAGCACATTCACACTCCCAACTCGTCAAATACGCTTGGTCAGTGGCCCTACGCTTCAAACTATGACGCTCCAGGTATCCCTCTAGCATCAGTTTTGGACGTGTCAAGGACGGCGTGTCAGTTTCCACTCGTTACGTGCATAGTGTCTTTTCAAAATGAACTTACTGCGTAGGTTTACTTAGGCAACAAAACTATTTGGTTAGGTTTAGGAAAAGATTGTGGTTTGGGTTGAAATAAGTACGTTTCTTACGTAAAATAACTACGTTTGTTATGTAATTGCGTTAGTAAAGTACGGAAATTACGTCACCAAAATAAATCAACGTTGACTTGGTTTCACACAGGACATGAAGAGCGGTCTCCTGGGTGTAAGTCCTGTGTTTATTTGATCCATCCAACCTCCAGGCCTACCTGCCCGATGCAGACTTTCTCGCTCTTTATACTACGTCAGTTGCTCTGACCGTCTAATAATGACGCGGATGGGTTTACATTGGAGTTAATTGAAAGCCTGGTGCATCCATACAGATGCTAAAGGGTGTCTTGGTGCGTCGGTATCAGATGGCGAGGGGCACTGACCTAGCGGCGATATTTGACGAATTGGCCGTGACACAGCAGGGGATAGCCGAGCCAAGTGGTGCTGCTGGGGTCCTGCTCGGTAGCAAGGCAGACTGTGTAATAATTGTATTAGCTATGATAACTAACACAAATGATGGGCAAAAGTGGGAAAATAACAACTACTTATTATTTAATTTAATTGCGATAACAACTTTTGTTTTGGCGGCACTCATATTTCCACTTTTTAAGAGGGCTATGCCAAGATAAGTGCTTTGTTATGTTATTATGATTTTAGATTGTCATATAATTGTGGTCATAATTTCCTTACCTCTGTCTGCCTCGCTCATTTTTGCTCTGCAATGAAATCCAGACAATCTGTCGGGGTAATGGAATTGTTAAATCTTTATATCTTCTTTCATTATCCAACTAAATATACAAGGACACAAGCCAAGTCAAGAAGCAAGGAATTTAGGAGTGATTTTTGATGCTGATTTTAATTTCAAGGCTCATGTCCGGAGTATCACAAAAACAGCATTTTTTTCATCTGAAGAATATCTCCAAAGTGAGGCCATTTCTCTCTCTGAGCAACACAGAGAGACTGATGCACGCTTTTATAACCAGCAGGCTGGACTACTGTAACGCTCTGCTTTCTGGTCTACCAAATAATACAATAAATCGGCTACAATTAATTCAAAATTCTGCAGCACGGGTGCTGACAAAAAACAAAAGGAGAGCACACATTACGTCTATTTTAAAGTCTTTACACTGGTTACCTGTTAGTTTTCGTATTGATTTTAAAGTTCTTTTATTAGTTTATAAGGCACTACATGGCCTTGCACCAGACTACCTTGCAGAAATGCTTTTGGTTTATGAACCAGGAAGGCCCCTCAGATCCTCCGGCTCTTTCCTTTTAGTTGTTCTGCAAAGCAGAACAAAAACTTTTGGTGATGCTGCTTTCAGCCATTACGCTCCCAGCTGCTGGAACAAACTTCCAGAGGAACTGAGAGGAGCTGAAAACATTGATATTTTTAAATGTAAACGAAAAACCCATCTATTTAGTCTGGCTTTAAGTAGTGTTTTATAATTTTAAAATGTTATGGATTTATTGTTTATACTTGTTTTATTTATCATCATCTATATGGTGTTTGTTTTACTCCTTTGTTTTACTATTTTGGAATTTTATTGTTTAATACCATCTGCTTACTTTGTGTAGTTTCACGGTTTTTATTTATTTATTTATTTTTATTGTTATTTCCTTGTTTTTTATTTATCTTTTGTTATTTTGGATGCCCATCTTTGGTTGCCTTCATATTTGAGAAACTTTTGTATTGTCTGTTTTGGTGTGCATTGGTCTCTAGGTCCATTTTTAACATTCCGCATTTTGTCAATCGTCTGTACAGCACTTTGAATTGCATTTAGCTTGTTTGAAAGGTGCTATATAAATAAAGTTTGATTGATTGATTGATTAAAATGTAGAACTCAAACCTCAGTCCAAAAGTACCTCCACTGGAGATATAAATGACACTGCTGTGCAGTCACTGTTCCCTTCATGCTGCGGATCATTAAACAGGCTACACAACCCACATGCACACACACACATACACACACACACACACACACACACACACACACACACACACACACACACACACACACACACACACACACACACACACACACACACTTTCTGGGATTGTGTCTATTGGTGTGAGTTAAGTATCAGGAAACCAAACTGAAAGTAGACAGTCCCGAAAGATGTGGTTTGCGTTCGCATGCATTTGCGTGCATACATGTGTGACCGCACGGCTCCTCCTGTAAGATCTAGAAACATTTTCTGAACTTGATTAGGGATGTCTGCACACTACAGTTCACTGCGAGCTCACAGCGCAGCCATCTGCTTCCGTTTGTCATACACACAACACAGATTTTTATCTCCACTTGAAACAGTCCAACTCTCGGCCATCTCATCACTGCTGAGGAACATTAGCCTTTGATTTATAGAGGATTCAGAGGTATGCAAGCATACCTAACAGGATTGTTCTTTTAGCTAGCGGATGGTAATGTCTGTCTGTCGATCTGTCGCTTTGTCCACCACTTTGGTCCAGACTGAAATATCGCAACAACTACTAAGATGGAATTTTAAAGACATTGTTCCCTGGCATTTGGGAAGGCAACTGGATGACCTATTCTGGTCTGTTTTTACTCACTCATTCATGCCAGACAGCAGAAACTATTCCAGTATGCATTAGTATTAATTGCAGGGCTATTGCATTGACTTGCATTGCAGGTGTTTTTGTTTTTTTCTGGTCACTCAGTGTATAGCAGTGCATTATGTTTTGATGGTTCTGATGGTAAGATACTTGTAAGAAATTTGGACCCAGAGTTTTTATAACATTGCTGAAAGGCCAGACTGCTTAGAGGGTTGGGAGACTTTAAGGTTTCAGTTGTATACAGTACTCTGGTGAAGTGTACATGAATTACTTTATTAATTTTATTTGGTGGAAGAGTTCTCTGGGCTTGCCTCAACACAAATGTGAAGAAATCTGTTTTTTTCAAAAATCTGTCAAACCGTTTGGCTGAGAAGTAAGTTTATCTTATCACACTATATCTAGTATTTGGGCACATGAGACTACTGTTTTTTTCAATAGACTCCATTATATTTTAGGAAAATACAGACCAAATAATACATAGAGTATGAAGGTATTTGGTGTCTATGAAGTCATAACAACTTGAATATCAAAGATATACACCAACATATGCTTGGATCATATTGTCGTAGTTTTGTCCATCATTTTCATCAGTAATAACATTAGGTGAGGCCAAGATGAATGGTGGAAATATCACCCAGACATCTATCAGTTTACAGACCCACTACCAGCTGCTCCAGAATGATTTTCTTAAGCAAAGGGGGAGCATCCAGCTGTGGATTACGTAATACAGTGTTTCCCACAGGATTCTGTGAGATTGTGGTGGATGGACCTCAGACCCTCTAGGGGGGTCCCCTGGAAGAAGATTGTGTACATTTTAAAGTTAGATGCATCAGTCTGGTGCACTTTGAGAGCAAAGTGAAGAGGCTAGATCTATGAAGAACTCTGGTAAACAATTTTGTGTTCCAGTAAACAGTTTATTCATAAAGACATTGGTTGTATATATATGAATGGTGATGACAAGGCAAAAAAGACCCGGAGGGTCGCCGGTTCAAGTCCCCGCATGGACCAAGTACTGAGGGTGAACTGGTAGCTGGAGAGATGCCAGTTTGCCTCTTGAGCACTGCCGAGGTGCCCTTGAGCAAGGCACCAAACCCCCAACTGCTCGGGGCGCCTGTCAGGGGCAGCCCCCTCGCTCTGACATCTCTCCATTAATGCATGTATATAGGTCCTGTTTGTGCATGTGTGTATTTCGGGCCTGTGTGTACTGTGTATATGTAAAACACAGAGTGAAAAAATTGAATTTCCCCTCGGGGATTAATAAAGTGCCTGTCTTCTTCTTCTTCTTCTTCTTCTTCTTCTTAAAGCTTCAGTAGGCAACAATTCTTTGGTATCATTGGGCAAAAATCCCATAATAACCTTTCAGCATATTGTAATTCAAGTGTTCTGAGAGAAAACTAGACTTCTGCTCCTCCTCATGGCTCTGTTTTCAGGCTTTAAAAATCTAGCCCGTGACGGGAGACTGTGACCAATCACAGGTCATTTCAGAGAGAGAGAGAGCGTTCCTATTGGCTGTGCTCCGGCTGGTGGGCGGTGCTTGGCATCTCCATCAAGAAATCTCAACATGGCTGCCGGGTCACAAACTTTCTCATTTTGCAGCTAAACAGTACACTACAAGATGATTCTGAAACATTTGAGGTGAGAAATAGTCATTACAGTAACAGAATATTGATTAATATTTGATCAGCGCTGCCTAGTTTGACCGTTTGGTCGGAGTTCGCGAGTGATTGACAGCTGCTCAGAGACGGCAAGGCTCCAGCTCGGCTCTGATTGGTTGTTTTCCTCCGCTCTGTGAAATCTTACAGATGCCATCAGGAGCACTGGAGAACACCGGAGGACACAGAGGAACATGATTTTTTTCAGGTTACCTGTTTCATGTACTACTGTCAGGATATAGTGACCGTTTTATAAAAATAACTTTTTTTAATCATATTTGCTCTAATTCCACCAACTGCAGCTTTAATACCTGGCTTTTAGACGTTACCACTTTACCGTAACACCTGCCGTAACGTCCACTTTCAGTTTAGATAATCTGGATAAACTGTTAATGACTCCGTTCCCAGATCTTATAGAGTACTTTGGCAGGTACATGTTATTATAATAAAACTGAGAAAATAAAACCTAAGTTATAATAAAGCTTTAGAAACTATTTGAAAACTTTTAGGGCAGCTACGGCTCAGAGGTAGAGCAGGTCGTCCACCAATTGGAAGGTCGGCAGTTTGATCCCCGGCTCCTCCGGCCACATGTTGAAGTGTCCTTGAGCAAGACACTTTAACCCAAATTGCTCCTGAAGGCTGAGCCATCGGTGTGTGAATGAGTGTTTAGATTAGATCCTGATGGGCACAGCCACTACTACACCGACAGGAATTCCCTTGGCAGGAATGGCCGACATCTCACAATTAAAAACTCCAACTATGAACAATGCAACTACCAAAGCTTTAGTACTGCATGTTCTATTGATGTGGACACACAGTCCCCCTCCACAGGTCTAACCGGAAGACATCGAAGGATGTTAGCCCGTCCAGCTGGTGTCCGGAATGTCGTCATGAATCCATGATTCTGTGAGACTAAAAACGCAGCGGTCTCTCATTTCTCTGTGTTTAGTTGAAAACGTAGACAGTCCAGTTTGTTTTCCAGAGATTGGATGTTGGACTGTAGAATCGAGGGGACAATTGCGTGGATTCCAGCCCTCATACTGCGCACCACTTCCTGTGCTTCCTTCCTTTAGCGGCTGCAGCAGGTAACGGCGAGGGGAGAGAGGGGGCGCTGTGAATAACAGTCTCTGCTGTTGTTCCTCTACATCTCAGCACCTGCTGGTTCAGTGGGGGTGCAGCAGCATGGAGCCAGAGCTCCGTGGTGACTGCGCTGTTGTCCAAGTCAAAGAGAAAGGATTCACCTTACTGTTATTATTGCCATGTCAGAGGCCCCTCTGAGGGCTGCTGGGAAGGAGATAACAGAGCTCTCAGGCGGGGCAGATGGCTCTCTCCGTCAACAAACAGGCTCTGATCTTTGTTGAACATGGCTGTTTGAGCAGATGTGTCAAGTCAAATAAATAGAAGGGAGAGTCCATTAAATCCAGATCTTCTCTGTGAGCGAGAGATGCGGCAACAGATGCCAAGCTGCAAAATAGGAAATGTTTTTGTAGGGCTGTCGAAGTTAACGCGATAATTAACGCAAATTCGTTTTAACGCCACAAATTTGTTTAACACATTAACGCGACTTGCGATTTTTAGGTTGTAGCGATAAAACTAGAGTGAAGATACTGGTATCACATTAAACTAGTAAACCTAAAGAATCCATCGGTACCAACCATGTCATACTAGCTTGTCGGCATGGAGGTTAAATAACACTCCAAATGTAGGCTTAATTCTGGCGAGGAAAAGCTGTCATGGCCATTTTCAAAGGGTTCCCTTGACCTCTGACCTCAAGATATGTGAATGTAAATGGGTTCTATGGGTACCCACGAGTCTCCCCTTTACAGACATGCCCACTTTGTGATAATCACATGCAGTTTGGGGCAAGTCATAGTCAAGTCAGCACACTGACACACTGACAGCTGTTGTTGCCTGTTGGGCTGCAGTTTGCCATGTTATGATTTGAGCATATTTTTTATGCTAAATGCAGTACCTGTGAGGATTTCTGGACAATATCTGTCATTGTTTTGTGTTGTTAATTGATTTCCAATGATAAATATATACATACATTTGCATAAAGCAGCATATTTGCCCACTCCCATGTTGATAAGAGTATTAAATACTTGACAAACTCCCTTTTAAGGTACATTTTGAACCGATACAAAAATATGTGATTAATTTGCGATTAATCACGATTAAATATTGACATTCATGCGATTAATCTAATAAATGAAGATTCAGAGTTGACCAGCCTCTGGCAGTCCAACATGAGACACTCATTGTTACTTCCGATAAGTAACCAAGACCTTTTACGTACTGTGCAGTCTGACTCACCGGATGTAGACTGTATAAACCTGATGTGTTTCTCACGCGTCATTCTCCTTCCCTTCTGCCATCTGCGCTATCTATTTCGCAAGGGCACCGCGGCTGCATCCTGTGCTTATCGCCACCCAAAACCATTGTAATAAGTTGAAAGAAATACAAACAAGCCAGAGCGTTATTTCCCTTAGAATGATAATGGGTGGACAGATCTAGAGAAAGGTCTGGCTATGTGAGAATACATACTGTATAACATTTGAATAAACCTTGAGAGCAGAATGTCTACACTCGTATTCGGTATGTGTTTTACTCATCTGCTGTATGACTGCGAACAATACTGGGAAGCAGACAAATCAGCTGAGGAGAGGCAGGAAGGATAAGAGAGTTCATTTTCTTCCTCTCTGGTCGTTGCTTCACAATGAGCTGGTGGGGGAGAGAGAGAGAGACAGGCACCAGCGTAGCCCACTTCCCCTCAGTGTTTTCACAGGGTGACTCCGGATCCAGGGTCATCCCACAACTCTAATATAACTCCATCACACACACACACACACACACACACACACTGAGTGAGAGGCCCTCCGAGTATCCCACTGACCCTAGATCAGTTATGAAATGACTCCTCAGGTGGGAGAGCAGCACTGTATTAACATTTGAGTGGATGAGAGCACCCATACAGTGTGGGAGCTGGTGTTTTACTTTAATACAGTGTGTCGTCCGCTGTCTTCAGCTGGCAGCGCTCCAGTCCTCAGCATGCTCAGCACACAATGACCAGTGGGCCAGCCAACGGAAAAGCTAACAGAGAACCCGAGACAGGGTAACGAGACTGATCTCTGTTTTTCTACAAAATCCAACCCCCTTCCATGCCTCTCCTCTCTCCTTTGTCACTCTGTTTACTCTGCTCCGTGATTCTCTGGGACCAGAGGCCTGTACTACCAAGCAGGATTTACGGTTAGCGAGGTAACTTCAGGATTAACTCTGGGTTCTCAGTCCTACGAAGGTGGATCACTTCTTACCAGGGTAGATCGCCATGGTAACTTATGCTGAACAGCTAACCTGCTCTGGAGCAGAGAATAACTCGTATGAAAGCATCGCCTACTGACCAATCAGAGCTCGGTGCGCAGATCGTATGATAATATTACACACATATGAAGAAGTTACAGTCATAATCCAGGCTGAAATTAACACAGTTTAAACTGATAAATGCAGGAATGACAGCTGGCTGTATGATGTGGGTATTTACTGCTTTGAATTATGTTTTTATATTTATTTTTTTACTTGCTCTCAAGTCCGTTTCACACCGCCGGAGACGGGGACGCAGCTGAGCGATGGTTGAAATAGTCACACATGCCACATCATTGCTAATGGTATAATGAAGTGTAATCTGTTTATCTATTATATTTTGAAAGCTATTTATACATCACTGCCCCATCTAGAAGACTATATCTGACTTTTGAGTATTCTGTTAAATTAATAAGTCTGTTAATTTACACATTCACACATCGGCAATTTCTTCTTTTGCCAGCTGTCCTTCCTGCATTTGGCAGCTTTAACTTCTTCATATTTGTCTAATATTATAGTTCGCTCTTCCTTTGTAAAACATGCCGCTCTGTCTGTCTGTCAGTAGACTCGTCCATGTCTGTGATTGGTCACAAGCTGCAAACACCGCCCCGTTCATGTGAACGCGCTCGTAGCCATATGGAGAAACCCTGGGTTGATTTACCGAGTTGATAACCACCGTCGTAGGACCGCTTAGCGGGATCTCGTTTGTTAGGGTTAGTTAAGCCAGATAAGGAGAAGATAACCTGGGTATGTTGAACTCGCTTCATAGTACAGGCCTCTGTCCTTACACTTAGAAACCAAATATAAATAAATACACTAAAGTCAAAAATGAACAAATTAGGGATGTTAATAATTAACCGTTTAACCGACATTAAGCATTTTAACCGATTAACGCTATCGGTTAAAACGGTTGAAAGAAATGTTAATAATTCATTAAAAAAGCTGAGAAAAACTCGCTTGAGCGGAGGAGTTGTAACCTCGTAGCATTTATTCACCAATAAATAAACTGTACACACACTGTCTGCTACACCTACACCACAGCTATAACGCTAGCGACAACACACACACGGTCTGTCGGAAACTCACTGAAGTTAAGCTGCGCTGACTACGGGGAGCACGAAGCTATCAGCAGAGCTACAGATGCTAACGTAGCACAAACAAACACACTGTTGGACAATCGCTATCGTTAATCCGGGCAGACAGGGTGAACTGGGGACTCAGTTGTCTGTTGTGCTCGTACACTGCAGCTGCATGTGAGGCAAAAATCTTGGCGGTTAACGGTTAATAATCGGTTTTCGAGGGTCGGTTATCGGTTAAGAAATTTTTTCAAAATTAGCATCCCTAGAACAAATTTCTTATTTACATTTAGAAATCAAAAGCTAATAATGCTGACATCCATTTTGTTCATTTAGTTCTTGTGACATGACCGAACACATGATAACAGGTGGTTACATGTGGGAGGAGACACAGTCGCTAGGGAAAAAGTTTGGCATTGTGCGTTTCTGCAGACCACGGATACGTTAAATGACTACGTTGTTTTTTTTCTTTTTTTTCTTTTGCAATTGGTCAGAGCAAGTGACGTAGTACAACAAGTGACGTAGCACAAAAAGTGAGGTAGCACAACAAGGGACGGAGGACAACAAGTGACGCACAGAGCCAGCCCAGTCACACAGCAGTTCCTGAAATAGTCATGAAATTTAAAGTATTCATTCGTGTACAAAGACACCAATTTCAATTTTTTTTTCTTGATGGTCAGCACAAAATCAATTCGTATGTAATTGTGAAATATAGAGTTCAGTGAACGCCGCATAGGGATGAGGTCGGGGTGTATGGGTGGGTCAAAAACAAGACTTTCACCCAGGAGACCGGTGTTGGTGTCCCGTGTGAAACCAGAAGTCAAAGTTGATTTATTTGTCACGTAACTTCTGGACTTAAAGCTTCAGTAGGCAGTATATTTTTGGCATCATTGGGCAAAAATTCCATAATAACCTTTCAGCATATTGTAATTGAAGTGTTCTGAGAGAAAACTAGACTTCTGCTCCTCCTCATGTCTCTGTTTTCAGGCTTTAGAAAATCTAGCCTGTGACGGGAGACTTTGACCAATCACAGGTCATTTCAGACAGAGAGAGCGTTCCTATTGGCTGTGCTCCGGTCATGTGACCAGAACTTGGCGTTCCTTCACCAGATTTCACAATGGCGGCGGCATCACAAACTTTCTCATTTTACAGCTAAACAGTACACTACAAGATGATTCTGAAAACATTTGAGGAGAGAAATAGGCATTACAGTAACAGAATATTAATATTTTTGATCAGCGCTGCCTAGTTTGACCGTTTGATTAGAGTTTGTGAGTGATTGACAGCCGGCTCTCATAGACGGCAGCTGGACAGCGGACCTCAGATCAGTTGTTTTCCTCCGATATGTGAAATCTTGCAGATGCCGTTAGGAGCACCAAAGGACACCGAGGCACATGATTTTTGTCAGGTTACCTGTTTCATGTACTACTGTCACGATATAGCGACCGTTTTATAAAAATATTTTTTTTTAATCATATTTATTCCAGTCTCGCCTACTTCAGCTTTAAGTTACACCACTTCTGGTGTTATTTAAACCCAAATCTTTCGCGATCTTTTCCTAAGTCTAACTACGTAGTTTTGTTGCCTAATCCTAACCAAGTCGATCTTTTCTTAAACCTAACTGAGTAGTTTTATTTTGAAAAGACTGTGTGTCACATGTTGCTGGACATTCGTAGGAAAACGCATAAAAAAATACGTTGAAAGTAGTGCTGAGCCTCATGAAAAAAAGGCAAATTTGTGTCTATGTATACGAATCAAATAGATTCAGTTTTGTGACTATTTCACGAACTGCCGGGAGACTGTGTTGGCAGAGCAAGTGATGTAGTATATCGAGTGACCGTTACTGAAAGTTTGTGTTTAGTTTTGGATTTTTGTTAGAGAGGAGTAGAAACACTCTTTGGAAACACTCTTAACTTCTAAGATGGATCATTATCTGAAAACATCCCCGGTTGTTAATGGACTGGATGTGTTACCGGTTGATTCATTTAACAGCCTCAGTTTGAAAGTTACTGTGTGCTTGGTTAACATGCATTCCTGGCACAGTTCACCAGGTGCTATCAGCTGTAGTTGTGTCACTCTTTATTTATTTAAAACCATCCTGAACACACACGCGTCCATCTCCACTCACTGATCAGGAAGCGTTGCCTCGGGGCTGCTCTCCCAGCAGCCTGCCTCACACCTTCGTGGTTGCAGGAGGCGTGTTTTGACTGAGTCTAGAAGAATGTGCTGATGGCCCGTGGCTCCAGGACTCCACCATAATAACAGCCACATTCCCTCTGGCTACTGACCAGCGAGGGTGGAATGCAATTAGCACGTATTAGAGAGAGCCTGGAGGAGGCCTGTCAGGCCGACTGGCATACCCAGGCTACCAGCTCAGACCTGACCTGGGCACAAACACTCCCGGCACACTGGCATTTACTGTAAGACCAAGACTACTTCAGTACTTTACTACCACTAAGAATACCAAACATGTAAGTTTGACCTGCTAAAGACAATACTGGTAATCCAACAGTAGAAACACCTCTCACACTCATCATCAGAGTAAATTCAACAAAATGAAATCATCCCTCCACCTATTTTCAACCTCATCAATATTGTCCATTTAGACAGATTATCAATTAATTGCAGATATAATATGTACGACGGTGTATTAGGGCCATTGTAGGTAAAAAAAATAATAATTATGGAGCCGAGGGAGGGAGGTAATATTCCGAGAAAAATTCTCTGAGATTAAAGTGGTGAATTTACAAGAAAAAATTAAATATTCTTTGAAATTGAAGTGGTAAATTTATGAGAAAAAAACTTGAATATTCTCTGAAATTAAAGTGGTAAATGTACGAGAAAAAAAATTAAATATTTTCTGAGATTAAAGTGGGAAATTTACAAGAAAAAAATAAATATTCTCTGAGTTTAAAGGGACTATTTGTAACTTATCACGCGCATAAATCTTAACGGGTCGGAATCCCATGCGCGCTCGCGTGTGGGTACGCGAGCGCGCAGCAGCTCTGCTCCTGCTGCCTGCTTGCACACAGCTCTCGTTCTCACTCGCTCGGCTCGCTCCAACTCCACGTGCACGCGCGCACACTGCAGAAGAGTTAGTTTAGCTCTGAGAATATCTAGTGAATGTGCAGTGGACGTTTTTGCAGAAATAAATGCTGCCGCTCCTCCAGACCAACAGAGGTTTCCCGTGTCTTGTGAAGTGACGGGGCTCCGCAGCGAGTTACGTTATCGTCCCGACCGGGTGTCGCTGTCTCCCCCCCCTCCCCTCCCCTGTTCCCTCCGCGTTCGGCAGGTTGAAGCAGGAAAAGACAACACTAGGATCAGCATTGATGAAATATAGAGTGATATTGTGTGTTAGCTGACGTGTGTCGCCTCACTGTTTAGACCGGTGCTCGTTCATGTCAATGTAGCGCGAGCACAAGCGCGAGCGCGAGCTACAGGACGCTGACTTTCGTTGACATTGCGGCCAAAGGTGTCGCTGTGAACAAGCAATTTCTGATTCTTACATATAGCCCCTTTAAAGTGGCAAATTTACAAGAAAAACTTTTTTTAAAAATAGTGTTTTTTTTGGTCAAGGAACCACATCGCTTCACTTTGCAAGGTTGGATCAACCTCATCACACTGCGATCAATCCAGCCGTCACTCGCATCTCTGTGGTCCAATCAGCCGACGCTAAAATTGTAGTGCGCCCATATATTGACAGACATAAATCGGCAGACATAAAGCCATGGGCGGGCCCAATGTAAACATAATATGCAGCACTGGCACGTGAGTGTATTGATCAGGCTGATTATACAATTATAAGCACATCCTCTGTATCTATACGTGGCATATGCACGCTGTTGAGATGTGGATGCGATTTCGGACCAGCGATACAAGTAAACATGACATAAACATTGGAGTTTACCAGGACCTCTGTAGGGGGATCCGGGGTGGATCCTCCCCGGTGAAGTTTTTTTTATAAACAATCTCTATTTTAATGCATTTTTATGCACTCTGGCACCTTATTATATTCAACCTCAAAAACTGTTGTTACTTTACAGATTAATTTTGTGATATAAAAATAATTACCCTCTTCCATTTCTCCTCTACTGTAACTTGTGTCCCTCAGGGCGGACCTGACCACCAGACCCTATTACATCTGAGTCACCGGTGACTCAGTGGGCGGACCAGGACCCCCGATGCCTATCCATGCCACCGGGACTGCAAACGGCCCAGATCAAGCTGACGGGGAGGCAGAGGCAGTGGGATTCATAATAGCTGGCGACAGACTTGGCAAAGTTAGCGGAAGGATGTATGACTACATCTGGTTTTCAAAATAAGGTTTTACATATATTGTAATAACATTAATTGGATTGTGTTCACAAGAAGTATAAAACATGCTGCCTGTGTCCCTTATAAATTAAGAAGTAAATACCACTAAATTGTGAGGGAAATGTCTTAATTCTTAGATTTTTTTGATTGCTAGAAAAGAAAAAAGAATATTCCCGACAATGACTGATACATTTGAGTCGAGGACATCTGTGACTACATACAGGAACAAAATCTAGCATTTTTACTGTATCAATTTAGAGATAACAACCTCAAATATTCAGAGTTTTTTCTCAGAAATGTATTATTTTATAATCTCAGAGAAAAGTTTTTTTAACGTGAATTTTCGACTTTAATTGCAGAGTTTTTTTCTCAGAATATTACCCCCTCCCCCGGCTCTGTAACCTTACCGTTACCTACAATGGCCCTAATACGCCGTCATAAATATGTGTATAATTTATTATAACAAGATATACTTAACCATAGAGTGAAAACTTGGTAAGGTGTGTGTCATATGCTGCAATCCATCGTACTCGGAACTCAGAAAAAAATGACCTTCGACACGGAAAAGTACAATGGCATGGCCATTCAAGTCGGGATTCCAAGTGGGAAACCTGGGCAAGACTTACGGTATCTAGCCCGAGTTCACCGTCATAAACACACCTTATGTCACAGCAACGTGGCGGCGCACATTTGGTGGTGGTTACTTTATATGCGTTTCTCTTCACTAATGGCGCTTGATGTAGGTCCTCTGTAGATGCTTGTGAAGCACAGACACTTGCATACTTACATACAAACATCAGTTTGCTGCAGGCGTCCATGTTTTCCTGAGCAGATGCACTGGGACGTATTAAGATTGGAAGTCCGAAATACCGACTTTGAATTATCGACTTCCGACTTGCAATGGATTGCAGCAATAGTCGACTAGTTGACGATGTAGGGTGGGGTTTCTAAACTTTTCATGCCAGGAGCCACATAGAGAAAACGTACACAGTCCTTTTTAATTTAAGAGATCTTAATGAGTCAGTTTGAAGAACTTAGCGTTGAACACTTGAATCTGCAGTACAGTGAGATGATATTATCACTATTAAATTTCATCCACCAGAGAATATAAGTAGTAATGGGAACAGTGATGATGGGCTTTGGACTGCAGAACTGCTGTCAGGTCAGGTGTAAAGGGTATTCACAATACAGCGGAAAAACAAGGAGTTGAACCGCACCAGAGTTTGATTAAAACGGACTAAATGTTGGCTTGATAAAGCGCCCTTAAACACCTTACTTTACTTGGTGGCGACTGTAAGTGGATGTCTGGTATTTGCTGGTACCAATGAGTGAAAAGTAGACGAGGGCACGCCTAACATTAGCTTTTTTTAGCTGATAAATACGATCACATGACATTAGTTTTTTTAGCTGACCATTTACAACATTAGATAACCTATTAAGACAACAAGACAGTGGCACCAGGTTTAATATTTGGCTCATTGATTCAGTTATTAAAGACAAATTTGAACTCACTCAGTAACGCACTGCGTTGGTCAAACTACTGTACGTGTGTAAGCTCACATTCCTGGTAAGATTACCATGAAGGATAGAATTAATGAATCACTTAACTTGTACTTTTCCAGAGATGTAAAATCTTTGTCTCATTATAAATGGTAGTGCGTTGTTTTGGCATGTGATTTATCTGACAGGATCAGCACAGCTCCCTGCATTTGTTCAGCGCTGTGCTGTTTACGATCTGAATACACAGCAAGTGGTTTAAGCATTTTTCTCTTGTGTGGACAGTCTCCTAGTCGCCTCACAGAGTCTGATGGTGGTTGCTCACAGCAGCGTTCCAACTATACTGAACATTTCACAAAATACACATTTTTGCAGGAAATAACCCCCACCCCACATTCAGCCCTCCCCTCCCCTATCCTCCCCCCACTTACCCTCCAATTAACTCCCTCAGTCATCTGACATGGAAGTATCTAAGTGTCACCATGACCTCTGCATTTATAGAGACCAGAACAACCCCACCCACACACACACACACACACACACACAAACACACACACACACACACACACACACACACACACAGCGTAAACATGCTACCAATTAAAACAATCAGTGATTGAGTCGAACTGGCATCAATTATAGAACCCAGCTCATTGGCATTGGATTATAACTATGTGAACAGATTTTTACTTTGTAACTTTGTAATTGGTACGTGTCATTTGATGGTTTAATTTGTCCCAGATTTATTCTCAAGCCACAGTAAAGAAGTCGTTTGGGCGTAATAAGCATCATGCTGAGCCTGCCATGTCTCGAACTGTGCAGAGTTTCCCCTCCTGGAAAGAACACATGTTCAAATATGATCTGTGAATTAAAAAGAGATGACATTTCCACTAAAAATTGCAGCCGTAGAAACTATTTATAATGTAAGACAAAAGTGCATGGCCATTAATGGAAATCTTCATTGAAAGGTACTTTTGTAGGTACATATTTCTATATAAAATACATTTATTCCATTCAGCGATAAGATTTTATGTTTGAATAAACAAGGTCAGCTTCTGTAAAGGACTGCAGGGATTCAGAGTTTTTTACTTCAGCTGTAGAGAGAGAAAGACAAAATCTGATAAACCAACAGATTCTCACTCCCAACTCATCAAATACCAACACTTCAGTGGCCCTATGCTTCAAACTATGATGCTCTAGGTACCCCTCTAGCGTCAGTTTTGGACGTATCAGGGATGGCTTGTCAATTTCTGCTCATTACATGCATACATTGTCTTTTCAAAATAAACTTCTGTGTTCACAGGAAAAGTACAGTTTCTGCTCATTACATGCGTACAGCGTCTTAACAAAATAAACTTCTGTGTTCACAGGAAACGTACAGTTTCTGCTCATAAGATGCACAGTGTCTTACGAAAAAACGAATTCCTCCTTTTTCATCTGTTTCTTACAAATGTCCAACAACATGTGTCAATTTCCGCTCGTTACATGCATTCAGTCTTTTCAAAATAAACTTCCATCTTCACAGGAAACAACTTCCTTAGGTTTAGGCAACAAAACTACCTAGTTAGGCTTAGGAAAAGATTGTGGTTTGGCTTAATATAACTCCGCAAGTGGCGTTACTTAAAGCTGCAGTAGGCAGAATGTTTTTGGCATCATTGGGCAAAAATTCCATAATAACCTTTCAGCATATTGTAATTCAAGTGTTCTGAGAGAAAACTAGACTTTTGCTCCTCCTCATGGCTCTGTTTTCAGGATTTAGAAGAGATAGCACATGACGGGAGACTTCGACCAATCACAGGTCATTTCAGAGAGAGAGAGCGTTCCGATTGGCTGTGCTCCTGCTGGTGGGCGGTGCTTGGTATTTCCTCAACAGATCTCAACATGGCTGCCGGGTCACAAACTTCCCCATTTTACAGCTAAACAGTACACTACAAGATGATTCTGAAAACATTTGAGGCGAGAAATAGACATTACAGTTACATAATATTGATTCATATTTGATTAGCGCTGCCTAGTTTGACCGTTTGGTCGTCTCTGCTCAGAGACGGCAACTGGACGGCAGACTCCAGATCAGTTCTGATTGGTAGTTTTCCTCCAGTCTGTGGAATCTTGCAGGTACCATTAGGAGCACCAGAGGACACCGGAGGACACAGAGGAACATGATTTTTTTCAGATGACCTGTCTCATGTACTACTGTCAGGATATAGTGACCGTTTTATAAACTTTTTTAATCATAATTGCTCCAACACTACCCACTGCTCCTCATTATGCAGACTTCCGCGGACTTTGATTGAAAACGTATTTGTGATATTCCAAAAACAAACGGAATCTGGGCCAAAAAAAGTTTCCCCTCGAAACGTAATTGACGATAAAGTTTCATTGTATGGGAACCTAATTTAGTTATTTTCTCAGACATGACAAATAGAAGTGTTTTCACAGGATGAGTAGAGGACTAAACTGGTGGAGTTTCACATATAATATCTGAGTTTGCTGATAATCTCTCAAATATTCAGTCAAATCGCCTCCTGTATAAAGGCTTACACCACCATCTCAAACCTAAGTGCCCAGGAGCTTTACTTTAATGCATTTATTATGAACCAGAGGAAGCAGTGGTGCACAACTGTGTCTTCATCTCCACCATGCTGTAATAATATAAAGTTGACCTGCAGCATACATCTTATTCCTTTGCCTCTGTAAGCTTTTCCAAACAAACACCTTTATTTCATACAATTAAATTAAGTTTGAGTTGTGTGATTTCAGACGCTCTTTATGTATTTAAACAGCAGTCACAGAGTTGTCTCTCTGTGGATATTAAAAGAAAACTCTAACGACATAATTGCCAGTTTACAGCGATGAGTCACATGCCGTATGAATCATTTGTTGCTTGCTTTCTTTCTTGTGCAATTACAGCGCAGACAGGCAGACTACAGACATTTAGTCAGTCCATGAAATGCAGGTACCATGTTCGGAAGCCATTATTTTGCATTCCTTTCCCTCATCATGATCCCCATCAGTCAGCATCAAAACAAGTCTCCAGTATAGCGTTTAAAATGACCTGTGATTATTTCTTCCTGACAAGCAGCTTTCTGTGGAAAAACGATGTCAGAAGGTCAGAAGGTGGATGTAGCACGAGATTGTTTATAGCACCACAGAACCTCTCAGAAAGGAAGTCGTGGTGGATAGTACAAAGTGTCCTTTAAACCAGAGATCATGCTTCACATCCCAACGTGACCACCATCTTTCTCTAACCCTACCCAAGAGGTGGTTGGGTTTCAGCAGATCAGAGGACGGTCTGAGCATATTACATTTCAGTAATGGTCGTGTGGGTCGTTTTAAAATACTTTTGTTGTTGAGGACTTGACTTTCAAACCCACATACAGCCTGTGGTTTGATATGCACAGCATAGGATTCCAGGTTCAAGCCATGGGAAATATTCAATGAAAACTGTGGAAAAAGAGTTCAATTACTTATATAGTAGTGCGTGGTTAGTTTTAACATTCTTGCAGGAAGCCTACCAGGAACATTCATTACATCATTTATTGAGACTCCTATCATAAAGAACATCATTTCAGCAATTACATCAGTTTATGTTCGTGTGACAGCGCCATCTAGCGGCCGTAGCAATTATGACAGGAGCAAAGGAGGAAGTTGAGGCTGGCCAACACTAAAAGATTTTTCAAATCTTAACAGATGTTGAAAATGTGAGAGACCCCACACATAACGACATGTTATGTTCAATTTAACAGTTTTGTTCCTGTAGTAGGAAGGGAACGATTTGGCCAAACAGCCACCACAACACTAACAGATTCATTCATGAACAACAAGAGTCCCGACTGAAAAAACGGAAATCTTGCAAAATCTCTCGCGATCAAACGTGACTTTAGTGTAAACAAACATGGCGGACGACGCAGGAAGAATTGAGAATTCACGAAGGATGGATGGATGAAGTCATGGAGACACGTTAAACACTTGCGTTGTTGCCACAAATCAACAAGTTGGTCCTCCATTTCTGAGCTCCATCTTACTGCTACTTTATGCTTTGTGTTTAGCATTAGCTCATGTGTTAGCCGCGGCCGCCATGATGGCGGTGGTTGTCCTTCCTTCTTCAGTCAGCTTGGTTCCCAATTGGTTATCGTCCTTTCCCACGTAACTGCGTCATCAGCGGTCCTCTGGGTTCCCCACACACAACAGGATATCCCATCGTAAATATCGAACATGTTTAATATTTACGATTTGAGATCGGTGCGGCCAGGATGGACTTCCGAGCCGATCGGGGGATGTAAAAAACACTCTTAACATACCTCACACCACAGGAATATCTTGAAAGATCATCTTTAGAACTATCAAAAAATCAGGACTTTACTGACGATTGTCTGGAGGGGGGGGGAATCAGGCCCAAAATCAGCTTGATTCTGGGCCCGGTTTCCTGTAGTGTGTGCCCCACTTAACAGAGCGACTAAGTAAGCAGGAGATGGGGATGGATGGATGGGTCACCAAAACATTGGACTTTAACACAGGAGACTGCTGTTCCTTTCTCGTTTCCAGACAACGTTGGCTTCTTTTAACGATTGTTCCCTGACCTTAACCACATGGTTATTATTGTAACTATGACGATGAGGGTCCCCTAACCTTAAGGGGGACATATCATGAAAAACGCACTTTTTCAGTGCTTGTGCTCATCCATTTTGGTGTCTGGTGTGTCTACCAACCCACAAACTGTGAAATAAGACAACCCAGTCAGTTTTTTGTGGGCTGTCTAGATCAGAAAACATGATTCAACGAGCCATTATGATTTGGCTCCCCTTCCTATGTCACTTGCAGGCTCATTACAATGGCTTATGTCACCTATTGGCGTGTGGACAACGGTTTTGAGGCCTCAAGTTTGACAGTTTGGCTGTCGCCATCTTGGTTTTTGGCCATCGTCATCTTGGTTATTTGCAACTAGAAGTGACCTCTAGATACCCATTGTATGCTAAAGCATCCCCTGCTTTATGGTCTATTTGACTCTAAATGGGACCATAATTTACTAAATGAACATCATGCTGTATTGAAGAAGACTTGAAACTAGTGATTGAGACCATAAACTCATGTTTACAATGTTTACCGAGGTAATAAATCAAGTGAGAAGTAGGCTCATTTTCTCATAGACTTCTATACAATCAGACTTCTTTTTGCAACTAGGGGAGTCGCCCCCTGCTGGCTGTTAGAAAGCATTAGCTTCACTTTCAGAACCAAAGGTTGCTGCCTGGTTATACATACAAAATTCTACATTGTCCTGTTGACATCTTTTAGCCTTGGGGTCAAATTGACCCCAAATGTAATAGGAAGATTTCGGGTAAGGGGAGCTCACCTTCACACTTTGTATTTATATAGCACCTTTCTAGTCTTCCGACCACTCAAAGTGCTTTACACTACATGTCAGCATTCACTCACACACACATTCATACACATATTCAGAGGCCTGTACTACGAAGCGAGTTCAACATACCCAGGGTATCTTCTCGTTATATGGCTTAACCAACCCTAACAAAAGAGATCCCGCTAAACGGTCCTACGACGGTGGTTATCAACTCGGTAAATCAACCCAGCGTTTCTCAGTCTGGCTGTGAGCGCGTTCACATGAACGGGGCGGTGTTTGCAACATTTGACCAATCACAGACATGGATAAGTCCACAAGACTTGCAGACGGACAAACAGGCAGAGCAGCACATATTACAAAGGAAGAGTAAACTATATTAGACAAATACGAAGAAGTTAAACACATAATCCAGACTAATAGTAACACAGTTGAAGCTGTCAAATGCAGGAAGGACAGCTGGCAAAAGAAAAAACTCCCGATGTGTGAATGCGTAAATTAACAGACTTATTAATTTAACGGAACACTCAAAAGTCGGATAAAGTCGTCTAGATATAAATAGCTATAAGAAATGTTATGGATGGATGGGTTACACCTCATCATACCCATTATTCTGTAGGAGGCGTGTATGACTGTTTAAACCTTCTTTCAGGTGCGTCTCCGTCTCCGGCGGTGTAAAACAGATTCAAGACCAAGTAAAACAAGACTCGGTCAAAACCGAGTATATGGCTGGACCGTATGGTCAAGTCTGAATTTGTAGCTAAATTGTTATACAAAAAGTCAGTGGTCATGTCTATAATGTTTTGTGAACAGTTTTTTCCAATTATATCTTAATGTTTGATTGAAAGCCAACTTATAATGAAGCAAATGGCATTCAGAAATAGTAAATGGTAACATTTACTAGTCAGTATATTACACATTTTATACAAGGTGAAAAGGAATTAGTATGACATACAGTATGCAAGGTTCAAAGTATTTCAGATTTTTATGAAAGCATGTGTATCAAAAGCATTCATCATATAAGTGGTTTTCAATTATATACATACATTGCGAAAGTTGTACAACAATTGACGTTGTTGTTGCCGTATTTATTCCTAGATGGAGTGTTAATGGAACAGCTGCAATGTTAACGTAGCCTGCCACTGATCGATCCGAACTCCATTCAGAAAACAAGCATTTTAAAAGTTGTTTGCTTGTTGTCTTGCGGACAGACCTGACAAAGCATGAATTCAGATTTTTTACTAATCAGCATCGTTATGTAGTTATTTCGGCACACTTTGATCAACAACAACGTCGCTGCCGTATTTATGCCTAGATGACGTTATGTTGAGTGTTGATGGAGTAGCTACAATGTTAGCATAGCCTGGCATTGATTGATCCGAACTCCGCCCAGAAAACAAGCATTTTAAAAGTTGTTTGCTTGTTGTGTTGCGGACAAACTTGATAAAGAATGAATTCGGTCTTTTTACAAATCGACATCATAATGTCATTATTTCGGCATTATTTTGATCCGTTTATTGCTATTAAATCACAGCAATTTCTGTTTATTTTGGATTTATACCGCAATAGCGACGTGTGGCTTGGTAGATACAATCAGTGCAATGGTCCCTGTAATGGAAATGGAAGAAAGCGAGGCGTAAATTTCCTTCGCGTTTGGAGTGAATGCAAGGTATCACAATACGAAGCACAACATAAGTAACTTAAACGAACATAAACAATAGCACATGCACAACAACAGCACGTATGTAATGTTACATTGAACCGCTGACACGCTCCCCAGAAAACGTAAACGCAGAACTGTTCTCCGCCTTTTTCATTCTGAAAGAGCAACGACCAATGAGGAAACTCCAACAGTCTGCCGACCAATCCTGTAACTTCATCACTCAGTCAGTCCCTCACTCACTCACTCACTCACTCACTCACTCACTCACTCACTCACTCAGTGACAGACTTTTACGTTTGTAGGGCTGGCCCTCTGCGGTCCAGCCAAAAATAAGTATAAAAATATAATTCAAAGAGGTAAACACCCGCAGCATAAATCCAGCTGTCCTTCCTGCATTTGTCAGTGTAAACTGTGTTGTTTTTAGCCTGGATTATGATTTAAACTTCTTCGTATTTGTGTAATATTACCATACGATCCGCGCACTGAGCTCTGATTGGTCAGTAGGCGGTGCTTTTATACGAGTTGATCTCTTATCTGGAACATAACCTGCTCCGGAGCAGATTAGCTGTTCAGCATAAGTTACCATGACGATCTACCCCGGTAAGAAGTGATCCACCTTCGTAGGACGGAAAACCCAGGGTTAACCCTGAAGTTACTTCGATAACGCCAAATCCTGCTTCGTAGTACACCTCAGGTGTCAACCTGCCCATCAGGATCTAATTTAAATACTCATTCACACACAGCCTTCGGGAGCAGTTTGGGGTTAAGTATCTTGCTCAAGGACACTTCGATATGTGACCAGAGGGGCCGGGGATTGAACCACCGACCTTCCGATTGGTGGACGACCTGCTCTACCCTCTGAGCCAGAGTGGTTCCTCTAACAAGGTATTGTGACCAGGGGGCACTATAACTAAAATAACAACGAAGTGATCAGTTAATTTACAGAATTAACATTAATTAGCTATAACTGATAAAAATGTCACTGCCTGAATGATACAGAAGGTGTCTGCCGACTCCGAGTAGAGATTAAATGAGCAGTTACTGAAGCTCTCTGATCACTGACACTCTCATATTCTGTCATGACTCCTTCTTGACTCATCAAGCGGCTCATTATAGTCTCTCTCTGCTCTTTGAAAATAATCTCTTCTAAAATGATTTTAGCTGATAGTGGCCCATCAGAGCACACACACACACACACACACACACACACACACACACACACACTCACACTACGTATATATGATCTCAGTTCCCTGGCTTTAGAGTCATGCCTGAAGCCAGAGACAGTAGTAAATGTGACACGCTGCTCAAAGTTGTTAAAGAAATTAGTTAATCTCCAGGCAGGGGTCACTCAGTCACCTGTAAAGAAGTTAGATGACGCTGAAAACAAAGAGGCCACCGACAGCAGGGATTAGTGTGTGTGAGGCTTTCATGGTATGGAAGTGTGTGTGTGTGTTGGGAGGGAGAAGGTGTGGAACAGAACTGCCATTGATTTTAGATATTTAGGAACAGAAACCCAATCCCAACGTGTATTTAACCTGCGCTGGCAGTCGATCTGAATGGGTCAGTGTGAGAATATGGGCCAGACACTGGTAATGGAGGTCTTGTTGAACAGGTGTTTCTATTTGGGAAGTGAATTTTAGGACAGCTTTAGCTGTGGTATTGACAATTCTTTTGCTTCTGCTCTTGAACAACACTGCTGTGTTACGGTCATCGTTGAGTCTTCATGCTGCTCCAGCTGTGACTGTAAACAGGCACAGTGCTGACCCAAGGGTCTGTGTGGACTGTAGAGGTTTGAACCGGCTCACCAGGTACCCCTTGTCTTGTGTTGATGAGTCACTTGACATCCTTGTCAGAGCACGTTTCATCACATCATTGGACTTGGCTCGAGGGTACTGGCAGGTGGCAGTTGCAGAAGAGTCCAGACCAAAAACAACCTTCATATCCCATCGTGGTCTGTTTCAGTTCCACATACTCCTCTTTGGGTTCTGCAACACACCAGCAACATTTCAGAGTCTCGTGAACACAGTGCTTCCTTGTCTCATCTACAAAACATGTGCTGTGTGTCTATGTGGGGAGCATTAATGGGTCAAACAAACACAGGACTTTCCTAACTAACCAGGTAGTTTTGTTGCCTAAACCTAACCGTGTTGTTTCCTGTGATGACGGAAGTTTATTTTGAAAAGATTGTATGCATGTTACAAGCGGGAACTGACATGTGTTGCTGGACATTTGTGAGAAAATGCACAAAAATGAAACTTTGCGTAAGATATGCAAACTGTTGTATGAGGATACGTTGACGTGAACAGGTGTCTTCATGGTGCCAGTGAAAAGACTGCAGAGCTGGTTACGGAAAACGAGCCCAACAGCAGGATGGTGGTTTAGCGGTAGCACTGGGTTAAAAGGTCCCACTGCCTCACTCCCTGCCACTAGGAGACTACTCCGCCTGTAGGAGAGCAGGCGGGAGCTTCGGTGAAGGACAAGCTAGCTAGCTAACTAGCCAGCTCCGGAGCTCCTGTCTGCTCTCCTCCCGGCGGAGTAGTCTCGGTCCACAACAGGGACCATTAGACCCAGTGCTACCGCTGGCCACCAGCCCGCTGTTGGACTCATTTTGACGTTGTTTCATCTGAAGTGGGTTGGAAAAATGATAGACGCAACCATGCTCTGATCATGGATGGATTCTTATCATACATCCATGGCTCTGATGTCAGAAGTGGGTTCAATGCATTCAGGCTTGATTGCCTATCCTTTCCTGGGTAGCCCGGATGTTGGTATTTAAATTTGTTTGACTTGAATTTTTGGATCTGGGTTTGACCAGTCGAATTTGAGCAACCTGAATTTTTTTATTTTCTTTTTTTCATTCTGAAAGTTGAATTTTTGGAAAAGTACTCAAATTCAGCATTTAAAATTGCAAATCAAGAAATATATTTTAATTTCAAATAAATAGAGAGGCGTAGTCCCGCGCCTTCTGGTGGACCACCATGGGACCTTATTTCAGAAAAAATATGACAGTAGTCAACGGCGTGAGACAAATATATTTTTTGTTCCTGTCTGAATTGCACCATGAATCATACATATGATGTTTGTCAATTTAAAACAAAATTTTGCAAGTCAAGAAAGTCGCAGTTTGTAAAACTGTTGAAGTATCAGACTGTGAAAATACGTAATTAGAAAGACGACACACCCAAAAGTCACATGAGTGACGTCTCTCTCTCTGAAGCTACGATGTCTGTGTGTTTCCTACGGGGATGAACTCACACCAGCAACGGGACTGATCCTTCTTTCTCTTCCCGGCTGATAAAAAGACCAGGAGTCATTGGATAAAACACATCAGGTAAGATAACGTTACATCTGTGCGTGGAACATAGCTAAGTTAGTTAGCTAGCTGGTGTTGGTCACGTATGTTGTCCGAGACAAGAGATGTAGTTCACTGAGTGGTTTCACACAAAACTAAATGATACTACGACAAACCTACGACGAACTGTAACTTTCTTGACTTGCAGAATTATCTTTTAAATTGACAAATATTCTATGTCTGATTCATGTCACAATTTAAATGGGATGAAAAAAATATTTGTCTCTCTCCGTTGACTACCGTACATATTTTTTCCGAAATAAGGTCCCATGGTGGGTTCGCCTCTCTATTCAGATATATGGTTTTCAAAGTAAAATATTTCAATGCGATAAATTCAGTAGTGTCTAAATTTAAAATATTTATGTCTCTTATTTGCTTCCATACACAACCCCATAATATGAAAATGTCTATTTTGACAGGACACCGCATACGTGTTGAAAAGGTCTGCTGTATAGATGTGACATTGACTTGAATAATTTCTTTTTTACTTGTAATATGCATCTTGATAATTATGATATTGCTTTTTCACTACACAGAATAATGAATACTTCATCATGAACTAATGATGAATAATATATAAATGTTGCTATCATAAAGTGTTCCCTATTCAACAACATAGCATTAAACATATGGCCTATATAGGATTTACTTCATGTGTTTTTACACATGCTTTTATGGTTGTGTATTACTAAAACATCTGGTTCATTAAACATAAACTACACATGGATAAAAGTGTTGGAGAACTAAATGAAAAACGCGTACGATGTATGTGTGCTATTTTTATGAACTACTGTTCAAGTAGCATGTATGTCCTGGGGGTCCACACTGTGAATGTGAACAGGCGTTTTAAACGTATGTTTGAATTAATATAGCCAGATAGGTTTCTGAAGGAGACTATAAAAATGTGTCATAAAAGCCCCAACATTTGTCAATAAAAGAAAGTGAGGGAAAGGCCTCCAGATGGAAGCTGGGACGGCGGTCTGACTGGAGTTTAATGAGAGATATTTCTGTGGGATTTCTGCACTAATTACCTTCCCCAACATCCCAGCCCAGACCGCCAGCCTCTCTCCCCTACTGTTTCATCAAGAGCTCTAAAAGGCCCCAAGAATGTCAGATTGGGCATCACACTACCCATCAGCAGGGCAGCAGAGATATGTTCCATATGACTGAGACAACGGCTGACAACTTAATACAATAGTTTCAGATCTCTTTGGCAAACTATACCTCAGTGTGTGTTTGCGTAGGGGTTGCAGAAGGCAGAGGTCTGTGATGGTAGACAATCATACATCAGCTCTCTCCTGCGGTGTCCCCGGTAGCCTACTGGTTAAACTACATACCACACAACTGCAACATCCAGTTCAAACCCAGAAGGGGGCCTTATCAAATAAAAGCAAAAATACAAAAAACAAAACAAAGCATCAGACCAGAACATGGAATAAATGATTATCAAAAGGCTTGTGAGTGGAAAAATGACGGCTTTCAGTGTGGCCTGTGACATTGCTCAGAAAGAGATGATAATTTCATATAGTAACACTGCTTTCCAACAGATTTTGCAGCCAAAGTTTAAAGAAACTAAATTGAACTTTGACCCATAAATATTCTGACCTCCACATTATATTCAGCATTTACAGATAGATAGATAGATAGATAGATAGATAGATAGATAGTTATATAGATAGATAGATAGATAGATAGATAGATAGATAGATAGATAGATAGATAGAGTACTTTACAGAGTACTTTTCTGTTACAGCAGCTGAGAGTATTAAAGTGTGAGTAGGCTGTATATTTTTGGCATCATTTGGCAAAAAATCCTTAATAACCTTTCAGCATATTGTAATTCAAGTGTTCTCAGAGAAAACTAGACTTCTGCACCTCCTCATGGCTCTGTTTTCAGGCTGTAAATTTAAATTAAATCTAGCCCGTGACGGGAGACTTTGGCCAATCACAGGTCATTTCAGAGAGAGAGCGTTCCTATTGGCTGTTCATTCAACGGAGGCAGCTGTCAATCACTGGTAAACTCCAATCAAACGGTCAAACTAGGCAGCGCTGATCAAATATGAATTCATATTCTGTCACTTTAATGCCTATTTCTTGCATAAAATGTTCTCAGAAACATCTTGTAGTATACTGTTTAGCTGTAAAATGAGAACGTTTGCTCCGGCTGGTGGGCGGTGCTTGGTGTTTCCTCAACTGATCTCAACATCTCATTTCTCAGCTGCTCAGAGATGGCAAGGCTCCAGCTCAGCTCTGATTGGTTGTTTTCCTCCGGTCTGTGGAATCTTGCAGATACCATCAGGAGCACCGGAGGACACCACATGATTTTTCTCAGATTACCTGTCTCATGCACTACTGTCAGGATATAATGACTGTTTTATAAAGCAAAAAAGCCTATACCCAAGGGTTGAGTGGGTTATTAATTCACTTAGAAGTGTGTTGGTATGTTTGCCCTGTGCAGTCGCATCACTCACTAACCTGGTCTGACGGCGAATCCTGTGAGTGCATAACATCCCAGTTAGCCCCTTTGTGGGATAGCACTTTACATGATGCTCAGTGGGTCAAAACATCACCTTGTTTTAGACTTAAAGGGTAACTTAAAGGGTTTTGAAAAATACCAAAGTTTCCCTTTAACACAGGTTTTTTCCTTTAACCTTTAACCTTTAACCTTTAGATTAGGATTTAGATACACATGTTTGGATCAGAGGTCACCTCCTCACCAATCAGCTCCCTGGAAAAATGTCCTTATTCTCACAAGATCCTGATATAGATAAAAACACTATCCAGTACTGCCACTCAGTTTGCTTTCCATGGTAATAAATATGAAATACCTCTTTGACCCTGGCCTACTTATCAATGAAATTTGGAGTTACATATTAATTGTACTTAAATTGTCATGCAGGATGAACGACAGCGGTTGGTTCAAGTCTGCTGATTTCTAATTTGATCACTACAGATCTGGCAATGAGACAATAATCTTCTTTTGAATCTACTTATATATGCATTATGAATGTTGAACAGCTCAGAGAAAGTGAAACTACTGACTGATGGCTTTGTGTCAGCCAGGCAGAGGGCAGCTCATACCGTGGGCAGCTCCTCTGCTGTGTGATCATGACTGCAGTATTTTCCTCTAACTTTTCATGTTGAGATGAAAGAGCACAATGTTAAGGTTCAAAGAAACAGGACAAGGTAAGCCCAGACGAGGGCTCCTGCAGGCCTGGTGAATAGAAAGAGGACAGCTGCCTTTGGTGGATTCCTGGAAGTGATACTGGAGAGAACCTGATTACACCCATTTGAGATGCATTTTTTCAATATCCAAAGAACTGTTCTGTCTGATTACAATGCACACTGGAATAGTGGTGAGAGTGGTGTCTTCAACAGGCGCCTGACACAAGCCAGACAGATGTGTGAAGATATCAGTCTACCTCTGTTATCTGCTCTCATGGGGCTTCAAAGGCTTAGACACAGTGTACCGCTCCTTTTAGTACGTATGCATTGTGGTAGATCTGGACGGAATTTCAGTTTAAAACATTAAAAAAATGAACTGACATCATCAACACAATTTGAAGAGGTTACAGTGTTGACGTTCATCACAGTCTCACGGCAGATTGTGAAATAGTCACGAAATTTTATTTATTTGATTCGGGTACATAGACACGAATTTGCCTTTTTTTTCGTGACGCTCAGAACGACTTTCAACAACGTCCAGCAACATGTGACGCACGTGTCAATTTCCGCCCCAGTCTTTTCAAAATAAATTACTTAGTTAGGTTTAAGAATAGATCGACTTGCCTAGGTTTAGGCAACAAAACTACTTAGTTAGGTTTAGGAAAAGATTGACTTGGTTAGGTTTAGGCAACAAAACTATTAGTTAGGTTTAGGAAAAGATCCACTTGGTTAGGTTTAGGCAACAAAACTACTTAGTTAGGTTTAGGAAAGATTGACTTGGTTAGGTTTAGGCAACAAAACTACTCAGTTAGGTGTAGGAAAAGATTGACTTGGTTAGGTTTAGGCAACAAAACTATTAGTTAGGTTTAGGAAAAGATTGACTTGGTTAGGTTTAGGCAACAAACCTATTAGTTAGGTTTAGGAAAAGATCGACTTGGTTAGGTTTAGGCAACAAAACTACTTAGTTAGGTTTAGGAAAAGATTGACTTGGTTAGGTTTAGGCAACAAAACTACTAAGTTAGGTTTAGGAATAGATCGACTTGCCTAAGTTTAGGCAACAAAACGACTTAGTTAGGTTTAGGAAAAGATCGACTTGGTTAGGTTTAGGCAGCAAAACTATTTAGTTAGGTTGAGGAAAAGATTGACTTGGTTATGCTTGGGCAACAAAACTACTTAGTTAGGTTTAGGGAAAAAAAACGACTTGGTTAAGCTTAGGCAACAAAACTACTTAGTTGGTTTAGGAAAAGATTGACTCGGTTAGGCTTAGGCAACAAAACTACTTAGTAAGGTTTAGGAAAAGATCGACTTGATTAGGCTTAAGCAACAAAACTACTTAGTAAGGTTTAGGAAAGATCGACTTGGTTAGGCTTAGGCAACAAAACTACTTAGTAAGGTGTAGGAATAGTTTGACTTGGTTAGGCTTAGGCAACAAAACTACTTAGTTAAGTTTAGGAAAATATTGATTTGGTTAGAATTAGGCAACAAAACTACTTAGTTAGGTTTAGGAAAAGATCGACTTGGTTAGGCTTAGGCAACAAAACTACTTAGTTAGGTTTAGGAAAGATCAACTTGTTTAGGCTTAGGCAACACAACTACTTAGTAAGGTTTAGGAATAATTTGACTTGGTTAGGCTTAGGCAACAAAACTACTTAGTTAGGTTTAGGAAAAGATTGATTTGGTTAGGCTTGGGCAACAAACTACTTAGTTAGGTTTAGGAAAAGTTCGACTTGGTTAGGCTTAGGCAAAAAACTACTTAGTTAAGCTTAGGAAAAGATTGACTTGGTTAGGCTTAGGCAACAAAACTATTTAGTTAGGTTTAGGGAAAGATCGACTTGGTTAGGCTTAAGCAACAAAACTACTTAGTTAAGTTTAGGAAAAGATCGACTTGGTTAGGCTTAGGCAACAAACAACTTAGTTAGGTTTAGGAAAAGATTGACTTTGTTAGGTTTAGGCGACAAAACTATTTAGTTAGGTTTAGGGAAAGATCGACTTGGTTAGGCTTAAGCAACAAAACTACTTAGTTAAGTTTAGGAAAAGATCGACTTGGTTAGGCTTAGGCAACAAACAACTTAGTTAGGTTTAGGAAAAGATTGACTTTGTTAGGTTTAGGCGACAAACTACTAAGTTAGGTTTAGGAAAGATCGACTTGGTTAGGCTTAGGCAGCAAAACTACTTAGTTACGTTTAGGAAAAGATTGACTTGGTTAGAATTAGGCAACAAAACTACTTAGTTAGCTTTAGAAAAGATCGACTTGGTTAGGCTTAGGCAACAAAACTACTTAGTTAGGTTTAGGAAAAGATCGACTTAGTTAGGCTGGGGCAACAAAACTACTTAGTTAAGTTTAGGAAAGATCGACTTGGTTAGGCTTAGGCAACAAAACTATTTAGTGAAGTTTAGAACTCCGGAAGTGCTGTAACTTAATTTACTTAGTTAACTTAGTTATGTGACAAATAATGAACTCTGACTTGTGGTTTCACACGGGAAAGTCTGGTGTTTTTTGACCCACCCATGCACCTCATCCTCCTTCGTTTGCGGCATTCGCCGCTCTTTGTACGTCCTGGTCCACAATTACATGGATTACATACGAATTGATTTTGTGCTTACCATTGCAGAAAAAATTGGAAATTCGTGTTTATGTACACAAATCAATACATTCAATTTTGTGACTATTTCACAAACTGCTGTTTCCACATATATATATATATATATCCTATTACAGTCAAGAAAAAGACTGCCTGGGAGGGTAGGGAGGGTGTTCTTTGGGCCTGAATTTGCTGGTGAAATCTGATAGTGCTCTGCAACAGCAGATTATCCCATTTAATGTGCTAGACAGCACTTTTCAAGTTCTCCTGTTTGTTTTGGGGGGTTGTAAATGACTCATGTTCCCTGACAAAAAGCCTTAATAGCTTATTGGTTAGTCAGATTGTGGTAAGAAAAAACAGTTTACATATTAAATGATTTCATAATTCTCTCCAGTCTGTTTCTACATATTGGATCAGTTTGAGTCCCAGTGGAAATAGTTGCCTTTGTGGGCCCACTGATCAGCTGGCTGAGGTCAGAGATATCCGTTATCTGCTGGAGGTTCCATCTAGATCCCCTGTTCTTTCAATTGACATCCCATAATAATTACCTCTTACTGGAAATTACATTCCCCTAATCAGTTCTCAAATTTCTCCTGCAAACTATTTGAAGAGAGAAGACAATAAACTACAATAAGAACTGAAGCCATTTGTGGTGAGAGGATGATATTCAGACCAATGCATTCCAGTTCATCACAGTCTGACCAATGGATTTTATTACACTGGAATCACATAAACCATAACTCCGCCTCCCTTTGAGCCCATATAATCAGCACTTTTAATGCTGCTGATGGAGCATTTTCATGTGGGCAAGTCTCACATGAACAAAAGAAATCTAAATCACAGTCAAACAAAACATGATGGACTTGGTTACTTTAAGCTTTGTGTAATTGTTGCCTTTATACTGTTTACATAATATCTTTACTTTTTCTAAGACCAATGTCATAATTAAGAATTTATGTAAGTTAGATTTGTTATTTATACATTATTTCATTTAGTACAAGTAATAGTGCTATTATTTTGAAGTTTCAGCTTGAGTCCAGTCACGTACAGGTCTTTTTGGGCTGCTTTCGGATGAATAAGACTCTCAAGCAACCGGTGAGAAGTTATATGCTCGTCTCAACGGACTTTAATTTGATGTGAACGGTTATAAGGAAACCTCTGAAGACTCAAAGACTATTCCACTTTTTTTTACCATGCAGACAACGAGGTATTTTTGTTGTGTTTGTCTGTATTTTACTTTGGTAAAATGATATTCCACATGCTGTACGTGTTATTGTTTTGTAACAGTCCCTCATTCTTTGCTACTTGCTGTCATTTCCCTTTTTCCTAGTTCATTTTAGCTGAATGTCACTGTTCCCCTGAGTAGATTGGAGGGTTATTCAGATCACCTGTTGACCAGGGTGTGAGGACTGGGTCCTAATTAACAATAGAGAGCAGCTCGGTGCATTTCCCCTCTTGGCTAATCAGGGTGAGACGACACTCTTTCTTTAGGGTTTAAGAGAGGAGGGGAACTGTACACTCAGGGCATTCTGGTCCTCCCTTGACTTAATGAAAACCGCATTTCTGCAGATATTGTCAGCCAGAAGAAAATCTGGTCTTTAAGTCCTTTTGAGCTTTTTTGCTGTATAAACTTTTCTGGTTGAGGGTGGTTTTGAGCATTGTGAGACCTAGCTGGAGTGAATATTAAAGAAAACCTTTCACTAGGTTACCTGCATCAGGACAGACATTAGTTTGATTCGTGCAAGAGCTTGTACTTTTCCAACGATACACTAACGCCCACACAGGCTTTATTTTACTAATTTTGTTTATTGGTTTATTTCCATTGAAACCCTTTATATACATTTCCTTATTATAAAAGAGACATCTTTATTATCAATCAAAGAGACATTTTATTATAATTGAAGAGGCTTTTTTTCATTATTGTTAAGGAGGCATTTTTTCATTGTGAAAGTACTTGTGAGCTTTGTTTTATGTTATGTGGTTAGGAACTGGCTCTCTGGCTCCTTCCCGATCAGCTGAAATCTGGGGAATCGGTACCACCACAGTTTTATGTTGATCTAAGATGGTCTCTACGGTATAGTTTCTCGTCAATACACTATTTCACACATGGATAAATAATGGTCATGGTATTGTGTGGCTCAGTTAGTGTAATGGCACAGCAGCTTTTTAAGACAGTTGGAAAGCATGGACCCATCAACACCATGGATGTAATAAGAGAAGTGGATACAGCGTCGGAGGCGGGCCCCCGATCATGAGAGTTGCTCAGTGGCGCATGAAGACAAAAATGTTTGAGTTTTAAATTTCAAATTACCCAGATCTTCTGCATCCTTGAACCCATAAAGCAAGCGCACTAGCGTTTCCTTTAACCCCGCCTCCCAACTGCTCGTTCTCGGCTCGCTCACTTGAACGGCAGTTCATTATAACTCTGGATTCAGCTATTGGTGAATTTTACAACTTCTAGGACCTAATGATTCAAATAAGGGCTATTCAAGTGTTCATACTGGGAAGTTTATTCACCTAAAATATATCTGCTGACTTACAGGCATCTCTTTTCCAATGTAAGTCTATGGTAAAAAAAAAAGTAATTTTGAGCCCAATGGCATCATGTGACCGAACCAGAAATTGTAATTCCATCGTTTGGCCACTATGTCAACAGCACGCACTCTACTGAATACATAATCAGTCAGTGTATAAACAACACAAGGGTTAATTAAGCTCAGACAGAGCTCATAACAGTAGCCTTGTTTTTACTGACATATTTTTATTCTCATATTGAGTATTGCTGTATGGAAACGACAAAATTTGATAGAACTTTTATCAATTGCAACTTCTTCAATTGCTAAAAGTTTTTACGCTCACTTGAGGTGGTTTTTTGCCTTTGTCGAAAAAGAGTTGATGCACTAAATGTGATATGGAAACACCTTTGCTGAATAAATTGTGACGTAGCGAACATGACTGATCAGCTGTTTCTGCTGTCGGCATCTTCCTAGATATTCCCATAACGTGCTTGTCTTCGTCTCCAGAGAGCATGAAACATGGTCGATTCTAGCTGACATGAAAGAATTGTTAAAACTTGCCCAATTGACACAAATTCCTGAAGACCTCTCTCCATTTTTCTCTCTAGATGGTTAGATGGCCAAGGTCACTTGTGTTGTTTCCGGTTCTCAACCTCTACTTCTTCTTCTACTCTGTTTACTGGTAGATTACAGCCATGCGTAGCCTATGGCGCCAACTTCTGATCAAACTACGCTGTACCCGAGTTTATTCGCTCAAAACCGGCCGATGGAAACGTGCCTAATTCGCATTACTTTTTTCGTTCGCTTAAAATTTGCTTGACAATTGAATTGAAACACTACTATTGTCGCAAATGTGTCATACTGAAAATCACATGAAGCCGTTTGATGAGCTGCTGATCAAGTTAAGATGCAGTAGCACTTGATGAAAGATTTGTTGTGCTTCACGCCGCTGGGTCTTTTGTCCGCAGCCATGAAAGAAGTTAATTCACTGAAGAAACCTTCTCTAATGTATCTCTGCCATCTAGGAGCTAACACAAGTCCTTCAGCTGTGCAGGTCCATGAAAAAACACCGGGTAGTCCTGCTGAAGTTGTGCAACCATCGGCAACAAAAGCACCGTGGGACTTTTATTTTGGATGTGCCTGGGAAAACGTGAAAAGCACACTGAGAAGCCCGACCTCCATACTGCCTCTTTTAAGCCCCACTACTTTGATAGAGACTGTGCCAAAGTTGGAATGAAAAGCTCATTTTGCCTCTTCCTCTGCACAGCAAAGTACCCAGAAACCCCTCCAAGGTCTCCTCTCAATCCCAGCGCTCTGCTTTATGAAAAGGTAATATGCTTTGAACACTGCGTGGACCTGTTTGGCTTAGGATATAATGCTTTTATTATTTAGACGGTGAGCTGCTGAGAGCAGTAGTGTGTTAAAGCAGTAAGGTTCAAAACATGCACACACCTACACATCCAGTGGTTCTGGGAGGCTGTGTGGCAAATGCCCTTCGTCTCCAGGGCCACTCAGCCATAGAAACACTGTCCTGAGAATGTTTCATGAGGACTTTGGGCATCCTTGGGTCACACTGACATTTCAGCACAGATACTCTGGTTCAGTTTGTTTTCTACTTCTGACAATGCAGTGCCAAAGCAACACAACAATAAGGTCTTGGTACCAAAGATAAGTACAAAAAGAATAAATGAATAGACCGTATTACCAAATTAAAAGCACAACCTGTGATCCAAATGTCAAACGACAAGTAACTGCCAAAGGAACCTTGTAGCTTTCTATTTGACCAGGTGAAACTTCCAGGTTTTGACCTGAACTGGAATGGGGTCAAAGGTATCAACTAGTGGACAGAGACAGTGGACAGCCTGAGAAAGATCAATGGGGGCCTTTACATCTGACACCAAAGACCATCTTTGTTACACATACTGTCCCCACTTAAGTTACAGCACTTCCGGAGTTATTTTAACCCAAACCGTGATCTTTTCCTAAACCTGACTAAGTAGTTTTATTTTGAAAAGACTGGAGCGGAAATTGACACATCAGTTATTTTAATCCAAACCACAATCTTTTCCTAAAGCTCTCTAAGTAGTTTTTGTCACGTAACTTCCGTACTTAAGTTACGCCACTTCTGGTGTTATTTAAAACTAAACCGCAACTAAGTAGTTTGTTGCCTAATCCTAACCAAGCCGATCTAGTCCTAAACCTAACTAAGTAGTTTTATTTTGAAAAGACTGGAGCATAAATTGACCCCTAAAAGCACAGGACTTTCACCCAGGAGACCAATGTTTGTGTTCCGTGTGAAACCACAAGTCAAAGTTGATTTATTTGTTTCGTAACTTCCGTACTTAAGTGACGCCACTTCTGATGTTATTTTAATCCAAACCACAATCCTTTCCTAAACATAACTAAGTAGTTTCGTTGCCTAAGCCTAACCAAGTCGATCTAGTCCTAAACTTAACTAAGTAGTTTAATTTTGAAAAGACTGGAGTGGAAATTGACACATGCTTCACGTGTTGCTGGACATTCGTAGGAAAACGCACTAAAAGTACGTTGTTGAAAGCCGTGCTGAGCATCACGAAAAAAAGGCAAATTCATGTCTATGTACACGAATGAAATAAATTAAATTTCGTGACTATTTCACGAACTACCATGAGACTGTGTTGCACCTTCCTATGTCATATGCAGGCTCATTAGAATATACCCCCCCCCCCCCCATCTGAACCAACAGCTTGAGAACTACCTTTGTAAAGGTGCATCATATTTTTCTTGCAAGCCAATAAGAGCACCCTGGGCTTCTCAGGAGGGGGGGGCTTAAAGAGAAAGGCGCTAAAACGGAGCGTTTCAGACAGAGGGTGAATACAGGTATATTCAGACAGACACTATGAGAAAAATAATGTGTTTTTTGAACATTAAAGGATGTAAACATGTTCTGGTAGAAACCCAAAATACAAGTAGGAACCTGAAAATGAGCATGATATGTCCCCTAATGATTTGTTATAGGTTTCAGTATATTTTGTAAAACAGGCCTATATTCCATCCTGTAATTTATGTGGTGGAAAAATGACTGATTGGTACTTTATCTTGGCTGCGTTGTCAGTTTGGGTGGTCACAGCGTCTGTATTTACACCTGGATTTTATGCTCTACCTAATCCAATCACCCAGAACACGATCAAATGAGCTGAGCTTTAGTTTTTGCACATAGGAGACCAATAAAGCACAAGAGGAATTTATCCATGCCTACAGGGCCGTGTGTGTGTCAAATCTCACGTAAAGCGCTCCTGCACTGCTACGTTTAATAAATCTGTTTGTGAGCCTCCGCTAGCAGCGCTACCTCTAAAACAGGCTGACGGGTCGGTGAGTAACCATGTGTTTAGAGGGCAACATCATTATAGGAGAGAGTGAACAAAATAACATAAAATCCCTCATAAACAAGAGTGATTTTGTAAATCAAGTGTGGGTTTAGATCTGCTGACGGCTCGGCGGTGTGTGTCCTCGCATGCCCCGGCCCAAGACATGAAAAGGCCGTGCACACACACACACACACACACAAACACACACACACACACTTTTACAATACATAGTAGCAGAAGGTAGTGTACAACGTGCTGCTCTCTCTCCCACACAGAGGTAGTGTATGTATCTCGCCCTCTCCTCTCATTCAGTATGTAGTGGAGCTGCTTGTAAAGTCCTCCCACCCGAACATGACTTTCAGACTGGCATGCTAATTGAAAACAGCACTGTTCCCCTGCTTCCTGCCTTTTCTACTGCCTCATATAGACACCGACACACAAACACACACACTATCAAACTTTCTCCCTCACTCGACACACATACATGAGTGTATGCTGTAATAGCTTGAAAATAACATTGTTAGCTGCACAATAAACCTGTTCTTTATACCCAATTTAGCAATTGAAAATATAGACTCTGTGTGTTCTCTGCCCCAACATGTACCCATAAAGTCTGGCCCTGTGTAGTATGGAGACAGGAATGAATAAAGGCTGGATTTGCCATGATGCTGTTTTATATGAAAATGCTGAATAATAGGAGTCGACAGCCAACGTGCCCGACATGTCTGTCCATCATCCAGAACGAGACGAGGTGGCAAACAGCTTCTGAACATCCTCGGGGGTGTGTTGTTTTTTAGTCAAACACCGCAATACTCATAGTGCTAACAGTGTCATACTAATCAAAGTGTTAGTCAGTATGTAGGAATTTCCTTTGAGAAATCGTTAAAAAAAAAACAGTTTGAATAACCACACCTCGGCCTTATGATACGCTGCACACTTTTTCCCATTTTGGCATCTTGGAAGTGGAATAAAACCGGGTGCCAGTACTCTAAAGCAGCAGCCAGCACAGCACACACATTTGAGTTTTATGGGTAAAGTTTGTTTTTTTCTGGTTTGAGCAGATAAATGATCAGCTAATAGATATGTTTTACTAATTTGTAATTTCCAGTTTTAAATGTTTGATACACATAATGCTTTCTTAAAGCTGCAGTTGGTAACTTTGAGCAAATACGGTAAAAAGTTATATTTATAAAACTGTCACTATATCCTGACAGTATGAGACAGATAATCTGTGAAAAAAATCTGGGTCCTCCGCCTCCTTTAGTGCTCTTAATGGCATTTGCATGATTCCATCGCGCCCGAAGGAAAACAACCAATCAGAGCTGAGCAGTCTCTAAAGCAGCTGTCGATCACTGCTCGCAAAACTTGTGAACTCCGATCAAATGGTCAAACTAGGCAGCACTGATCAAATATGAATCAATATTCTGTTACTGTAATGACTATTTCTCTTCTCAAATGTCTTCAGAAACATTTTGTATCGTACTGTTTAGCTGTAAAATTAGAAATTTGCTCTGGTTGGTGGGCGGTGCTTGGTTTTGGCTCGACTATTTTCAACATGGCGGTGGGGTCACAAACTTTTTCATTTCTCAAATATTTGGTAAGGTTTAGGCAACAAAATTACTTGGCCTAGGAAAACATCGTGGGTTGGGTTAAAATAAGTATGTTTGTTTCGTAAAATAGGATGTTTGTTTCATAACCAGCGTTAGCTAAATTAAAGACAGGGTCGACGATGTTATCCGGTATACACTATTTGTTATATTGGTTGAAATGGTCTTTACACCCCGACAGCGATCCAGTACTGATGAGCTCTGAAAAAGGACCGGAAAAGAGCCGTCATCTGTAGCTGCTGTAATCCTGTAAAAACGTCTACCAATCACTGCCTCGAGGTCCGCTTGGAAAGAACCAATCAGATGCCTCCCTGCCTCCCTGCTCGTACTCTACCCTTGGCGTGCACCAGCCTGAACTCAAAGCGCGTCGCCGCCGCACGTTTCCTGGAGAATGGAAGAGAAAACTCAGCCCTGCAGTAGCACTGCACAGGTTACTTGTCATGAGGAAGCGTTGTTGAGTTGAGGTCCTCTCTCCTCTCTGTGTCTGTGAAGTAGTTACGATGCGGCGGTGCTCGTGCATGTGTGTGGGGGGCGTTGCCTTGGAAGGAGCCCCGAGACGGAGTTCCTGAGGCGATGCTACATTCAAGTTATGCTAGCTCTCCAACATTGTCGACCCTATCTAAGTAACTAAACTGATGTCGATCAATGCGGGATACACACTACACGAGAATCAAGCTTATTTTTGGCCCGATTTCCCCCTCACAACAATCGTCAGCAAAGCCCTGATTTTTTTGATGGTTCTAAAGATTATATTTCCATATATTCCTGTGGTGTGAGGTATGTTAAGAGTGTTTTTACATCTCACGATCAGCTCGGAAGTCTATCCTGGCCGCACCGATTTCAAATCGTAAATAAACATTAAACATGTTCAATATTCACGATGGGATATCCTGTTGTGTGTGGGGAACCCCGAGGACAGACGACGACGCAGTCACGTGGAAAAGAACGATAGCCAATAGAGAACCAAGCTGACTGAAGAAGGAAGGACAACCACCGCTGTCATTGCGGCTGTGGCTAATTCATGAGCTAATGCAAAACGTGAAGCATAAAGTAGTAGTAAGATGGAGCTCAGACATGGAGGAGCAACTTGTTGATTTGTGGCAACAACACAAGTGTTTATTTAAAGTGTCTCCATGACTTCATCACCACAGTCATGTTTGATTTGATTTTGCGAGATTTCTGTTATTTTTAGTCGGGACTCTTGTTGTTCATGAATGAATCTGTTAGTGTGTGGTGGCTGTTTTGGCCAAATTGTTGCTCACTATAGGAACAAAACTGTTAAACTGAATATAACATGTCGTTATGTGTGGGCTCTCTCACATTTTACACATCTGGTAAGTTTTAGTGTGGGCCAGCTTTAAATCAGTGTTGACCTATTGACACGGGACACTAACAGCGGTCTCCTGGGTGAAACTCCTGTGTTTCTGTGTTTCAGTCAATGACACTGACTGAAATAAGCATAGATTCCGATAATAACAATGAAATTAAAATATAACTTAAACTAACATAGATTTTATTCACAAGACTAAGTTTCATAAGCGTAAACAGTCTTTTCCCTAGATAGCTAATGACTGTTTACAGCAAGTGCAAAACGGTTGGACTCAAGAAATTGGTGTTTTTGTGTTTTTGCTGCTCACGAAGAGGGTGTTTTCATCCAAACATCTCTCCCTCAGACACAAACACACACACAATTCATTCCAGAGCCTTTTGTTTTTAGCACCTTAGCGACCGTCCACAGCAGCTCTGAAAGTTACACAAACACTGATTTCTAACCTTGTAGTCCCATGTAGTCATTCTGTATTCTGACAGAACTACAGGGAGAGCATAGCTGAGATGTATTTGCTTCTCTTCACCTGCCTTTAATTCCCTTTTCACCTGCCTCTGAATCATCTACAAATGGTCCAGAACGCTGCTGCAAGGCGGTTGACCACGTCCAGCAGGACGACCCACATCACATTTACCTTCTAGACATGACCCTGCATAGTCAGGCACCAGAGTCCATCTCTGACCTGCTCTGTCCTTATATCACCAGTAGGTCACATAGATCAAACTCTCGCTGTAATATTTACATGTCACCACAAGTGAGATCATAAGTTGTCATCACTCTGCTGTCATCAACTGTCTCTTTACATGCATAAATGAGGAAAGGGAGGTCATTCAGGTTTATGTCCATTGCCCTTCTGAGTGCTCCAAACCTCGCCTTCAATCACCCAAAAGCACATTCAATCACCATTCAGCATCAACATGTTTAATGTGTTCCTGCTTTGGCCTCCTGTGACTGGAACATTTTTCAAATGTAACGATGTAATCAATCCGAGCAGCACTAATAAAACGTATTGTTTCTTTTACTGTTTTATGGTCTTATGGTCTTACTTTACACCTCTGTCGGAGCTGTGAATCACCTTTTGGAGCGCCAGCCAACTTAACAGTATATGCATGCAGAGGATGCTGTTGGTTATTGTACATACTATAACATGCTGTCAGAGTTAACACTGATTGTAAGAGCCAGATAGATCACTTTGGAAATATAACAAAGATGAGTTTAACATTCCACCTCAGTGTGAGGCTGTGGTGAGCTACAGTACACAGAGAATATGTACCTGAGAACAGGTGGCATTGTTAGTCAGCTGTATTTATTTATATATTTTATCAGATGACTGTGCAATCATAAAATAGGGATGTGACCCACAGGGGTTTCCGTGCTGATTACCGGTAGCATTTATCAGTCATGATCATTATTTTATGCAGGTTCAGAACATAATATGTATTTTGAGTTAGGCTATATTAAAGCAGTATAAGTATAGGTGATGATGGGGAGCAGGAGTGAGAGAACAGAGGTTTAACCTACCGAGCTGTCTTTCCCAACAGATGTTGGCAGAAATGCAAGGTTTTGTTGTTTGCTGACAGAAACAGGAGGAAGAGGAACAGGTCTTGCCATTTTCAAGTATTTTAGTGTTGATGGAAATCTTTTCAAAAGGACCTGAAAATGCTATAGTGGACGCATGGCAATTTTCTCAAATTTAGTCAAATAGTGTGTTCAGTTATTTAGCTTTTTTCTATGTCATTAAAGGTAGGAAGTGTAATACTATGTGAATTTTGAATTGTATGCCTCCGCCAACCAGTCAGGTTGCAGTTTACATCCATGTCTGTCCTAAATGTCATCACTTCAACACACATCATTTTATCCTGTTAGACATTTGTGCGAAATTGTCATAATTAGCATATGAATTCAGTTATGGCCAAAACATGTTTTGTGAGGTCACAGTGACTTTGACCTATGACCACCAAAATCTAATCAGGTCGTCCTTGAGTGGACATTTGTGCCAAATTTGAAGAAAGTCCCTCCAGGCATTCCTGAGATATTGCGTACACGACAATGGAACGGACGTGAGGTCACAGTGACCTTTGACCACCAAAATTTATTCAGGTCATCCTTGAGTCCAAGTGGATGTTGGTGCCAAATTTGAAGAGATTCCCTCATGGCGTTCCTTAGATATCGAGTTCACAAGAATGGGACGGACCTGAGGTCACAGTGACCTTTGACCACCAAAATCTAATCAGTTCGTCTTTGAGTCCAAGTGGACGTTTGTGCCAAATTTTAAGAAATTCCCTCCAGGTGTTCCTGAGATAATGAGTTCACAAGAATGGGACGGACGGATGGACAACCTAAAACATAATGGCTGTGGCGTGGAGGCCTAATAAAACACCTAGTTGGGAGCTGAGATGTTGAATGAAGGTTGGTGAATTATAAACGGTGCATAAACTTGAACATAATAAGTGGCAGGTCAGCCCTGCTGTCCAGGATGATGACAGCTGGGAAGCAAGAGGGCGATTGGTGGAGTACAGTAGTACAGTATTTACAGTGTGTGTCATCAGTGGCCGGCTGAGATGGGGTCAGTCAGTGCTGTGAGTTTCACTGTGGACTGTCAGTTTTGGATGGACTGTGTTGTCGACATCACTGCAGAGGGAGTGCCACCATGTGTGACAGCGTCTTCAAAGTACAACTTCAAACAAAAACCAACACACACACACCCAGTTCCCTCAGTTAGTCAGTCAGTCTGCTTCTAACAGAGGTGCTCTGAACTCACGGCTTGGTGAAGGGTTAGGCTGGTGGAGGACAGAACCGATCACATGATGAATAATAAGCACCCATATTTTTTTTTAAAACCATAAAACTGATTACAAAAACAAAGTGTCCTCATTAGTAGTCCTTATGAAATCTGTTGACAGCGTGTTCCCTTGGTTATTGAGAGTAACTGGAACTGGATTGTGCAAGAGATGTTGATGCTCAATTTTTCAAATGTTATTTTTCAGTGCTTTAAGCCCCACAAACTAAATTTCCTGTTGTACTGGGCTGGGGGTAGACAAACAAAACCAAAACTATCTGCATGGATAGATGCTGCTACAGGTAAGCGAGAAAATTGTAATTGTAATTTAACCCTTTAACCTCCATTCCAGTTGGCTTCCCTAAGTTAATTGTGGCTGAGTATCTGAATGGGCCTTATCAGCGGTTATCAGCCTCATAGATATGGGTTAGAAGAGGCCTGCTACACCTACTAGTAGGTTCAGAAGGCAGTTATCATCTATTCACATGGTTGATCATGAATATAAGAAAGCGATGACAACCTCTAGTGTCCGTAGTAATTATGATGGGAGCGAAGGTGGAAGTCAGGTGACGTAGTATAAAGAGAGAGATAAAGATGTACAGCATATTTATATGTATGGGGTTGCGGTCGGGGGCGATGGATGGGTCAAACAAACACAGGTCTTTCACCGGGAGCCCGCTGTTCATGTCCCGTGTGAAACTAAAGTCAACTTATTTGAACGTACTTTTGTCACATAATTTACGCTCTTCACTAATGCCAAGTTACATAAGTTATGTGACAAACATACTTCTTTTAACTCTATGATCTTTTCCTAAACCTTACCAAGTTTGTTGCCTAAACCTCAAGTTGTTTTTCTTCAATTCACAACGTTAAATTTCACTTTCACAACATGGTAGGCGCAGTTTGGCCCGTCTGAAACATTAGAATGGTATTAGTCTCGCGCTACAGAAAGGTGTGGCTCCACACATTAGGCTCGTTCGAGATGAACTGTGCCTCGCCTGGAAAGTAGAGGAGATCAGGCGGCCGCAGCAGGGGGCGGAGACTAAAAGCTGCAGTCAAGTCGAACAGTTTCCAGCAGCCTTCAAAGAATTTACAGGAAGTCACAGGAATAGTTACATCCTGTTAGATCCATCTGTGGGCTACTTGTAGTTTGCAGACCACATTCTGATTTATTTATATTTGTTCGTAAGTATATGTGGAAATGTCCGTGTATCTGGCATTGGATTCTATCCTTTATTATTTCTATGTCTGCCTTGTAATAATAATATAATAATAATAATCTTCATTGTTAAACAAGATATGTTTGTTAACAGATGAAACCTTCATTGCACAACATGAGACTAATATCCTACAATCTAGTGTTAAATATTAGAATCACACAGAAAGTTTGGACTTCTTTCTACAACACGTGGTGTTTGTTGTGAAAACTAAGAGCCAATCAGCTCTTTGATCAGGCAAGAGCCAGGCGTTTCCCATCATGCCCCTGGTCTTACAGTCGGTGGAGAGCAGCTGCAGCGCCTGGCTCTAAAAACTGCGGCTGCTTCGATCTCGTGAGGTTATCGTTGCCCACGTGTGCATGACGTACAAATCTAACTGGCATGCATTGTGCGGCGATCAATTCTGCGCAGGCTCATCTCAAACGAGCCTATTATCATTCTGGTATAGGGGGAAAAAATGGTCTGGATTGTTTGTATTTCTTTCAACCAATCACAATCCTCTTGGGTGGCACTAAGCCCAGGATGCAGCGATGGTGCCCTTGCAAAATTGATAGGGGAAGGGGAGAAGAATGTGGCGTGAAATTACAGGCTTATATCAACAGTCTACATCCAGTGAGTCAGACGGAAGTGATAACCACTGACAACGTCCATTCAATCGGCGATAACATTAGAAATGAGTAATTTTAAGTGCGACACTCATGTGGTGTTGCATCATTTGATGAGTCTTATTGGACGCCGTAGCACACACAACATACAGTACCGGATGTAGTCTGTTCATTGGTTTGTGCAATTAGTAGTGTCTTATTTGCCTTTATTTATCTGGTTAAAAATGAGTTCAAATGAAAGCACTTTAACCTCAGTGTTGTCTGCACTCCATATAGAAACTGCAATATTAGTAATTATTCACCTAGAAATACTGTGAATTGTAACTTAGTGTGCTCAATGTTACCTTGATGTGTGATGCTGCTGACTGTGAACTAACTAAAGGGATAATGTGTAGATCTTAACCTTTGTATTATCTAGTAAAGTGAACCAAGTCTTGGGTTAAACAGAGTCTATAAAATCTGTGTTTGACTCATTCTATTAGTAGCTCCGGTGTGGCCAGCCGCATGTTAAATGACACAGCAGCCCGTCAGTGGTTTTGGTGACCAGGAAATGTTACAGAGCTGCTCCAACATTCCTCTGACTCACTGCCACAACATGCAGTCAGCAGACGTGGAAAAAAGGGAAAACATTTATCCAAAACAAGCAAAATAATATTTCCTGATTATAATAGCTTTTTTTTTATATCTTATTCCAAATCCCATCAGATAATTAAAGTCATGGACTGGACTAGTACTGATGGTGCCATGATGTGTCAGCTGCAGCACAGAGGAAACGTTTTTAATGTGATCTAAATGAAGTGTAAAAAGTATGCACCAAATTGTATGTCAACAAGTCCAGCATCAACTCTCCTCATAAGAAAAATACCTGGCTGCACTCCGCTTTAATAAAAAGCTTTTCTGCAACCTTAAGTCATGGTTGAACAGTAATTCTCCCTTTCAGTAAAATAGCCTCTGGACATCGTGACTAAAAGCTGTTGGCTTCATTCACCCACGATCTGGTTTGGAAAATTCCACCCTGCCACAGGGAAATAATACCAGATCAATGGAGTCTAGGCTTCGTTTATTCCTCTCAGCTGACGTCAAGAGCTTGACAACATGGCACATTAGCTACCAATAGTCCGCTGAGGCTTCTGCTGGCTAAAACCTCCTCATGGTTTGGCTGACTTTTCTCAAGGTCAGGTTTTTGTAACCCCTTGTTTTCTGCTTTTACATGGAAAAACATATACAGCAAAGACGTGGATTGACTCAGCTAAACTGAATGCGTTCTGGACTTGACAATGAAGAACACGAGTGAGCAAAATGCTGATAATCAAATCACTCGCAAGAAACTCATTTTACTGGGTTGCTTGCTGATTTACTATTGTGTGCATTTATCATTACAATGTCTAAATTACTATGTGAATACTCTTCATGGGGCTGTGACGTTCAGATCAGATTTTCACTACACGATTATCGTGGTCAAAAGAACTCATGTGATTAATCGCAATTAAATATTTTAATCGATTGACAGCCCTATATGGGATGCATAAATAGCACAATGTTTTAAAGACATTCCGCGTGTCATGATAGCACATTTTAGGCCTTTCGCGTGTCATTTACACGCCACTGGCTTAATGTTTAGAAACTGCTTTTTGTTGAAACATTACCGTGGCAAACGGTCACGATAAATGGCAGCAAAACCACTAGTTAGATTTAGGAAAAACATTGTAGTTGGGCTTAAGATAAGTATGTAAACTAAGTAAAATACGCACGTAAACTAAGTAAAATAAGTAGGTAAACTAAGTAAAATAGGTACATAAACTAAGTAAAATTGGTACGTAAACTAAGTAAAATAGGTATGTAAACTAAGTAAAAAAGTACGTAAACTAAGTAAAATAGATACGTAAACTAAGTAAAATTGGTACGTAAACTAAGTAAAATACATACGTAAACTAAGTATAAAATAGGTACGTAAACTAAGTAAAATAGGTACGTAAAACACATAAGTAAACTTAGAAAAATAGGTACGTAAACTAAGTAAAATAGGTACGTAAACTAAGTAAAATAGGTACGTAAACTAAGTAAAATAGGCACGTAAACTAAGTAAAAAAAGTAGGTAAACTAAGTAAAATAGGTACATAAACTAAGTAAAATAAGTACGTAAACTAAGTAAAATAGGTACGTAAACTAAGTAAAATAGGTACGTAAACTTAGTAAAATAGGTACGTAAACTAGTAAAATAGGTACGTAAACTAAGTAAAATAAGTACGTAAACTAAAATAAGTACGTAAACTAAGTAAAATAGGTACTTAAACTAAGTAAAATAGATACGTAAACTAAGTAAAATAGGTACATGAACTAAGTAAAATAGGTACGTAAACAAAGTAAAACAGGTACGTAAACTAAGTAAAATTGGTACGTAAACTAAGTAAAATCGGTACGTAAACTATGTAAAATAGGTACGTAAACTAAGTAAAATAAGTACGTAAACTAAGTAAAATAAGTACGTAAACTAAGTAAAATAGGTACGTAAACTAAGTAAAATAGTTACGTAAACTAAGTAAAATAGGTACGTAAACTAAGTAAAATTGGTACGTAAACTAAGTAAAATAGGTAGGTAAACTAAGTAAAAAAAGTACGTAAACTAAGTAAAATAAGTACGTAAACTCAGTAAAATAGATACGTAAACTAAGTAAAATAGGTACGTAAACTAAGTAAAATAGGTACGTAAACTAAGTAAAATACATACGTAAATAACGTAACATATGTACGGAAAACATGTCACAAACATCACTAACATAACTTCAAAATTTCTCAACAACACCGGTCTTCTTGTTGAAAGTCAAGTCGTGTTTGTTGGATCCATCCACCTCCCCTCCATCCCACCATAAGCAGTCTTTCTCACTCTTTTTTCTACTTCACTATCTCTGAGCGTAACATATTCACGCGGATTTGTATGCATTGCAGTCAGTACAGACTAGGTGGCATGAAATGACACAGCAAAAGCAACAAAGGCGTTGTTATTGCACGCAAAATGACTTACTAATTATTGTGTCAATGACACGCCATTTGGTGAGACCGGGCTGTTCAAAAGCACCTCATGAACCAGTAAGGCAACACCTGTACTCATTTATCAGCACCATTTAGAAACGCATGGAATTCAAGAGTCAGATGTATGCTGACTGAGTTGTTACGCACAGGAAACAAGTGTGCACAGAGGAAACAGTGACTCTGTCAAACTGCTCTTCTGGGAAAAGACCATGTGGAAAGCAGCAGCTCTCAGAGTGTATACTTGGAACTAAAAAACCCTCCACAGCAGGTACAGTACACACGCAGAGCAGATCATAAGCATGTTGAAGCTTGGGTGCAAGGACACTTGTTGCCCTATAGTGAAGGTCTTGGTCGGGTAAAGTCAATTTTACTGACAATGTCCACTACCAGTAGCTGTAATACAACAAAACAGCGCAACAGCATGGAATACCCAGAAAACCACAGGAATATATCACCTTGTACATCATCCCGTTCACACGAAAGGCATATAAATGATGCCTTTGAATTTCCCTCGGGATCAATAAAGGTAATATCTATCTATCTATCTATCTATCTATCTATCTATCTATCTAAATGCCACAATAATGTGCAAGGCATTTAGCATGCAATAAGTACGCCTAACCCATCCGCAAATAAATGCTATGATAAGAGTTTGTTGATAAAAAGCGAGAAAGACCACTTATAGTAGGCTGGTTGGAGAGGTGGATGGGCCCAACAAACATTAGACTTTTAACCAGGAGACCTGTGTTCGAGACCGTGGTAGGCCGGAGTTTTGTTTCGTTAGTGACGTTTGTCACATGAGTTTGTCTCGTGATGATTGTCACGTTTTTTTTTTTACATTTGTCACGTGTTTTCCGAAGTTGTTTCAGTACATGTTTTACTTACTTATTTTAAGCCCAACCATGACGTTTTCCCTTAACCTAACAAAGTGGTTTTCTTGCCTAAACCTAGCTGCGGACGTTTGCGTGATGTACAAATGACACACGAAAACGCTAAAATGTGTACTCATGATACGCGGAATGTCCCTGTAATGTCGCGGTATTTATCCGCCTTGCTGTGAGACCAGGTTGTGTACTTAGTCTGGGGAACCCTGGAAAGGCTGCCTCAGCAACACACAGCACTGAAGATATGAGTGGCTGACTACTTCAGTAGCTGGTCACTTTGGGTCATTGAACCTTTGTTGGTCTTGAAGATAATTTTAGTTTCAGTCGATCACACAGTAAATCTGCACTGATCAATATTTTTGCTTTAAAAATAGATGACTAGAAAGGTGTTGCTCGTAGTGATGAACCCCCATCACCAACTCTGCTGTTCCCCACACGTCTACTTTAGCTCATTATTTTGGTTTTCTGGCCCACAACCTCATCTCTCATAATCCTCATTTCCAGCCTCAGCAGGCAGATGTTTTCAGTGAACTAGAGTTACCGCCTCGCGGTTGTATGCCTCCGCCAACCAGTCAAGTTGCAGTTTACATCCATGTCTGTCCAGACTCATATTATACTTGTTTTGAAGGAATTTAATATAAGTTAATACTATATTGGCATGCAGGATTCCAGTGAATAATTGAATTGAATTGATCACCTGAAGCTCAATATGAGCTTGTGGTGGACTACCAGAGGAACAGGAGGCCCCCTGTCCTGGTTGTAATCCAGGGAGAGGAAGTGAAGAGGGGGGGGCTCATTCAAGTACCTTGGGGTCCAAATCAATTAAAAAATTGGATTGGACACACAACACTGAAGCCCTCTTCAGAAAGGGAAAGGGCAGACTGTTCCTCCTGAGGAGATATAGATAATTCAGTGTGTGCAACCGGCTCCGGTGGTGTGCTGGGGTGGTGATCAGGTTGGAACTGGACTGGACTGGTGTAGAGGTAGTAGCAGAGAGAAGATTAAGGACACATAGAAGTGGTGTACATCATCTGAAAGCTGGGAACCTGAAGATTAATTTGAGATGCAGCTCAGCACTGTGCGTCAAGTCGTTCTAGTCTTAAATCAGAAATAAAAACCTAATTAATTAATTTAAATAAATTGTGAAAGTGTATAAGGGCTTAGAACAGTGCTTAGCTGGTGGACATAGTGGAGCATTTAGCAGCTAAAGAGACACATTTTCTCAGGATATGGTTGAGAACAAAACAGAGCTAAAAGAGAGTGAATATTGGACTTAAATTCATCTGGTAGACACAAACACAGCTCCAAATGAATGATAAGTAAGGGATAATGTACAGCGAGCCGGTTATTGTTGTGAAAGAATCCCCGACAGGGCGATGGTGCACCCCGACGCGAAGCGGATTCTTTCACAACAATGACCCGCTAGCTGTACATTATCCTGCTTATTACACAGCTACTTAATGAAGAAATAAATATTTTGAAAACAAAAACGGTCCGCCAGAGTCCGACATCAGAGCTGCGCCCATAGCAACGGTCTGTTATACATAGCAACGGTCTGTCATAGAGAAATTACAGTTCTCAGAACGCCGTGATTGACCAATCAAAATCGAGTATTTAACACAGCCGTGTAATAATGTTGCTCTGTGCCTGCTGGACGTGTAAATAGGCAACAATTTGCTAACATGTTCATCATCACAAATTCATAAGGTAACGTCAGACGTTGTGTTTTTCGCCTTTTCCGCTGCCCCTAAGTGGCCACTGCAGTGGGTGCATGAAGCTTTTTGTTGCAGTTGGCTTTGCAGTTCGAGCCACATGCAGTCTGACCTTTGCATCGGCCCTGCATGTGCACTCAATGGTTCATTTCCTGCTACTAAAAGTGCTCCTTGCAAGCATTCAACCTTTGTTGTGCAAGTAGGTTTTGATTGGCCCTGCATGAACTCTTGAGTGTGTGTGTGCTGCCACTGAACATGTGCTGCACTAGACAGTGGCATTCATTAACTTGCTGGAAGACTGAAAGTGATTTACTGCTGTCCAGGCTGGCACATAGTTAATGCCAGGTCAATGGGAGGATATGAAATGCAGGTATATATTCTGGTTGTTTTGTGATGTGGGACATTAAGAATCTTCCTGATTACACCTGCGAGAACGAACATTGGTTAAATCTGTGTGGTTCTGTTACACATTAAAATACTCTCCAATCTTAGTTTTGTATATGAGTTTTGTATATTTTAAGTATACTATTGTCAGTTTTCCTGGAATATTTGTAGTCATGACCAAATATCTTAACATGGTTTGCTTCTGGGTCAGTTATAAGACCTGGAGTGACTCTGAGAGCTAATCTGAGAGCGCTCTGCTTTGAGGCAGACGCCAAACACTATCTAAAAAGAACATCTCCTAATTGCCTACAGACTTCTTCTAAAGTGCATTACAAGCTAACTAACTGCATGCTCAGTCTATTCAGCAGCCACTTATTTCCATGTCTGATAGCTATTGCACCAACATCCTAATGGTATGACCATGTTTGCCTACAGACTACCACTGGACATACAGTATTTCTGTTTCCTTTACAACTGAATCATATCTTTCTGGAAACTAATGTGCCCAGGTTCAACCATGGCCTAGACACTTACCCCATATATTTTCACATATATAGGCACTGTTGACAGATATTCTGACCACACCTGGCTTTGATCATGGGTGTCAACAAAAGGGCTCCAATACCCACACGTTTGGTCGTAGGTACTTTGGTGCTTATTCACACGCCACCTGGTACTGTGGGCAATTGTGTCGACGTCTAAAAAATGCAGTTCACTTAACTCACACTTGATCACACGTATCCAGATACCGCTTCAGAGTGGTATTCAGAGCTCTGTGTGTCCCACAATTCATCCTGGTCTACCACGCAACCAATCCTGTTGTTGGCGATAATGCACCTACAAGCTGGTTTTACCACAGACAATAATCTACAGACATAAGTGTCATTTCCAAAAGTGGTGGGGACATGTCCCCACCACTTTTGGAAATGGCCCATTTTGTCCCCATCACTCATGGATGTATAAAGAGAAATGGATACAGCGCTGGAGGCTCCCGTTCATTCCTATGAGAGTCGCTCAGTGGCGCATGAAGCCAAAATGGTTCAAATGCAGAGTGATAAAGTACTCGGATCATCCGGCGATCTTCCTCATCCATTGGGCCATAGAGCAGGAGCAGTAGAGTTTCCTTTAACTCCGCCTCCATTCACATGAACGGACGAAGGGAAATAACTCTGGATTCAGCTATTAGTGCATTTTACAACTTTTAGGACCTAATGATTTAAATAAGGACTATTCATGTGTTCATACTGGGAAGTTGATTCACCTAAAAAAAAATGATCCGCCGAGTTACAGACGTCTCTTTCCCAATGTAAGTCTATGGGAAATATGTGTTTTTGAGCCCAATGGCATCACGTGACAGACACGGAACTTTTGTAGTACCACCGTTTGGCCACTACAAAAGTTTGCTTCAAAGCCCGGCGCTCTTCCTGGGGGGCTTGCCATTACTTCTTAAAAGTATAGTTTGTTCATAATGTTCTGAAAAATAGCTTGCACCAAGAAATGTTATTTAACAAATGAGAACGCTTTGAGAATGGTTTATTTACACAATAAGAAAACATACAATGTTACGGAGCCCCTAAGGGCACATGGCGGACAAAAATTATATTGGGGAGAAAAAAATCGATAAATCATTTCGCATTCTCCCGAGAAACTTTTGCATAATCTCGCAAAACTTTTTCATTTAGGGTCCCTGTGACCGCTAGTAGCCTGGAAAATATCAATATGGGGCACTGAATTTTATGAATTTACGGTTTATCAGACCACAAATGAGACAAGAATAGCTAGCGCTCCCTGCAGAGGACAGCGGACGGCAGCTCCAGAGATGGACCTTCAGTTAGAGGCTGTAGAAACTCTAATTCAGGCAGCACAAACCCCAGTGACAGCAGTCACAACCAGCAAACCTTCACATTTGTGAAGCTGGAATTATGAAATGATTTCACATGAAATGTGATGGCTTAAGTCATTACATTTCATGTGAAATCATTTCATAATTCCAGCTTCAAAATAGTTTTTCTGTCAATTTACTAATTGATTAATCGACTAATTCCAATTTGGCGATATTTATATTCTGAGATAGATATTGGGGGTGGAGATAGAACCTGACCCAGTATTAATTACCTGAGGAATATTGGAAGGGCTGAGGAGACTGCAGGTAGCTCAACATGGCCTCTTATCTTACGGACTTGTCACTGACAAGAAGCTCTTTCTTCGATTTTGGAAGAAGAATATGCCTACTGTTGAACTCACTAACTGAGTTGACAGAAACTCTGCATTTAGAGACAATTCGATTTATTCTTCAACACAAACTCTGGGAATTTGAGAAGATTTGGCACCCCTCAATCTCCTACCTGAAAGGCTCAAATAACTCAAACCCTGTATAAGACCTACACTACATGCAACATTAGGTGACACTCCTGGGGAGGGTCAAGGGTCAAGGGTTACATAAATAAATGTAACAAATTGTTATAATACCAAGCACCGCCCACCAGCCGGACCAAACTTTCTCATTTTACAGCTAAACAGTACACTACAAGATGTTTCTGAAAACATCTGAGGAGAGAAATAGGCATTACAGTAACAGAATATTGATTCATATTTGATCAGCGCTGCCCATAGTTTGACCGTTTGATCAGAGTTCGCGAGTGATTGACAGCTGCCTCCGTCGAATGAACAGCCAATAGGAACGCTCTGTCTCTGAAATTACCTGTGATTGGCCAGATTTTTTAAAGCCTGAAAACAGAGCCATGAGGAGGAGCAGAAGTCTAGTTTTCTCTCAGAACACTTGAATTACAATATGCTGAAAGGTTATTATGGAACTTTTGCCTAATGATGCCAAAAACATTCTGCCTACTGAAGCTTTAATTTGCCAAAATAGCCATCTCTCGCTGGTCACTTGTTTGATGGTACATCAGGAAGTCTTATCAGTCCATACAGTCATCACATGACCACATGATGTTTTACAGGGAAAAAAAATGAGGGCTTAGCTGTTGTAAATCCTGTCAACTGTAGTGAGTCAAATAGCAGGTCAATGAGGAGGCCTGCTTACTAATGACCTTCTGGTTATGGGGTGAGCTGTCATTTCTCCACATTGTGATATGTCTGCAACATAGTTTTCAGTTTCCACTTGACAGATATTGGCCTTGGTATTCACTTTGAATTCAAAAGGGGAGAATAAGCTCACAAGATGTCAAACATCCAGAGTTCACCCAGAGAGAGATCCAGTGAAGCCTGCTCATATCGTGCATACGGCCTGCTTCTCCCTGCTGCCCCTGAACAACATCTGTGACCTCTTCCCACAGGATGTTGATGTGTGTGAAAGGTTCAAGTTAAACAGGTCATAATTCCCTCTCTATTATCTGATTTATATGTGAAAACATCTCCTTCAAACAACTGGACTTATTCAAGTTTTTCGCCAAAAACGACATTTCACCAGATTACATTTGAACACATCATGATAACGTTGTAATTAACCGTCGCCCAATACTCATTTTTACTGAATAGAGCGTATCATAATGCAACTCATGCTGCATTCAAATGAAACTCTTGAGATTATGTTTACAACATGGGAAGTTGTGTACACAATATGCTTGGCGTTCAAGTGGTTAAGTCGTGAAGAAAACTGCTTTAACGTTACTGTCGGCGTCTAGAAGCCACAGAGGCTAACAATTTAGCAAGCTAGCAAGCGGGTAACATAATGCAGGAAATACAAAGGCATAATGATAGAGGAGAAAGATGAAGCCGTTGGGAATATCAACATTTTCCTCAGACCTATTATAAAATTACAAAGAAAAACAATAAACGACTAAAATTACAATATATTAACTTATTATGCACTGAAAGATGAACTTCCATGGCCTCCGCCATTTCTGATAACGTCAACAAACACGTCACGACTCGTGAACTCTGAGCTTTCAGAAACTTTCCACTTACGAGGTCGTGAATATGACATGAGGGGGGGGCGTTCATATGGACTCTTATTGTGAACATGGTAAACACCACCCCATTTGAAGGCAGCATCAATGCAACCTCCGTTAACGTTAGCTGTTAGCTCCGTTATTTAGCCAAGCCAGGACTGTGCTAACAGCTAACGTTAACTAGCTCGGGGAATCAGGGAAACATAGGGTGTGACCCCTGGACATGTTGATAGTGAGTTTACTGCGTCCTTCCGGATCTTAACGCGTCAGTGCTCTGTTGAGTTTGTCACTTGTTAAGCGATAATTTTCTATCGTCCCCAGGACGTCGTTAGTCTCTTCATTAGAACTTGACAGTACCTGCGGCACTGTACAAAAACGAGCGTCGTCACTTTTTCAGAATTTTTAGCATGGACTTGGTAGAGGGTAGTAGTGTAAAGGACAGAGGGTGTCGTATCCTGTACAGATTGTAAAGCCCCCTGAGGCAAATCCGTGACTTGTGATTTTGGGCTACAACAAATAAAAATCGACTTGACTTGGTAACGAAGTATCGGTTCTCATGACATCATACAATCCCTCTTTTCTTCCTGCTTATAGGATATTTTAAAACATTAAAGGAGCCTTGCGTTAGCTCAGGCACTGCAGACTCGCCACTAATAAGCCACTTCATATTCAGTCATTTGCCCGCTGGTGATTTCGTGCAGGTCTGGTAGGACTGGTGGCTCCGCTGGTGGTACAGCTGTGTTCCCAGATGTCAGCAGTGCATAAAAAACTCTCATAATATGTCAGACAGGAGCAGCTGCCAAAGCTATGAAATAAGACCTAGATCGTAAAAACTACATATGTAAAAGTTTGCTTTGATTTTTCCCAAAGAGGTAATAACAGTTTTTCCTTATTTCAATACAACAATAAAGCATTTTCCCCGGAGTTCACAGTTAATGGAACCGTACAGAGTTACTGAGAACAGCTCCCACTCTCCCTCTGGTATAATTGTGGATGATTTGCATGTTTCCACCACAGAATGGAGGATATGAGGCATGTTTATATACAAACAGAACTATGTGTGTGTGTGTGTGTGTGTGTGTGTTGTACAGCGCTCTCTTGCCGGAACCCTGTGTTCCCCTCACACAGTTCCCATGGTGAGAAGTTCCTGTCATCCCACAGTGTGATACACACACACACACACACAGAGCGAGAGAGGATTCATAATGTTGACAGGCGTACAGATGAGATGAAAGTCATTGTTGTACAGTATTCCTCCATGCTGGAGATGGACTGTATGTCAGATGTCGCTCAGCCATGTTTGTCTGTCATCTCCTCACAGTTCACGTTATTTTTTTTGTGAGTTTCCTTCGCAGCAGGATGTTTGGCTGTGTGTTGGAGCTCTCTGTTTGCACGTGCTCTGACTGTCGTAGGCAAGGAAGCAGAAACCACATGTGACATTCTTCCTGAGCTTCTGAAGATACAAACACCCTCTGCTGATTGAAATATATAACTACAGGACGCTGCACTTATGAGAGATATACCCAAAAAAACTGCCATATAAATTGATCTTATACATTGTATGTTATGTAATGTATTGTACTATACTATGTATGTACATTGCATGTACTTCCAGAGTTGTTTATTGATATTGTACTACTATCTACTCGTACTGTGTTTGATCAGCACAAAACGTCTGTGATTCTCCAAGATTTTGTACGTTTCGATGTGTTGAGGACATAAACACCAAAATCCTCCAATGTTAAAGGCCCAGCGGTTCATGATAACATTTTAACATTTTCTTGGGTCTTTGTGATTTCAGTTACCACAACACAGGTCACAATGCTAGTCTTCTGCAGTGAGACTTTGACTACTCTGATGAGTGAAGTCTCGCCCACAGTGCTCCTACAGTTAGGTAATACCGTGGATATCATGTGATGGTTAAATTGCAGCAATGTAACAGGTGCCGGCAACCTCCAGCCGACCACACTCACATGTTCTGGTCCCGCCCGAAGCTCAAAACATTTTGGTCCGAGATCGTCAACACATTTAACGTAGTATATAATACTGCTATTATCCCCGGCCCTCTCTTGGCTTTCTTCGGAGTGCCCCTTCAGCCCAGTATTTCTAAAGTCATGCAACATGTTCTCACCTTTACTACCTTGTTGGCAAGGCGACTTATGGGTGAAAGATATGTTACTCCCATTGGTTTGGAGAAATTTAGATTTTCCCCCAAGGGTTCCCTGAATTATTTTGAAAAGACTTGGAAACCTCTCCTAAACCATATTAAATCTCAGACCTCCTTTCCTGGTTGTGACGACTGAGCCTCCTTATTTGTTTTGTTGGATTGGCGTTGTTTTTTAATTTCTAATTTTTTACTTACTTAATTAGGGCCCGAACACAAAAGTGCCAGGGGCCCAACGGTGTCCGTGGCACGAAGTGCGAGGAAACCTATTGTTTTTGTAAAGATTATTATTTTTCTGCTGCGCAATGTCATTTTTGAGGAGCTTGGGATGCGCGAAAACTCTTGAAAATTGGCACATGCTTCAGAACTGGCGAAAATTGCATAGTTCTGCAGAGGTTGGGCTTGGCCAGCGGGCTCCATAGCACCCCCAAACGCAAGCCATGTTGGAAAAAAGTTCCTTTGATGTTTGTGACATTTGATGAGATCATTGTTCTCATCTATAAGAATATATCAAATTTTTCTTTTAATTTTTTCACCCAACAGGAAGTCAGCCATTTTGGATTTTGTGTGTTCATTTTCATTTTACGAACCAATGTTTGAGGACTTTAGGATGCACAAAAACTCATGAAACTTTACACGCATATTCACACTAGTACTTACTTTGATTGGTGGTGTAATTGGGCTTGGGCATGGCATGTTGGCACTTTAGTGCCCCCTTATTACTTTTAGCCTTTGAACATACCTTTGATGCCCTTGGTATACTCGAAAACTCATGAAAGTTGGCAAAAAGATGGACGCCTGTGAATTTTCCATGAATGTACAGCGATTTGGTTAAGCATGTTAAGCGGGCTCCATAGCGCCCCCTAATGCGTGGAAGGCCATAGTTTGGACAAAGTTGATCCTATATTCATGAAATTTGGTAGGCACATCCTGCTCATTATTTCCGACATATTTCTCATTGGGTTTCATTAGCTCCTCCCACTTGGAAGTCGGCCATTTTGAATTTTGTGCTTTTTTCATGTGTTTTATGCATACTTTTAAATACTCCTAGAGAATTTATCGGATTCGTGTCAAATTTGGGTGGTATAACCCTCAAACTAATGTGACGCTAAAATGCGAAGGAATTTTTGATCACTCGAATGGTGATGTCATTGGTCATGCGAGAAGACGCCATTTTATCACTTTACAGGTATGGAACTTCTCGATACTCCTCCTAGATGATTCAAGATATCCATCTGAAAGTCGGGCAGCAGAATCTCAACACCTTCACGATGCAAGATTGTGAAGCTTTTGTGTTTTCGCGAAACGACGTTGCGCAACGAATTTTGATGTTTCGACATGACACAGGGGGCTTTTGTAACTTGACTTTACATAGTCCAATCTGCCCCAAATTTCACAAGCTGGATAAGAGTCCATGTGTTTTATTATTTAATATGCGTAGTATGTTTCTAATTTTGTCATTGCTGCTTTAAGTCGTTATGATTGATCGTATTGAAATTGGTTATTCCTTTTTTTTTCTTATTGTTGGGCGCGGGAGGGAAAAATGGATGAAAATTAGAAGACTACTCATTTGCTCTATAATTTATATGCCTTACAATGTTCTTCCAATTAAATTTTTATTTTTTTTAAATTGCAGCAGTGTGCCAAAGAAGCTTTTGTATGGCTCCTTGTTGAGAAAGGGCTGTACCAAGATGTGCTAGAAGAGCTAAATATATAAGCTATCATCACTGCATAATGTCTGCTGTGGCTCTGGAGGAGCTCTGTCATGTCCTGATGATGTCATAGTGATGCCACCAAGGTTAGCTCAGCTTGAGGTCGGAGGCTACACATTTGTAGCAGAAAGCCTGCATTACAAATTAGAGGTGTGGAGTTTGAAGGGCACAAAAAGACAAAATACTGTGTGGTTGCGTTATGGGAAATGTAGGATCCAGTGCTAATGGACCTTGACCCATACTAAGGATTAAAGTTAGGATATCTCTAAAGTTAAAGTGATATCCTGTTATAAATGTCAGCCATTCAGTCAAGTTGCTGATTAATCAATCACTCGTGTCTAGACGGTAACCAACAAGTAGCGTAACTCGTGTAATGGCTAAGGTTAGGCATTGTTGGATGAGGCTGACATGGCCACTAATGTTATTTATTACAAGGCTTTTTTAATACTCGATTCTGATTGGTCAATTACGGCGTTCTACAGTCTGTTATTTCCTTATAGCAGACCGTTGCTATGTATAACAAACCGTTGCTATGGGCGCAGTTCTGATGTCGCAGGACCGTTTTTGTTTCATATTATTGATTTCTTAAGTAGCCGTGTAATAAGCGGGATAATGTACAGCGAGCGGGTCATTGTTGTGAAATAAACCCCTTCAGGGCGTCGGGGTCCTGCATCACATTGTCGGGGTTTATTTCGCAACAATGACCCGTTCGCTGTACATTATCCCTTACATGGTGCTAACTAGTAGAGTAACATTCATCCCAAGGCTGACAGATGGGTGCCAATGATGACTTGTATTCAGAGAACATGTCTATGCAAAATATGAATAAACAATTACACTTAAATCTAAAAGTAGCCATTATTCTCTGCAGATTGCATTATTATTCAATAACTACACACCTCATATAGGGATAATAAGGATCATATAATGTCCTGGAGAAAAAGGTTAAGCCAGTATGAGAAGAAGAAGAGAGGCAGATGAAAACACAGGCGGCTCTACATGCAGGTGATGAGGGACGTGAGGATGTGGACACGTTGATTCAGTCGTCTCCTGCGGCGCCTGTCGACCATCTGGCCTCAGAGTCAGGGTTAAAACATGACGGAGGAACAACAAACTCCACATACACATGCACGGCAAGTTCAGAATGAGGCAGGAAAAAAAATCATTTTCATCACCATGCATTCCTCCTCGTCTTCTTCACCCTCGCTTTCTCCACAACTTCCAGTCAGCACCGAGACCGTGGTCTGCAGCTATGTCTTTTTTATCCTGGCAGGATGCTAAATATTGATATTTTCCAGTTGACACACCAGTGCTGGACACTTTGGGATCAACATCAGGGGTTAGTCATCGAAACGTGATGTTTGTGTTGTGAAAAATGACCTCCTTCTAAGTTTGGTCGCATACACACAAACATTTACATATCTGACTGTTGGAAACAAGCAGAGCAGTAAAAACACAGTGGTTAGTCTTCACAGAACTTTGCTTCTCAGTGTCGCTGTAGCATGTTTGCGTGCTCAGCGGTCTCTTGTTTTTCACTGTCACAGTGGTGTGTGTGTGTGTGTGTAGAAGGCCAAAACCAATGGGCCCATTAGCTGTAGGTAATAGTGCCAGCACTACACATCTTCAGCAGCATTGAGGAGAAACTGGCTGTTGTGATGACAATAAAAACATCCTGTTATATATATGTAAACTGTATATACTATATATTGTTAGACTTCTTCAGACATTAGACATATAAAACAAACAAGATCCATTCAGAATATGCAACCCTGAATGTTGTTGTTCATCTTTCAGATGCTCCCGTAGTGGTCGCCACAGCCGATCATTGATCCGCACATTGATTTGGCATAGGTTTTACCCTGAATGCCCTTCCTGACGACATCCCACTGTCAAATCGTCAAGTCCTTGAGGGCTCTCGCAGACCTTTTTGGCCCTATTATGAACCCTTTCCATAAGTCTGCATTTCTGCAGACTTTACGTGAGGGAATTACCCACAATTCATTGTGTTGTGATGTTAAACACAGGGTTACCACGGTTACCAGGGGAAAGCCTGGAGGCATAAAAAAGAAAGGTAAACAAAGAGGACGGTACGTGTTCGGCCAGGCATATTTAAATTTACACAGAAACATTTAAGATGGTCCATAAAAAAACATGACTTCAGAGTAATGCAGAATTCCACTCTATTACACAGCTGGTTTATTCATCAACCAATCCTTTTAATTTTGCTTAAAGAAGTTTGACAAAAACAAGTTACTTTATTTTTTGACAGTTACCTCTAGTCTAGTAAGGCAAGAGCCGTGGAAGACGTTCAAATAGAGAGTAAAAAAACGTCCAATAAAAACCCACAATCATAGAGGTAACATGATATGTCGCCGCAAAGTGCCGTCCCATTCTTATTTATACCATTTCAAGCCTCGCAGCCTCTCACACTCAACCTTTTACCAGGTGACGTCAGTCAAGTCCCTGAGGGTTCAGGGTTTAAGGCCTTAAGGGGTACATTGGGATTGGGCCAAGGGCACTGATTCATTGAAAACAGGAAGTATTCTACGTACTACAGCGATACAAGCTAACCAACCAAACACCACGTCACGTATTCTGTTGAAAGTTGCAGCTGACAGCCAGCTGACCATCGGCATATTTGCTCTTTGATCAGTCTGTATCTGGACTCTGAAGAACATTGGAGAGGTGCTCATCCAACCCCATCCACACTCAAATAGCAACTGTTCCAGTGTCGACTGGAAGTCACAGACCGAGGAAGCTAATGGAACTTCAGCAGCAGCAAAAAGCAGAGATACAATCCAGACGACACCAACCAGAGCAGTGTCCAGCTGCTCCTTGAGATTCACGGACAGAACTGGTGCCAAAGCACAACTTTGGCTTAACCACCCAGAGAAAACCACCACAGCTCTCACAGTTGATTCATGCTATAGAAACTGCAATTACAACAGCCAGTCTTTTGGCTCTGTTGAAGACACAGTAGTGTCGAATCGTTAGTCTGTTTGCACAATTAAAGGCTTCAAGTTAATCATAGTGCTCCAGTCCCTCGAGGTTTGCTGTCCTTGAGGAACCTGATTCAGCTGCAACTGCTGGAAAATGCACAGAGAACGCTGCTTCAACCGCCAGATGTTCTCAAGTAAGGGGCTCAAGCAAACAATTCAAATAATTGCTGTGGAAAAAAACAAACTCCCTCAAAAATGCACTTTAAAAGTAAAAGAGGAAATCTTAAAATAGGAAAATTTCATATGTGTCTTTTCATGATTAATAACTAAGAAGTCTTGTATTAGACAATTTAATAATTTCATCATTTTAACATGAAAGCCTGTGAAAAAGTAGAACATATATTTTGAGGAACTTGGTAGTTCAAGCCCCTCCGTGTAGGATTAGATGTCTGTCCTCTGATGAAGAAGAGGGAGAAGGAAGGCGACATGGATGCACAAATTAATGATATGTACATGGAGTTACACCACTGAGAGCATTAGATTACTTCAATGCTGGACACAAGTAACACTTCCATTTGTGGATTTTCATTTGGATTTGAGCCACAGCCAGTAATTCCAAAGTGTTGCACCCATTGCTAATGTTATCAGCCGATTCAATGGGCGTTATCAGTGGTTATCACTACCATTCTAACGCTTCAGACGGGCCAAACTGCACCTACGACGTTGTGAAAGTGAAAGTGAAACTTAAACAAAACAACTTTAGGTTTAGGCAACAAAACTACTTGGTTAGGTTTAGGAAAAGATCGTGGTTTGGGTTAAAATAAGTATGCTTGTTACATAGCTTGGCTTTAGTGAAGCACTAGCATAGCCAGAAAAAAAAATTGTGGGTGTGCATCAGAAAAACTGGGTGTGCCACATGATCCATGGATGGACTGGGACTGAAAGAGGAGAGGCCCTTCATGTGAGCGTTCGGGGGGAAGCGAGCGGAACATTTTCTGGCTGTTTTAACACTAATACAGCCACCCCAGCTGCCACCTCAGTATATATTTATGAAAAGTAGTGGCTGGTCGGAAATTCACAAGAGGGAAACTTCGATAACCGAGTGCAAGTGAATGCAGCAAGAGACGACGCTGCCAGCTGCCGCTCCGTTGTCCCGGCAGCTTTCTGTGCAGCCTCGCACGCAACGACTGCTCATAACATTTTTTCCTGCTAAATGTGTGTGTAGGGTTGCCAACTTCCACTAGTAGAAAAATAGAACGGCTGCAGATGGATAGTGCCGGGTATTTTGTTCAGTAATAGTAACTGGTTTTAGTAAGGCTATAACTAAAAATTCGCTCTGCATCTGATTTTTGGGTGTGCCAGCCGCCTCTCTGGGTGGCACAGGCGCACCCTGGCACACCCGTGGCTACGCCTTACTGCTGAAGTACTGAGTTACGAAACAAAAGTACGGTAAAATAAGTCAACGTCATCTTTTGGCTTCACACGGGACAGGAACTCAGTGAGTAAAAGTCCTGTGTTTGTTTGACCCATCCATCGCCACACTACACAGAATTTTGCCACTCTTTATACTACGTTACCTGACTTCCTCCTTCGCTCCCGTCATAATTACTACAGCCACGAGAGATCTGCGTCGTCCTCTTGTATTTGTATCGGTAATCAACCATGTGAATAGATGATAACGGCCTTCTGAACCTACTAGTAGGTGTAGCAGGCCCCTTCTAACCCATATCTATGCGGCTGATAACCGTTGATAGCGCCCATCAATAACCTGATATGTGGGTGACTGTATCTGGTACCCAGTTCTCCAAAGTGGGAACATGTCACCCAGTAAAACGGTGTCACTAAATGTGTTTTTAATTGTTTTTGGACAACAATGGAGCTCTATGGCACAGAGGAATACGATATATCAGGCTTTGATACAAACACAATACTTGTTAGCATCAGTTCATTGTTGGTTCGGCTTGGGAAAAATGGGATTTGTTCACTACAAGAAAAATATAGTATATCACCAGGTTTAATCTTTAATCCTGTTTAACTGCAATGAAAATGGATCCCATGTGTCAGTGATAGCTCATGTCCAGACGGTTCTATGTTCAGATCTGTATTCAGAGCCATGATGTTCCAGCAGGAAGGAGCTGCTGCAGCGTTGCCCTGCTTCTCTCTGAGCAGGCTAACAAACCGGGGGGACATTTATTGAACTAGATGTAAAAGGGAAATAAAAGAAAACAGTGTTGTGCTGTTTTAATGGTCCGGACAACTGAGCCCCTCTCTGCTGTTGGTTCTCCATTTAAGCAGCAAAACCTGGCAGCGGTTCAGATCCCCTCCGTTCATGCCAACTTCTCTCTCTCACTCACTCGCTCTTTCCCTCTCTCACAATATCTCTCTGCCAACCTTGACGCCAGCCTGCCTGCCTGTCAGGGCCAATGCTTCAGGCTGTCATTAACAGGCCAAGCACAACTATTCAGACATGCCTCAATGTTCAGAGTCGCTAATGATTATCTTCAGGCCAACTTTCAGTCATCTTACACTGATTTCAGGTATGTCATTGTTTCATATGGAAGTGTATGAAGGAGGTGAGCGGTGACACGATGGAAATAAGCCTTTGGGCTTTATTGTGTTTTCATCCTCAGTGAGTTTTAACGTATGGAATGACTGCAGAACAGTGTTATATCTGTTGCTTTTTAATCATCAAGTAAATTCAATCAACCAATCAGACAGGCTAGTGATCAAGATAAAGCGGTAGGTTCTGATAGTTCGGATAATTGTTTACTCACCAGTTACACTGCTGAAACCTGGGGATCTGGTGACCCTGTTAGACACAACTTTACTGTTATGTTGTCACGTGACTTGTTGCCGGAAGACAACGGTGGAAACGTGAGTGAGAGTTGAGAGAGAGGAGTGCTAATATCTAAAAGATTTTCAATGTCATGGCTGAATATTAAGTAGATTTCAACAATGTGAATTTGATGTGAGATTTCAGAACGAGAATTCTCAGAGCGAGACACACAATAAAAAAAAGACCGGATCAAGCAAATGGTAAAGAAAAAGGTTTTATTTCTCTGTAGGGTTCTTTTCATAAGGTTCTCAGACGCTTCTAATAACAATCTGAGCCTGTCAGTGGTGAAAACAAGCACTGTTAGTGGACGTACATTGACAGTGAGAAGTTGCCCCGAGCGATTACATTACAGCCCGTCTGCAGCGTTCTCCCTCAATACTGGACCAGTTTCAAGAATTGTCATCCCCATTAGTCACTTCGATACAAAAACATGGGAAAATAGGGTCGATATGGGGTTCCATTTGTGCCAAAATTAAGACACGTGCACTGTCTATGTCGACTGAACATGTGACAAAACATTTGTCTGTCTATTCAACTTTGAACTGTGCTTCAGTCATTTCATAGGTCGAGGTTGAAAAATAACAAAGATTGTTTCCATAACTGTGATTGTCTGTTTCAAGCATAGACTGTATATAAAGATCTTTACAGTTAGTCTGTATATAGATATTTATATAGCCTACAGTCTATGGTTCATACAGTCGCTGACTGTGTCGCCAGCTAGCTTACTGTAGCACTGATACTCCACTCCACTGACAGTAAGGTTAACCAGCGCTGTCGGACCATTGTGTGCATTCATATCCTGGAATGGAAGTGTAAGTTCCACGCATATTATGTTTCTGAAACACGAATCACAAGTCTGTGTAACAGAACAGTTAGTTGCTACCTTTATAACCAAACGGGTACCGTGTAGGCTGCTATCATGACAGCTGGCTCTCACGCTAACAAGCTGCGGCCCGTGATTGAGTCAGGCGGGCTTGATACCGCATCTCCACCCCCCCGATCATGACTGTGCAGACTATGGTTCTTAATGACACCACCAGTTTATCACCAGAAGGTGGCAGCGTCCATATCCGAGATATTTTGGCGTCATTTTTGTACAGTGGGAGGAAGTGGAGACGCGTCGTCCATCTTTATACATGGTCCATGATTTGGGTCCACTTGCCGACAACTCCTAACAGAAAGAGGAGGGTCAATTCTGTCTCATCCTGTGGGCAACTTCACTGAAAAGTGTAGCCAATGCTGAAGTGCCTAAAACCTGCATTCTCTCTAACAGCCAGCAGGGGGCGACTCCTCTGGTTGCTAAAAGAAGTCTGATTGTATAGAAGTCTATGAGAAAATGAGCCTACTTCTCACTTGATTTATTACCTCAGTAAACATTGTAAACATGAGTTTATTGTCTCAATCACTAGTTTCAAGTCTTCTTCAATACAGCATGATGTTCATTTAGTAAATTATGGTCCCATTTAGAGTCAGATAGACCATAAAGCAGGGGATGCTTTAGGGCGGGGCTACCTTGTGATTGACAGGTCGCTACTACGGTGTCGTCCGGTCTGTGAGTTGTCTGTGTTTTCGTCTTACAATTGTAACCCCTCCACAGTCTGTTTTCAGTTCATCAAAGTTAATTATAACCTTTTTGGTCGCCTAAAAATGTCTTTATTCAGCGTTCGGTTGTACTTAGCTCCACCCTCTCCTGTCACTTCTGGTTGCAAAAAAACAAGACGGCAACGGCCAAAACTCAAGATGGCGACAGCCAAAATGCCAAACTCAAGGCTTCAAAACGGCAGTCCACAAACCAATGGGTGACGTCACGGTGTCTACGTCCACTATACAGTTTAGGGTCATTCCATATGCTTATGATTATACTGACGTTTTCCACTCTGAGAGATGAATCTGCTATTGATATTATTATTATTATTATTATTATGTATGGGCACTCCAAGCCAATGAGTATAAGGAGTGGATGATGAGAATCCTGCCCCCAAATCAAGACCAGACTGGACACTGGTGGTCTCTTCAGGGCCCACACACACACACACACACACACACACACACACACACACACGGTAGGTGACTTAGTGGCCTTGCGCAAACACAGAGGAAGGTTAATTTCACTGGTTTCAAATTATAAAAAAAACTCCTGCTAGCCTTCATTTGTTCTGACACATCATGTGATCCCGCTTACCCCACTGGCCCCCACCCAGCCACACACACAAAGAAACACACACACACACACACACACACACACACACACACACACACATAAAGAAGCCATGTGACCCCGTCACAAGAAAAAGTGGCCAATTTCATTAACATTAAGGACTGCTTTGTTTGGCAGCTAGTTCCCTATTTACTCACTAATTGGACCACTGAAGCACCAAATTATACAAGATATAGCAAGAAAAGTATGAACTTATATAGAAATGCTGGTGTGCAGTGTAACATTAATACTTAAAGCACCATCACTGGTGGTGGGACTGTGTTGTTAGGTGGACCTGGTCCTTGAACAGGGCCTTGAGGTGAAGCTTGCTGCCGTCACAGGGGAGGAGCTGAGGTGTCCAGGGTATGAACTACGATAGCAAATCTATGGAAGTAGGGCCTGTTGCCATGTTGATCTCTGCTCTGAAGCAGTAAAAAAGATTGTTCACTCATCTCCTGTCTCATTCCCCCTTAGTTACAAACTTAAAGCACTCCAGAGTGGGATTTGTTTCCCAGGCTGTGTCCCAAATCACTATTTGCACATATTTAAATTAGGAAATATGCAGACATTTGGCGCAAAATCGGCCCCTTTCTATGCAAATGAGCCTCATTGTAAAAACAGTCCAATTCACAAAGATCAGCGCTAACAACCACGTGAAGTCATTAGCTTCATCAGAGCGTTGGTGGTAACTGAAGCGCATTTATAGGTGTGTCATTTATTTTGGGATGCAGTCACTGCATTTTGCAGTGACAGGATGCAATGACAGTTGTGTAATGACAAAAAAAAAAAGATTTAAATAATCAATGAAGTTATGCTATACTGTGCCTTGTGCATAAATGTGCACAATGTCTCTCTTAATGTGTGGATGCACTGCTGCGGTGGGCTCGCTGCAGGTATTTAATAAACTCAAAAAATGTCTCAAATGTCTAAAAAAACCTGTTAAAATAAGAGAAAGTAATTAATATCTCCCTCATTAATGATGTATTATTTCACCCAGCTGCATATGTGTGCTCTGTATTGCAGAGGCGTGTATGGGCACAATGAGAGAAGTTAAATGAGCCCAAGTCCAACCCGAGCCCGGCCCGAATCGCCTCGGCCTGTCTGGCTCAGACTTACTCTCACCCCTCATGATGCATTGGCCTCAAGCGCATTTATACTTTGCCACATGGATAATTGCAATCAGACGCAAAAAAAAAGGATAAACTGCACCCAGCTGCAAAACGTTATGGGTGTTTTTGCGCTGTAATTTCATTAGCGCAATATCTTTTGAATCGGACCTTGAGACAGACCGGATAGCGGCTGCAAATGATACACAATCCATGGTGCTATCAGCGGTCGCAATCCATTCTTTGTGACACAGCCTCAGGCCCTTACTCTATCCAGCTGCTGCTGTACACACTTAACACACTAATCATCACTCCAGTGTGTCATTGAAAAAGAAGCATGAATCTTTTTTTTTACAGTGAATGAGGGATGTCACTTTTCATTTCTCTATCACATCTTTCTGCTTTCACAAAGTCCCAAAGATGTCAATCTTCGGTTTATTAGACTTCTCCTCTGGAAACTGCAGGGCTTTTCTGCTGTATGTAGCTCTCCTGCTCGACACTGTGGCTGCTGCCTCCAGACCAAAAGGTCCATCCTACACTTGTCCCCCTTTACTGACACAGTGGAGGAGCTGGCTCATACGTCCAGGCTCCTTGATATGAACTGACACATCATCTTTTAGCCAAAGAAAGGATGATGTTTGCACAGTGTTTACTTTTCTAGTTATCATTGGAGATCAAGTTAGTATGTGTGAGCAAGTTTATACGTTGGGTTAGCAAGAACTGGTTTATAAAATGAATCGATTGTGTTCCCTCATAGTTCCCTCAATGTTGTAATAACTTATTGATTAAAGGACTTCACACAACTTGCTTGAAAACAGAAACTTTTTTCAAAGTAAATATGTATGGGACACTTTTTCTTATTTCAAACCACACGATGGTGAAGACCGACAGCTCTCGCTAGCTAACGTGATGCAGAATGCTGGTGAGAAATGGCAGCTAGTAGCAGTAATAACCCAAACAACAAGTTAGTTCCTTCAAGTGGTGAGAAATGACCCGATTATGCTGTCCCAGACCATGACTGACCAGCTCGGATTAAGAAAACAGAGCCCTCGTGCTACCCACGCCCCCCCCCCCCCCCCACACCCGGAGCACCGGTAGCCTATATGACATTCCTGTAGTTTCCCACAAAAGGAAAACACAAGACGCTAGTAAGGTGACAAATGTCTAATGCTCATATTATTAGATGGCTGCAATATATTGTCACTGATGTAATAGGTCTCAAATTCAGACAGTGAGGTGAAGCAGGTTGAAGAAAGATGACTTTACCAAACCAATGTTTAAATGAACAGGTTCACAGTCATGGATGCCAATCCATTATTACAATGGCCCGTTATTCTGAAACCCAAATAGTCCGAAAAATGTCCCATTGGACCGAAAGCCCATGTGTCCGACAGCCTGTCATCCCGAAAAACAAACGGGCATGATTTACCATCGAGTTGTCCGTGTTTTCGTCTTAGAACTTTAACCTTTTCAGTGTGTTTTCAGTTCATTAAAGTTAATTATAACCTTTTTGGTCACCTAAAAATGTCTTATTCAGCGTTCGGTTGTACTTAGCTCCACCCTCTTGTGTCACTTCTGGTTGCAAAACACCAAGATGGCGACGGCCAAAATGCCGAACTCGAGGCTTCAAAACGGCCACAAACCAATGGGTGACGTCACGGTGACTACGTCCACTTTTTATATACAGTCTATGGCAGACCCTCAGTCAGGCACGAGAAGGTAGTCCAAAGCAAACAAATCCAGAGGAGCAAAGCAGGCAGGTCATAGACAGGCACATCCTTGTCTAAAGCTTCTTTGAACTGTTTGAACTTGAGCTGAAAGTTATATAGGGGATTAATTGATGCTTTTCTTTTCCTAGTTTTTAAATAAATTGGCTAAACTGGACAGGCTTGCTTATTTCATTCGAGCCAATGTTGACTCATTGGTTCAACCTACACACATCTGCTGTCCAGAAGGATTTTATTATTTTTTCACCAAATTTCTGTGACCATTTGTATCTGGCACGGATGGTGTGAATTGTCCTGCAACTAAATCTCCAGCCATTTTCAAACACCACGTTAAGACGAGAGTTGCTTTGCTGGGCTTTCATTGCACATACCGGTGAACTGCATCATAAAACTCTTGGGTGTAATAAAATTGATCCAGGGATTAATTACAGAGCGGTACTTAGATTGGGCTGAGAATACCTGGTTCTTTTTTATTGGACCATTCATTGCAGTTTTACTTTTTTCATTTAGGGCCAAACATTCTGGTTTTGTAGATTTGTGGACACACTCTCCCATAGGCTGAAAATCAGAAACAGGACATTTCATTTTCTACTGGGGAGAAACAAGAGAAGCTCGGTTACAGCTCGGCTGTGAGCTGGCCGACTTTATACTGAATACTGAACTGGATAAGACTGAATAAGTTTGCATTCAAGTGTTTAATCATGTTTCAAACATTGTGCTTTTAGCAGATTCTGAACAAAATGATCAATATCAAGAGACAACTCTTTACAGGCTTGAACCTGAAATCCTTTACCTAGCCATAGGCATTAGTAGAATTATCTCTCTGAGGGCTGTAAGAGGATTGAGGCAGATAATCATTCTCCTCTGTGTGGCATCAGCTGCCAATAGCTGAATCATCATCAAATACAACTTCTTTCTTAATCCATGCTGTTTAAATAACTTTGAATTCTATTTTAAAACATTGTAAAGGAAGAATGCAACTCTTGACCCAAAGAATGTAACCCTAATCTGACCCCAGACTCAATAAATGGTCAAGTGGAACCCATAGACTTAACCTCTTAAATCAACCCAGTCTCACAGGAAGGCGTATAAATACCACGACATTACAGGGACATTCCGTGTGTCATGAGTAGGCCGACACATTGGGTCATTTATACGCCACGCAAACGTCTGCAGTTAGGTTTAGGCAAGAAAACCACTTAGTTAGGTTAGGGTAAGGGAAAACGTCATAGTTGGGCTTAAAATAAGTACGTAAACTAAGTAAAATATGTATGGAAACAATGAAACACAACTACAGAAAACACGTCACAAACGTCACTAAAAAACATGTGACAATCATCTCATGACAAACGTCACTAATGTTACTTACAAAACAAAACAATGGTCAACAACAGTCTCAAAAACGGGTCTCCTGGTTAAAAGTCTGGTGTTTGTTGGACCGCGCCCACAATAAGTGGTCTTTCTCGGTTTTTATACTACGTCACTAACTCTAACCGTAGCATATACTATATATGCAGATGCATTTACATTGCAGTCGGTACAGGATACATGGCGTACAAATGACATGCGGAAATCAATAAAGGCGTACTTATTGCACGCTAAACGCCTAGCGCATTATCATGGCATTCATACACCTTAAGTCAATGAATTGCACTGACTATTTGATCATATAACCATATTCCGGTGGCTCTGAAATGTATCTATAGCTACTACTTTAAAATTATAAGAAATCAGATGCCCCCAAATATCATTATATATTACATAGAGCCAGGACAAATGGAGAAATGTATTATATATAAACTAACTTGAAATTATGATGATGAAATAAAGTTTGTGGTATGGTGGGTATAGTGTATGGTATGTAGCCTGTATACAATCTATGTATTTATTCAGTACATATTGTATACAGGGGTATCAGTGTGTTAGTAAGGTATTAATTTACCTGGGTGAGGCTACTGAGGGCTTCCGCTGACGAGAGAAGTTTGATTTACTCAAGTATTGAGTCAGAAAAGCAAACACACTCAGACTGGATACAGGATGCCTTCCATAGCTCTGTGTACGTATGCAAGCCAACTGGATGTCCATTCATTCCATTGCGAAACTCCTCCTTCCGTTTTTTTTCCATCCGGAATTTGTCTTTAGTAGGTGGAAGTTTACCGTATGCACTGTATTGCCTTGAGGCACCTTAATATAAGTTGAGGTTTCCCGGGGCTACAGACGTTTTGGAGGCCCTTATCTCCCTTCACAATATGCCACACTGCAATTTTAATTAACACAGCGACAAATATTAAATGGAGTGCCCTCCTGTCAGTAAACAGAATATGAAACTCATCATCATAAGACAATACTGTACGTCAACACTAAGTCAAGACAAAGCTAGGTCAAGTAGCGGCAACATGAGAAGATCAGTCTTTTCAATTATAACCCTAGAGACATCACAGGCAAATACCCGCTATAAATTTGGGGTGGGGATTTGGGGGTCCTCCCCCAAGAAAATTTGAAGGTTTTTGACTTAAAACAATTGCAATTTTACATAGTTTTTTGACCATTATTATTACTGTAGATAACGCCCGAAAAAGCTTCGAGACAAAACTTGCTATAGTTGAATAATTATTTAATTATTTACTCATATCACAGCCTTCACCTGAACACTTAATTCTTCTGGAAATGTTTGCCTTGTAAAAATCATATTCTGTAAATCAATAGAGCAGATTCAGAAAATAAATACTGTTTCATTAATTAAATGTATTCTAGCCTACAGCCTAGACCCTGGGTTCCCTGCTACAAACATAATAGCAACACATTCTCATCCCAACATGTCACATACTGACGCTTTGTCAGACCCCTCAGCGTCACTTTTCTGTCGCAGTAAACACGTGTTTAATGTTGTGGTTCCGGCAATAAAACCGCTATACTTAGGTTTAGGAAAAAAACAAGATGGTTGTGGCTTAAAACTACTACGTTCGTACAGTGAAAATGACACTTAACGTTGTGAACACGGGACACGAACGAACAGCTGATTGTAACGTGATGCACGGGACATGAAAGCCTTGTGTTTGTTGGACCCATCCACCTCCCCTCCCACAGTCTGTCACCACACTCCCGGCGCACTTTCCCTGACGCTGAAGGGGGTGCCTTGTGCGTCGGTATCCAACACCAAAGGCCGTGACACAGCGTCGGTATTTGACGCCCCGGAAATGAGAATGGGCTGATAATAGGCTACAAATAAAAAACATGCAAGCTAGTTAAAGTTACATTATTAACCTACCATAAATCGTTGCATAAAGGATAAAGTTTTTATTTCGTTTCAGTTTACTAAAAATGCTTATTTTTGTTTTTAGTGTCAGTTTTAGTTTACTATAATAACCCTGGTTCAAACGTGGCTCAGCCAATCATAATCAAGGACAGGAACTATCCGTTTTATAAAATGGATTTTGTCATCTAGGTTGTAGAACTAGTTGGACTGACCGTCATCATCAGCAACATCATTTGTCCCTGCTGCAGTGGGGCAACAGTACAGAAACATGAGTCTGGTTGCTGCGTACTGTACACAGTGAGTGTGAAGTTAACCTATGGTGAAAGCTGCAGTGAGTGGGAACATTTAACAAGAATGGAATCAATATGATCATGTCATGACTGTCAGCTTGCAGTAGTCTTGCACAAAACGTATCCAAAAAATGAAGGAAGGTCTTCAGAACAGGAACAACAGAACAACTGAGAGGCCTTTTCATTACCAATGAGATTAAAATGGTGAGAGAAATGATAGAAATGTTGCCAACCAATTACTCATCATCCTTTAACTGAAAGCACCTCTTCTGTCAGTGTGTGTGTGTGTGTGTGTGTGTGTGTGTGTGTGTGTGTATGCTCACCTTGCCAGTGCAGACTTCCTCTCCACCATGTGAGGACTGTGGAGCCGGCCAGCTGCATTTCAGACAGCGTTTGATCTTCAGCCGATCACAAAGGAATACATCCCGTGTTATCACTGTTACATTTCTTTTCGTATAATCATAATTCGATAAAGCTGGAGATATGTTCACCTCTGTGACTGAACTCTCTCCTCAGAGCAGCATCTTGACTGCAGTCATGTTGGATCTCCATGAGGTATCCAGTATGTACAGCAAAACATCCAAACTATCATCTGAGTTTGTAACACGTGCTGTTTGTCAAGAAACCCGCCCTCTTGAGTTTGACACCCAATCAAAATAACAAAAGACAACCTGTGAATGTGACACAGTCAGACTTTACATATGGCCATACACACATACACACACACACACAATGTAAAGTTGTAGCTCACATATAAAATTAGCCAATAGATGCTTTGGAATCACATGTAGCTTTTACATCTGAGTTGCAGCGAGGGTTCCTGAACAGGGCTGCGGTCGAATGGTCCTTTTCTCTTAGGAAGGTTCCTAACGGAGTGAAATGACCCAGAAGTATCTCAGCAGCCGTGATAAGAGCTGCTTGAATTCTCTAAATGCTGAGGAAAGGAGCTTCAATGCTTCCTTTCTTATCTCCTTTAGCAGAGGATACACTGGACCATCCTTTACCAAAGGAAAAGAGAGAATAACATCCCACAATTCCTTGCGGCCGACGCACCATTCGGCCGTTCATAATAACAAACGATATGCTTATCTTGCGCATTATTTTCATACGCTCATACACAAATTGGGATTCATGTTTAATATGAGTGGACAGTGACAACCATTTAGTTTCACTTTATTTTTAATTCATTATTTATTTCGAACATGTAACAAATACCGAAGTAAAAAACAAAAGAAGAATAACAAATAAAATGAACAGTAAACATATAGCAAACTGTCAATTAACAAATAATCAACATAAATATTTATTACATGTCCTGGAAGAAGTATATGGTCCTACACCTTCTCCATAACTCAAACAATTCACTCAATATTTATCATATAAACTTTGTTTATTTCAATTCCAACCTCGTAATGAAGTGATATATTTCACCAGTTGTCCACGTTAGGTCAGATAATCCTTTATTATATGTTGATGTAAAGTGTTCCAGCAGCAGAAGGACCAGCAGTATCTCTCTTTCACACACCGCGGGCGAAGCAGTCTGTCACTGAAGGAGCTGTTTAACAACGCACGGGGGGAAGCCGCACCTTTTGTAGTCCATCTTCAGAACATTGTAGTTTCACCACGGCAGACTCACGTCACTAACATCCGCCGCCGTCGCATCATTTACGGAGCATAGTGAAAGAGCAGTCGAATTCTCTGAACACCGCGGTTGTCTTTTCCTAAATCCTTCTGAATTCTTCCTCACATCTTTCCTTGACCTCATGACGTTTTCCATCGAGGTCAAGGAGAAGTGGTTAGGAAAAGACGTTGACGTAATTTTTTGACTTTTCGACCGCAGCCCAGGTGTCATGTTATTGATATGCCCCGACCCCCTGTGCCTGAAACAGGCCACGCCTACGTATGTGGCCCCAAAACGATTGAGAAAAAACTGTAACACAGCACAATACACTGCCATCTCACACACATACACACATATATGTGTTATTCAAGATTAATAGTAGATAGTGTAAGCCATATCTCAAATGTGTGACACCTTTTTGAACTTACCTAACTCCACACCTGAACTAGTCTAGTGCCACGAGTACAGGAAGTGGGCTAGTGTGACTGATCTGTGCCCACTGCGGTCATTATTGCACGTCACATAACATGGACACCAGAGATTTGCTTTATGTCTCATGACTTTGACCCCAGTGTGCAGGTGTCCGGTGCGCCTGTTCCAGAACGCTGCTGAAGTCCTGGGAAAACTCGACATCCTGTGAATTTCCTCCATTCCCCGTCTGTGAGAATAGAGACCATGGAGGGCACTGGTGGTGGGAAGGCAGTGCAAGCTGGAGACGAGGGTTGGACAGGACCTGGTACACCCTGGTGCTACGCTTTGTACCAGTCCTGACACCTCAGCCCACCAAGAACCACCCAATCTGTCTCCCTCCCCCTCTCTCTATCTCAGTGCCTCACTGAGTTTCACCCCCACACAAACATGACATCAAAGCAGTCTTTTGATTCGACTGATCTTATATCCCATATGCTTTGCTATGCCATGCATTTCTATAATGTGAGAATCTAAACCAAGGCCTGCTATAACTGCAGGACTGCACTCATGGTCAGACACGTGCTACCTTTTCCTTTTCCACAGTAGACATGGTCCGTTACTGACAAAAGCTAATTATAAGTCCAGTCCAATTGAGTGTCCCAGTAAGTCATGTTACATAGTTATTTATTTCCACTTTTCAAAATCCCATTTTTGTTCCTCTCATCTTTGTTGTTTCATTTTTTTTCATGCTTTTTTTGTACATGTACTGTTCAGCCACTGTAGTCCTGATAAGAGAAACGTTGATGAAAATGTTGATTTGTTGAGTCGCCATTAGTTGTTACTGTGCACTCAAAGCAATGAGCTCAACAAGCAGCAGGGGTGTAAGAAAATATCGATATATCGCAATATTATGTTTTGTGATACTGTATCGATTCTCAAAAACACTATATTGATTTCTGGCTGGACCGCCGAGAACCAGCCCTACGAACGCAAAAGTCTGTCACTGAGTGATGAAGTGACGCGATTGGTCGCCGAGTGTTGGAGCTTCCTCATTTGCCGTTGCTCTTTCAAAATGAAAAGGCAGGAACAGTCCTTTGTTTACACTTTCAGGGGGGGGGGGATGTCAGCGGTTCCACTCATGAGTGGCGCGAGTGCTTCTCTATCGGTGCATTGCCACCGGATCCGATGACGGAGGGCGTCTCAACACCTTCCATTCATTTCCTATGGAAGCAGGAGAAGCAGTCGCCCAGTGCAGGGTGGGAGTGTTGCGGCGAGTTGGAGATAATAATAATAATATAATACATTTTTATTTGTAACGCACTTTTCATTTGAAACAAATCTCAAAGTGCTACAAAGTAAAAGCAGGAAAATCAACAATATAAGAAACAGATAAAAAGCTAACATAAAAAAAAAAAAAACAGCGTAAAAACAGCAACCAGCAAGGTTCATTTAAAAGTCGTAGCTTCTGCAAAAAAAAAAAAAAAAAAAAAAGGAAGGTTTCAAGTCCCTTTTGAAAGCTGTCGATAGTTTGTGGAGCCCTCAGATGGTCAGGTAGGGAGCTCCATAGACGAGGGGCCGCGGAACAGAAAGCCCGACCACCCATGGTGCCGAGCCCAGTCCTGGGGGGGACGAGGCGGTTTGAATTTTTAGAGCGGAGGGATCGTGTTGATCAGACCGATCAGACCGGGAAAAAACAAACTTTCTGCGGCAACCTCTGTGAATGCAACGGGGCCGGCGAAGGAGTCCAAGCCGTTCAACCACCGATATGCACGATGGAGTGGTGTTGAATTCCATCAGTTGAGCGGCGGAGCAATTCAGCATCATGCCAGTGGTGGAGAGCAGCCCGTTGCCAGCCGTTTGCCATGGACGTGCTGCGCCGAGGAAAGCCATCAAAACGTAGAAAGTATCCAAAGTGTTCAAAGTGTTCAAAGTGTTCAAATCAACAACGGCTCCGGATGAAAACCTCACGGTGGCCGCGATGAACAGAAACGGGAGCATCCGAGCGATGGCAAACCGACAGCAACAGGTAGGTAGACAGTTGTCAAAGCCGGTAGAATCCGTACAAAAACAGATACAAAAAATAAATAAATAAAAGAAGGTTTACCGGCAGGCGACGACAATAGTATCCTTTACGTTATATACTATTGCTAGCCGTTAAACCGTTAAACTGTTGAGTTGTATGGAGAAGCGGCGAACAGATAACGCCAGCGTCCTCTCCTTCCGGTTGCCCAGCAACAACTCTGGAGATGGTCTGTATTTACATATATGTTGAAAAATCTCAAAGTTATGCAAATGAACCAGTCCAGCACGACATGTCTGGCTCACGAAACTTGGACCAAGCTGTGAAACTAGGTGATCTAGTTCTAAAATGAAACCAGATTCAACAGTGGCATCACCGTCTATTTCTCTCTTAAAATGTTTTCAGAAGTAGATTTTGGTGGATTGTTTAGACGGAGTAACAGAAAGTTTATGAGCAGGCCGCCATGTTGTTGATGTTGTTGTTGTTGTTGAAAACCAGCGACTAATCAGGTGCATCCAACGATAGGGTACCGCTTGAACGGCCAGTTCAGCGGAGCAGTGCCTCCCCTAGTGTCCTCGCGGGACCTGGTGGACATGTACCGCTGGATATAACATTATAGACATGACCACTGACTATTAGTATAACAATTTAGCCACAAATTCACAGACTGACCGTACACGGTCCTGATATATACTCGGTTTGGACCGAGTCTTGTCAATTAATAGTTTACATGCAAAGACTCGTGGCAGACAGTGGCTCAGATTGCACTAAAAGATGTGCTTTGATGTTGGATGTTACAGGGACTGTAATGAATATAAATGCAGATCCAACTGTTCTGATTCCCACATCTTTACTCAGATGTTATGCATATGGCGGTGTGTTCTTTATACTATGACAGTTTTCCTTAAATTAGATTTAAAATAACACAATATAACGCCTTGCTTACAGTATCGCAATATAGTGAATCGTAACCCCTGTATCATGATACGTATCGTATCGGCCGATTCTTCCCAATACACAGCCCTAACAAGCAGTAGCGAGTGGTGCACTGAGCGCTTTGCATACTTTTTTTGCCCCAAAAAGTATAATTGATAGGCCATATAGTAGTTGTAGTATTCCTAATGGCGATCACCTCGTGAAGGTCAGTTTCCTCTCTCTTATTTAATGGCGCATTAATTCAATTTGTTTTTATATAGCGTCAAATCATAAAAGAAGTTATTTCAAGACACTTTTCATATAGAGCCGGTTTAGACTGTACGCTATAATCTAGAGACCCAACAAGAGATCTCCCACGAGCATGCATTCTTACAAGGCATAGTTACATACCGATATTTTTTACTGTACATGTCAACATGATTACAGGGTCCCCGAGAGGTTCATATAGAGAAAGAGTTAGCGTATGGCCCATTATGTAGAGCCTCCTACACAAAGAGAGGCCACTGTACATGCTGTGGTCAGAAGAGGACAGCGTGATGATGTGTTTGTGTCTTAACAAGAACGGATTTATTTATTTGTGTGCGTGTGTGTGTGCTGTTTATATTTGATTGTAGGCTACAGAAAGCCTTCCTTACCAGCGAGCAAAAATATCTGCGTCTCGTGGCAGCTCTCGTAGTTTCTGGCTGCACCTGTTGTACTTCATAGTTGTTTACTGGCGACTGGCGAGAGGCCTGTCTGGATGCAGGCAAAGAAGCGTGCAAGGTGTTGTTCCATGTCAGCAGTTACATAAAGTCTGTCACGCATGTCTGTGTGTACGTGGCAATAGGATACAGGCAGCAGGTTATATACAGGCAGCAGGTTATATACAGGCAGCAGGCTATATACAGGCAGCAGATTATATACAGGCAGCAGGTTATATACAGGCAGCAGGTTATACAGTATGCAGGCAACAGGTTATATACAGGCAGCAGGCTATTTACAGGCAGCAGGCTATACAGTATACAGGCAGCAGGTTATATACAGGCAGCAGGTTATACAGTATGCAGGCAGCAGGTTATATACAGGCAGCAGGCTATATACAGGCAGCAGGTTATATACAGGCAGCAGGCTACACAGTATACAGGCAGCAGGTTATATACAGGCAGCAGGTTATATACAGGCAGCAGGTTATATACAGGCAGCAGGTTATATACAGGCAGCAGGTTATACAGTATGCAGGCAGCAGGTTATATACAGGCAGCAGGTTATACAGTATGCAGGCAGCAGGTTATATACAGGCAGCAGGTTATATACAGGCAGCAAGCTATACAGTATACAGCAGCAGGTTATATACAGGCAGCAGGTTATACAGTATGCAGGCAGCAGGTTATATACAGGCAGCAGGCTATATACAGGCAGCAGGTTATATACAGGCAGCAGGTTATATACAGGCAGCAGGCTACACAGTATACAGGCAGCAGGTTATATACAGGCAGCAGGTTATACAGTATGCAGGCAGCAGGTTATATGCACGCAGCAGGTTATATACAGGCAGCAGGTTATACAGTATGCAGGCAGCAGGTTATATACAGGCAGCAGGTATATACAGGCAGCAGGTTATATACAGGCAGCAGGTTATACAGTATGCAGGCAGCAGGTTATATACAGGCAGCAGGTTATATACAGGCAGCAGGTATATACAGGCAGCAGGTTATATACAGGCAGCAGGCTATACAGTATACAGGCAGCAGGTTATATACAGACAGCAGGTTATACAGTATGCAGGCAGCAGGTTATATACAGGCAGCAGGTTATATACAGGCAGCAAGCTATACAGTATACAGGCAGCAGGTTATATACAGACAGCAGGTTATACAGTATGCAGGCAGCAGGTTATATACAGGCAGCAGGTTATATACAGGCAGCAGGTATATACAGGCAGCAGGTTATATACAGGCAGCAGGTTATATACAGGCAGCAGGTTATACAGTATGCAGGCAGCAGGTTATATACAGGCAGCAGGTTATATACAGGCAGCAGGTTATACAGTATGCAGGCAGCAGGTTATATACAGGCAGCAGGTTATATACAGGCAGCAGGTATATACAGGCAGCAGGTTATATACAGGCAGCAGGCTATACAGTATACAGGCAGCAGGTTATATACAGACAGCAGGTTATACAGTATGCAGGCAGCAGGTTATATACAGGCAGCAGGTTATATACAGGCAGCAAGCTATACAGTATACAGGCAGCAGGTTATATACAGACAGCAGGTTATACAGTATGCAGGCAGCAGGTTATATACAGGCAGCAGGTTATATACAGGCAGCAGGTATATACAGGCAGCACGCTATACAGTATACAGGCAGCAGGTTATATACAGGCAGCAGGCTACACAGTATACAGGCAGCAGGTTATATACAGGCAGCAGGTTATACAGTATGCAGGCAGCAGGTTATATACAGGCAGCAGGTTATATACAGGCAGCAGGTATATACAGTATACAGGCAGCAACTATCAGGCAGAAGATCAAGCATAGGTACAGATGGCTAACCTTGCACGGCAGCTGGATTCTCGCGATGTCATGAGACCACGCGAGAATCGCGGGATCAAATGTCACACGAAAATCTATCTTGTCAGGCTCTAAGTAATGCTGGCTCACCAGACAATGGACCAGTCAGCGTTCGGTAATGAGCTCCTGCAGCTACGGCCGTGGCTTAGGTGTGTGTGCGTGTAGTGGGGGTGGGCGATACTGCAAAATTTGGTTTCGATCCGACACCAAGTGCCAGAAACATAGATACCGATACCGATAGTTTTTATAATTAAAAGTGGTTTATGTACTTTCATGTTACTTTCCACTGTTAATTACTTATCGCATGCAAAAACACAGGACACTTTTTAAAGGCAAACAGCAAACATATGTTGTTTTTTTTTTAATTAACAAAGTGCAAACATTTATTTGTTGAGAATAATTAATGTTTTAAAACTTTTTTAGTGCAAATAACTACTAAAAAGCACAAACTACCCTCAACCATTTACAGCTGTGAAATAGCTCCCAACATGCTCCTCTTTCTTCAGCCATCATGTTTCTGTCAGAGTAACTATAGTCTGGATGTACGCCGCCGCACGTGCGTACAACATCACAACAGCCGTGAGAAGCAAACGGTACAACAGATCATAGTTTGCACAGACAGTTCTACTCTTTGATGAAATACAAATGGGTGTAGAAGAGAGAAACTGATCACTTCTTTTGGATCGATCCTATTGACGCCGGAATCGATCTTCAAAACGAGACATATATAATAGCATCAGTTCTATCAGAACCGGAGAGTATTTCTTCATTGAAAGAAGAGCAAAGAACACACTGAACTCCTATATTCACTTTCATTAGTTTGACTGACATCCAATCACCTGCTAGGTGTTTTTTTTTAAAGTGCCTCTCCTTTTCCAAACAGTTTCCAATGACTATTAAATTATTATTAATGACGGCCTCTCAGATGATTCTGTGAAACAAAACATCTGACAGGGTCAGGTTAACCGATGGCTGGAACACAACATGACAAACTGGCACTGAACTGATGTTATGGTTATATACACTGATGAGGTAATGAGAGGCAGGTGGGAATGATTTGGGAATATGAACAGGTGAGCAGGTGGATGCGAGGGTCAGGTGATGCTTGGGCTCAGGGGGAAGCGATAAATGGCTGGAGGCAGGGACAAGGGGGCAGACTGAGCAAAATAATCTGTATATCCAGAGAAATGTGTTAGCAATTGTAAAAAATAAATAAATAGAATATACATTTTTTCCCCATTATTATTTACTTATAAAGGAACAGTGTGTAACATTTTGGGGGTTCTATTAGCAGAAATGGAATATAGTATTCATAACTATGTTTTCATTAGTGTATAATCACCTGAAACTATGAATTTTAAATTGCAATACAGGAATGTGACTAGAAACTAAGAAACTAAGAGTTTTCATTAGCTTAGGATGAGCCCTTCATATCTACATAGAGAGCGGGTCCCCTATCACGGAGTCCGCCATGTTGCTCCGCCATGTTTCTACAGTAGCCCAGAACGTACAAACCAAACACTGGCTCCAGAGAGAGCCTGTAGCGTTTTTGCATTACCTGAAGGCAACGTGAGCCGCAGTGTAAAACCGTGGTACCACCAACCGCCGCTCATGTTACCGCAGTCTTTGAAACGGAGGAGTGAGCGTACTTAGTTGGTTGCAATCTGCAACCACACTACTAGATGCCACCAAATCCACTGTCCCTTTAACAATAAGGCAAACACTGCACTGCAAACATCTATGGCTGGGTTGAGATCATTTCACCTGTCAATTAGTCGAAACTCTCAAGTCATCAATCAACTTGTTGTCATTTTGCAAGGCGAGCTCTAGTCTCGCACCAGACAATCGGATATCTCTGCCTACCGAATGTCCGGGGATTTCTAAATGTAAAGTGGTTGCTAGAACAAAGGCAGCTGTAGCAACAACAGTTCTGCATGCGACCGCCCCAATACGAAGGGCCACCCTAAAGACTTTGGATTGGTTCTGCTATGCAGGTTTTTTTTAACTCTATACTTGTTTTCCACTCACGGAGATTGTCTTCAGTCTCTGGTTGAGCGAAGCGTTTAGAGACTGACTTGTGAGAACTCATGTGAACCTGCAGCAGCACAGAAAAAGCCACAAGAGGCAGAGGACCGTGTGTGTGTTGATGTGAGTCCATGGCTGTGCATATATGTGCCTATGAATACCCCTTTGTCCAAATGATGTAGTATCCCGTGGGTGCCAAGTGTCTGCCCAGTGTTTCTAAAGCCTGGTCAGAGGGCCTCCGAGCCTCATTATGAGCCTGACTGCCATTATGCTCTGGACACACACACACACACACACATACACACATCTACCCATGTAGGGATTCTAGTACGAACTGAAACCGAAGACCAGTGCTAAACGAAGATTGATCCTAAACTTATTAATATTTGAATCTGGACCCAAGTCTGAAGACAGATCCTGCGGAAGAAGAGGACTCAGGCTATACGAGGACACCCACTGATCCAGGCAGCACCCAGCCAAGAGAGTCCTGGTCAGGGTGCCAGTGCCCAGGGCATCACCGGGGAGGTGGCACCCAAACAACCCAGCACAAACACTGCATTTCTTCAGCAGCGAAAGATCCAGCTTAGCAACAGCTTTGTCTCCATCCTGTTGGCCAAACTCAAACAGCACAAGATGCACAGGGAGCACACACACATTATCCATACTCTCAATGATAGGCTGTTCATGTATAAAACATGCAGGGACACCAGGAGCTGAAGACATCTGGGGATACCAGGGAGCGTTACATAACACGAATGAAAAGCCCTTTAACAGAGCTGAATATATGCTGCAGCAGGAGTCAGAGAGAAAAGGTCTCCAGGAATTGAATTTCCAAGGACAACATCTCATCCTACACCAGTGTTCAGTGTGACGCTCCTGACACAGCGCTTTCTTCGTTTCAGCGTAAACAAGAAGTTGATAATGTTTTCTCACTGCTCTCCACCATTTCTGGTCATCATGAATCCTTGTGAACCCCAGAGCTTTCAATGTGAAACCTGTTTTACAGCAGTACCTGAAATGGGCCGGTACTCACCAGTACTGAGCACTTCTGATTATTGTCCATGAGTACCTTTACTTCTTATCGTGCACCGGCACCGCTTGGTGAGTCTAGATATGCACCCCTAAACACCCGCATACTGCTTTTAATGTGAAGAATGCGGGCCGGTTTTTCCAGGAAAATCCAACGGATGTGACGTCATGCGCACTTATTAGACAGAGCTATCAGTGTGCAACGATAGCTAACGTTCGGTTAGAAATGCAGTCCGCTTAGGCCAACAAACGACCAGCCTCGACCACAACCCAGACTCCAAAACAAACGGACGCACAAAAAAAACGTTATATCCAGTGAAGCCTGTCCTGCAATACAGGAATGTGACTAGAAAACTAGGATCAACATCGGCCGGGCCTATGATTCATGGAGGGACCTTCGTTGTTTTGGGTATCAAAACAGACCCCGAGCTGGCAGAATTCCTATTGGACAGGTAAGCTAACATTACTGCCAAGCATGTGCAATATATAGTGTTATTACACGGCTTTGTTGAATACTTGATTCTGATTGGTCAATCATTGCATTCTCCGGTCTGTTATTTCTTTATAGCAGACCGTTGCTATGTATAACAGACCGTTGCTATGGGCACAGTTCAGATAACAGACTCTGGCGGATTGTTTTTGTGTCAAATTATTGATTTCTGAAGTAAGTGACCGGGTAATAAGCGGGATAATGTACAGCTAGCGGATCATTGTTGTGAGATAAACCCCTTCAGGGCGATGCGAGACCACGGGTTTTATTTCACAACAATGACCGGCTCGCTGTACATTATCCCTTACATATTGTGCTTTTAGCTGGCAATTGTTGCTAACGTTAATCAACATGATGCCTGTTCTGGCACCAATTCAGGCAGTAAAGCCGACGATTCAATAGGCTGCAAAACTGCTTTCTGCATCTGCATCAAGGCAACTGCTTTTCTCTACAAGCTGCCTGCTCTATGGTCAGTACATGCTCAGCACTACACTGTGCACTTGTTACTCTCTCTGGATCTCTCATTGGAAGCTTTAAAGGAAGGGGCCATACCAATTTGACATGTCAAAGTCAATTTACTGGTCATAATGAGCACTATGATTAGTAAACTGTGAAAACAGTACAGTTCTGTGGCTCTGGAAGAGCTTTGTCACTTCTGAGAAAATAACACAAACTATCAAATACCCCTTTCACACCGAGGGCTCAACCAGGGTTTAACCAGCATTGATTGTGTGGTTTGGTTGCAAATGGGGCACACAGTCGTGACGCTATTGTCACAGGTTGCCGTCGCTCAAACAAACGGCGCGTGCGTGACGGCAGCAGGAATGTGAATTTGAACAACATGGATGTGTGGCAATAATTTGAAGTGCAAGAGCTGCTGGCCGTCCACGGTGAGGAAGAAATTAAGCGGCAGATGACTGGGACAGTGAGGGACAACGTAGTGTATACGAACATAATAAGGCTGCTAAATGAGAGAGGCATCCGCCAAGCCAACCACCTCACGGTACGGCCAGCTGTGAGCAAATCTGTTTTTAAAACATGTCTTGACATGTTCCATTTGTAACGTTACCTTTTTAAATTTTTTAAATTTTCCAAATACACCTACAAAAAGATCCATCTGTCGCCTGTTCCATCTGTTATAAAGTAACAAACTCAGTCCTAGTTTAACCATTGTCGAGCAATTAGCAAACTTCATGAAATATAAACCCATTTCATTACATTTGGATAAGCTTTTACATTATTATATAGTTGCCACACGCTGAAAAACTTTAGTAGGTCAACTATACGTAGTAAATCTTTGCTGGGATGGTGGAGTGAGTGAAATATACATTTCAGTGTCAATAAGTTTCTGTAATCCTTTTGTAAATGTAGCCTATATTATCATATTAGATAGCACAATGTAGTCTAATATATGATAAATGGGTACTGTAGATAGACATAAAAAGGTTCATGATTGTTGTTGCATACATTACAGCTCCACATAACAGTTTAACATTTTACGAAGGTAAAAATGCTGTATGTACTATATACTGTATATATATATATATATATATATATATATATATATATGTAAGTCATAATGTACAGCGAGTCGGTTATTGTTGTGAATGAATCCCTGACAGGGCGACGCGAAGCAGAGGGGGGGATTCTTTCACAACAGTGACCCGCTAGCTGTACATTATCCCGCTTATCCTGCACCTCTGAGCGATCGGATCTCAATTCGTCTCGGGGGCATTCACACCTAGAGTTGTCCACTTGTGATTGGATCATCCAAGAGGCACGTTGTTAATGCCAGGTCTGAACATGGCCATAGTGACGGGTCTGTATGTTTGTGTGCGTGTTGTTGTGTATGTGTACCTGTATGCAGTTATGTACTATGTGCACACTGTGTGTATCTTCCTTCCTTCCTTCCCTCCCCCCTCCTTCCTTGTGACCTTGCTTTATGTTGCTAAACTCTTTACAGTTCCCTGCTCTATGGATGAAAACACAGAGCCCAACATTCACGTTCTGCTAATCTGAACCTTTGTGGCCTGTGAACAACAGCCAGATAAAGTGAATCAATAGAAAGAACTTGGCTTATTTTCTGCTGTCATATTTTTTCATAGATTTATAACTTTATCTCATATCTGCTTCACATTTTCATGTCTTATTGTTTTTCAAGCAAAGGATTTTCTGCGGTCTTGCTGTATGTGTGTGTGTGTGTGTGTGTTTCTTCTCAGGGGGTAAAATGCTTTGAGTCAAATCTACAGGGGATTTGTTTTTTTTTTATTGAAGTCGTCTGGTAACTGCTGCTTTAAAGCCCCAGGAAATTAAAGCACTGTTATAAAGGTAGTATTTCTGAGAGGAGCACTGTAGAGTTCCAAGACTTTGTCTGGAATCCACAGTCTGAGGGGCGATTTGCTACCAGTGCAGGTATGTTTTGAGCCAAATGAAAACATTGGATGTGAAATGAAAGGTGTGCAAAAATGTTATCAAAAGTAATTCCGAAATTATTTGTTTTTGTTCCCTTCCAGTCTCGGACTAAACTATGCACCCCAATATGCACCTGTTCACGTCTACTTCCGTCAATGAAAAGACGCAAGTAGACGTGAACGGGTGCATTTTTTTCTGAGTTGAGGTGTAGATGCATTTGCATGAGTTGAAAACATTTCAAATTTGTGCTTGTCCTAAGGTTCTGTTACTTTCATTTATTAACATATGGAGATCAGACAAAAAGGAGAGGAACTCGGAGTAAATAACAGAGAGGAATGGAGCTCTGCGTTAATTTTGGCAGTATTGAAGAGGCACTCATCAGCTGATCAGCGTCAGCCGACTCATTCATGCTCACTATCAATCGTTCAATGATGCACCTTTTGGACGGCTACCAGCTGACCATCCAATCACAGTCCTACTAAGTGTTCTAGGTGACTTTTATAGACAGAAAGGTCTGATGACATCATTCTGTATAATAATTAGCCATGTGCTTCTGTTGCATGGAGTGTGTGTATTTTCGGAGCAATGGGCTTTTGGAACAATGGGTGTTTGTTTTCGGGATAACGGGCTGTCAGACAAATTGGCTTTCGGTCCAATGGGACATTGGAACAATGGCATGGTACTGATCTGAAGGAACATAGGGCTGAGGGAACGTTAAGCAGAGGGAACATAGGGCTGAGGGAACATTTAGCTGAGGGAACATAGGGTTGTGTGAATATTTGGCTGAGGGAACATAGGGTTGTGGGAACATTTGGCTGAGGGAACATAGGGTTGAGGGAACATAGGGTTGAGGGAACATAGGGCTGAGGGAACATAGGGTTGAGGCAACATAGGGCTGAGGCAACATAGGGCTTGGGGAACATAGGGTTGAGGCAACATAGGGCTGAGGCAACATAGGGCTGGGGGAACATAAGACTCAGGGAACATAGGGTTGAGGGAACATAGGGTTGAGGGAACATAGGGTTGAGGCAACATAGGGCTGAGGCAACATAGGGCTGGGGGAACATTTAGCTGAGGGAACATAGGGTTGTGTGAATATTTGGCTGAGGGAACATAGGGTTGTGGGAACATTTGGCTGAGGGAACATAGGGTTGAGGGAACATAGGGTTGAGGGAACATAGGGCTGAGGGAACATAGGGTTGAGGCAACATAGGGCTGAGGCAACATAGGGCTGGGGGAACATAAGACTCAGGGAACATAGGGTTGAGGGAACATAGGGTTGAGGGAACATAGGGTTGAGGGAACAAAGGGCTGAGGGAACATAGGGCTGGGGGAACATAAGACTCAGGAAACATAGGGCTGAGGGAACATAGGGTTGAGGCAACATACGGCTGAGAGAACATAGGGCTGAGAGAACATAGGGCTGAGGCAACATAGGGCTGAGAGAACATAGGGTTGAGGGAACATAGGCCTGAGAGAACATAAGACTCAGGGAACATAGGGCTGAGGGAACATAGGGCTCAGGCAACATATGGCTGAGGGAACATAGGGTTGAGGGAACATAGGGCTGAGAGAACAAAGGGTTGAGGGAATATAGGCTATACTATATATAGTGATACTTGGATTGGGTTACTGACTAGATTTTTTTAAGAGGTTATTAGTAATCGTTTCGGAATACGTTTTTAAAGTAACCCTCCCAACCCTGCGTATACCATGGATGGGTTAATAAACAGGATTACTGGGCTCTGGGCACAGGCCCGAGGGCCCTCCTGAGGCAGGCCTGGGGAGACTCAACACTGTCTGTCTGTGGTCCATAGTCTGACCTCCAGCCTTTTGATCTTGTCATGCCTCATCTTAGGTTAGTATGTTTCCATAACAGAGATCCAGGCAAGCATTATTCCAAGTAGAACATGTGACACACTGGTAAAAGCAGTATGAAATGTTCTGTTTCAGCGGACTCGATCTTAGTCTGTGATAGGAGTTCATAAATAGTGTGTGCGGCCACCTGGGTGTCCACAGAGGCAGGAATATATACTACAATAGTCTCCCTTGGTAGGTAATACAGCCTGATGTGTCTTTAGTGCATGCCTTATGTTTTATGGTGATGTGCCCAGGGTTTCAATATTTCTCACTAATAAAAGCACACAACCTTTACCTGTGTTAATACTGCAGTTATGTGTGTGAAATTTTCTAGATCAACCAATGTGTCCAGAACCGTCTCTGTGATCCACATTTCAGAAGCTCTCTTCATATGGGCACTCTTCCCACTTTGTTTTGCAACTGCTGCAAAGCAATTTCCCTCAGGATATATAAAGTTTTATCTTATCTTAGGGGCTGATTAAACCGAGACACGCTGCTACAGGAACGGCCACTTCAAAAACGCCTTGGCAAAGCGCGTCGGGCAAAACAGTGGTGCGTCTGTGGAGCACAGCTGTGTGCTTGCAACCGGGCGATCAAATGTGATTAACGGGAAAATGTGGTCTCTCTCTCACTCTCTTTGAAAGACAGTAGCCTACATGAAACTATCACGACATGAGATATGAATTCCTCCTTCCCTCTGACATACTCCGTAGCTCTCTCATAGTGCAACAGAAACAACTAGCTAGCTAGTCCTACCACATCTACCGGCATTAAAACAGGAAGGAAGTAATAAAGTAGTAGATCCCGCCTCTTGATTGATTTGATTGGCTGCAAGGGTTAAGTTTGATAGTGCGACTCCACACCCGGCGCTAAAAAGTTGAGGATATTTTAACTTTAAGAAAACCGCTAGAAAAGTGTGGCGCATGAGATGAGCGCACGGCAGGTACGCCATACCATAGGAAATCAATGCTTTTGCTGGCGACGCATTTCTAGTGATGCGTCGTGGTGTGATCAGCCCTCTAGACATACAAATAAGCCATTAAGAGACATTTATAATCATGTACAGGATCTCAAGGCTCAGTCAGGGAGAGGTCCGGTCTGGGGAACTCAGAATTGTTTCTCTTTGCAGATGATGTGGTTCTGTTGGCATCATCAGACCGTGACCTTCAGCACACACTGGGCCAGTTTGCAATAGAGTATAAAGCGGTCAGGATGAGAGTCAGCACCTCCAAGTCTGAGGCATCTCCACAGTCCAGAGTTAGCATACTGAGTCCTGCTTGTGGTTAAGTGTGGGCATTAAAAACACAGTTCTAAAGGGTTAGGGAAAGATCATGCTTTCACTTATGTTAAGAAGTTAAACCCGTCCTATCCCTCTAGTCACTGAACATAACAAAATCTGCCTACCAGCACCTCTGAGGCCAGTGTTGTGCAAGTTCACACTTCACAAGAGCTGGCTCAATGTTCAGTTCACATAGATTCAAATGAACTAGTTCACGTTCATAGTTCACAATTTTGAATATTGAGTTCACAGTCCCAAAAAATTAGCTTCTTCATGTTCCTTTCTTCCGTATTTTTCTTTTAAACTGGTCGGATGTTTTGGAGTTTAATAACTCTTTCAGATGTATTGCCTGCACCATCAGGCTTAGGGACAGCTTCATATGACAGATAGAACTCTGGAGCTCCTGAGCTCATCACTTTACCTCTATATACTTAACCTACTGATTTACAAAGTGTTTACATCTCTGTATATATTACTACATTGTTGTTTTCATTCAGTTTATCCATTTGAAAAACTGTATGTTTATATATTAGGGTTAGAGAAGAGGGCTCAGTGGATTTATGACAGCAAAGCCTGATACCCACTACAGGGCCTAATGATGGGTCATTTAACATGAATACTGAGCTTCCATAGGAATGCTCACACAACGTTTGGCGCATTACTCTCTATTGATAATTGGCACTCAACATTTTGTTTGCACATTGCATCATTACATACCGAATACAAAGCATTTACTCTTTAGTTCTGAAGAGATCACGATTAAAGACCATGGCACATTTGTGAATATGATATAAATGTGATGGCTAATTTCCCATAAAACGACCATAAAGCAATAATAATGAATTTAAATTTACTTATTAAAGCAACAGCCAATAGGTCGGCTAATGGGGTTGTGTTGTTGGCTCCAACAGAGCAGGAAAAAGTGCATCAGCTTGACATCAAACTGAGACCACCAGCGGTTTGTGTGTGTGTGTGTGTGTGTGTGTGTGTGTGTGTGTGTGTGTGTGTGTGTGAGTAGGTTTCTCTGTGTGTGGTGTGTTGGTGTGAACAGAAGAACATTATTGAGCATTGCCTTGACCTCTGTACTTAGTAACTCCCTACGTTAAAGATGATAAAAGAAGGCCCTCTGCTGGACACTGTTTTTGTCAAACCCTGGTTACACACACACACACACACGTGCACACACAAACACACACATTCACATAGGCACAGAGTGTGAGCGAGGGGATTAGTTGGAAGCAGAGTGTAAGCTTCTCCAAGACAACCTGGAATCTCCTCTGAGTGAGTCTGGACCCCAGCAGAGCGGTCCAACACGGGAAGCATACAGGCCACAGCAGCGCTGATCACAGATCTGCAACATGCGGCGGCTTCATTTACTGCCATTGTTGCTCTAATGGAAATGCAAAGGCAGTCACTGTGTTTGAATGGCTCATAAAAAAAACTGTTGATGTGTTTATTTGTTTGGTGGATTCAGTTACTCCTCACTTTTGAAAGATAATTCCCATTTATTCGAACACAGGCCTTATTTTAGTTGTTTTGACCATAATTCCTATCGCTAGTGACTTCTGCTAAGCAAGTCAGATAGCTGGATAAAAAAGATGGGTCAATAAAGACAACCAGTCAGACTATGAGACAGGTTGGGAAAAAACCCACAAACAAACTTATTTGAAGAAGAAAACATGATGAACATCCATTAAACCTGCAGGAGGCAGAACATTTTTGGCATCAATGAGCAAAAATCCCATAATAACCTTTCAGCATATTGTAATTCAAGTGTTCTGAGAGACTTCTGCACCTCCTCGTGGCTCTGTTTTGTATGATGGGAGACTTTGGCCAATCACAGGTCATTTCAGAGACAGAGCGTTCCTATTGGCTGTTCATTCAATGGAGGCAGCTGTCAATCACTCGCGAACTCTGATCAAACAGTCAAACTAGGCAGCGCTGATCAAATATGAATCAATATTCTGTTACCGTAATGACTATTTCTCTCCCCAAATGTCTTCAGAAACATCTTGTAGTGTGCTGTTTAGCTGTAAAATGAGAAAGTTTGCTCCAGCTGGTGGGCGGTGCTTGGTATTTCCTCAACTGATCTCAACATGGCTGCCGGGTCACAAACATTTTCATTTTACAGCTAAACAGTACACTACAAGATGAACGCCTCGGGGTCCCCCAGGAAGAGCTGGAAAACGTTGCTAGGGAGAGGGACGTCTGGAATTCCCTGCTTAGCCTGCTGCCCCCGCGACCCGGCCCCGGATAAGAGGAAGAAAATGGACGGATGGATGGATGGATGGATGGATATGGTCTAAATGACATGACGAGAACACAGCATATGAATTTTTGATAAATATTAAATCTTCATGGTAGTGATTGGCAAAGCAGTTCTCACTAGAATCAGTTCAGTAAAAAGATTTGTTAAAAAAATTCGTTCACCGAATCGTTCAGTGTTTGACCGGCGCTCCAACTGCGTTGCACATTGTCCCACTCACTGAACGTTCAGTTCAGCTCGCTAACGAGTGAACTGAGAAGTTAGTTGGATAAAGACACCATTTGCACATAAAAGGTGTATTCAACTAAATGTCGGGTTGTTAAATATTTTTCATTATACTGAAATGAAAACAAGAAATAATAGTTTCAGAAGAAAATTAAATTTACATTTTTATCACTGTCAATATTGTTTTTCTATATTATTTTCTATATTACCCAAGGCCTCAGGTGAAAAAAAAAAAAGGAAAATGTCTATTCATAAAGTCTCTATTACACAGAAAAACAGAACTATTACATGTACATTGTTTCTTGGTGAGTTAGCAACCCGTCCCGAATCAGCTGAGTATACACAACACACACCATCTTTCCTGCAAACACATGACTTGAATCACTCACTCAGTGAGTCTCTGGCTGCAGCTGAGAGCTCAACTGAACTGAGAAATGAACGAACCGTTTCAGGAAGTGATTCAGTTCAGTTCGTTCACCCAAAAGATTCGTTCTTCTCTTTTTTATTTATTTATTTATTCATTTGCATTTATTTCCTTTTTGTTGCAGCACTGCAAACTTTGAACTTCTCTCCAGCTCTCTTTTTTTCACTCACACAACAGTCCATTTTTATGTAAACAACCGAGTGCAACACCATAAATGTCTTTGAGGAAAGAAATGTGTGCACTGTTATCCCCTTAGAACAGTGATCAAGTCTCGCCCCTCTCTTTGACGGCAGGCTTCTCACCCCGCCTTTAACCTCTTAAAACCCACCTGCCCGTTAGAGAGGGCTAGAGTTACAGTTAGGGTTAAATGATGATCAACAATGTTTTGAATGACATTAAAAGGCTATCTATTCATTAAAACGCTTCTATATGTTTTCCAGTGTCACAGATGTGAGTAAAAGCACACTGCATATTTGCACTGCAGTGTGATGACCTGAAAACCTTTGCCATCATTCAAACCATTGTTGATCATCATTTAACTCTAACCATAACCCGCCGGCGTGCAGGTGGGTTTTAAGAGGTTAAATTTGCCGGTTCAGAGCCGTTATTAACCCCTTCGCCTTCAGACGTAGACGGACGACATGAAGGTTGCACAAGTTCAGCATACCCCAGCTTCTACCTGTAGCAAGTTAGCCATGTACACAATGAGACTGTGCAACCCAGTCGCACAGCAGTTCGTGAAATAGTAATGAAATTTAATGTATTAATTCGTGTTAGTGTAAATTTCATATTTTTTTCGTGATGGTCAGCACGAAATCAATTCGTATGTAATCCACGTAATTGTGAATCAGAAAGTATAGAAAGCAGCAAACGTCGCATACAGAGGAGGTGGGGGTGGATGGGTGGGTCAACAAACACAGGACTTTCGTGTCCCGTGTGAAACCAAAAGTCAATGTTGATTTATTTATCACGTAACTTCCGAACTGAGTAGTTTTGTTGCCTAAGCCTAACCAAGTCGATCTATTCCTAAACCTAACTAAGTAGTCTTATTTTGAAAAGACTGGAGCGGAAACTGACACGTGTCACATATTGCTTGACATTCGTAGGAAATCGCACTGAAAATATGTTGTTGAAAGTCGTGCTGAGCGTCACGAAAAAAAGGGGAAATCAATCAAATAGATTAAATTTCATGACTATTTCACAAACTGCCACGAGACTGTGTTGGACGGAGACCGTGTGTGTGTTCAAACCTCCAGTTCTTTCTGTTATTTTCTTCCAGTCTCTCTTTTTATTTTATTTATGTAGATTCATAAAGCCTTGGAATAAGGCACTCAACTCATGCGGACACGTTTGCATTTTCTTTAAAATGTGCTTTACGTCCAGTCTGGACACACCTTACCAACAACATAATTGTCTGTATTTTCCATATTGTATTTCGTTCGTTCCTTTCAATAGTTAACTATTGTGGGGTGTAATGAACACTGCAGCCTCTAGGGGCCAAAATCATGGTTTTATAAGATGATTTATTTCTCTTCAGATGTTCAGAATATCAACACAGTGCAGTAAATGTAATTCCGTTTGTTACTAACGTTGATCTGGCTGCTTTATTCTCTGCTAAATGTATGACTCTTTGTTAAAATGCTGCTGCCATTATTCAGCCTGTGAATGCTCGACAGACCGCTGTGCAGTCCACTCTGATGGAAGCATAAAGACCTGGTTTACTTTCAACACATTTTAGTGGAAGTTACAGCTTTGCACATGCTGAGCCGCATGAGGTTTCCCTGTCCCCAAAGCACTAAATGACCCACTGAATCTGTTTGGTTGTGTGAGAGGCTTAATTAACATTCCCTGAGTGTTTACAGTCAATTATTCAACACAGTGGCTTTCTGTGGGAGCTACTCATTACTCTAATGCTGTCACAGAGGGTACAAATCCTCTCTTTAAGGGAAAGGAATCCCCAGGGAAAGGATCTTTGAGTGTAAATTTTGAAAGCATTTAAGTTAAGTAGTCATCTGTATGATATCCACTAATCCTTAAAAAATCATCTGGGCAAAAGCAGAAGGAGAAAGTGACCCTGTTTAGTGCTGCGGTTCAGTGCCTCGCAGCTGGTGACAATGTGCGCAGCCAAGCTGTGAGATGTGGGATGGAGTGTTGAGCTGTTTAGTATTTAAAGCCCACGTAAATATACAGAAAGCATTCAAGCACCCTGCACTGTGCTGTTTCCCACACTGCTGAGGATAAACAACCTTCCCTTGCCAAGGTTTACAATTTGATAAGTGCATGCATGTTACAGGGTCATTGTGCATATCCGCTGGTTTGATATAAAACAAACCAACTGCCTCCCCGCCCACACACATGCACACACAACGTACAGACACACATACTGTATAGACACACACATTCACACCCTCCCACCACTAAACAAGCATGTAGCTCTGCCGCTGCCAAGCAAACGTGCAATTACACCTCGTTCTCAGATGCTCCTACTTCCTTTTTTACACACTCTCTCTTTTTTCCTCTTCCTGTCGGTTCCTCTGTATGACCGCAGGCTGTGTCGCATGTGGCTGAGGAGACGCCATGAGGGAGGATATACATCGGGACATTAACATTCCTGACGGTTTGCTCTGGTTACTGTGAAGGAGCTGCTTAGTTTAAGTCTGGGGTGAAGAGTAACAAGCAGAGGAAGGCTCTTATAAACACGTTAATACAACGTATTGGAGGCAGATCCAGGATTAACCAGCCAGAGGGTGTTACAGTAGTCAAGGCGAGAGATGACCAGTACCTGTCAGATACAACGTGATCTTTCTGATGTTATACGGTGCGAAGCAGCATGACAACATGCTCAGTGAAAGTTGTTAGTAGTTGGTCATCAATCACAATGCCCAGATTTCGAGCAGATTGATTAATGTTGTGATGAGCAGAGGGACCGGCTGGGATGACCAGGAGTATGGGCTTATACCGCAATTCCACTACATAGTACAGCAAAGGACTGCTCAACTCTACTCACTCTTTTTTGTTTTTTCCACTGGCAAAAGTTGTGGATAGTACCTGGCACCTGGTGCTTGTTCTGGTACTACCTCGGTTGAGGTTCAAAGCGAGCTGAGCCGATACTACACCGTACACTACAACGTACACAACGTACACTACAACGTACACTACACCGTACACTACAACGTACACTACAACGTACACTACAACGTACACTGCACCGTATACCTTGTACACTATACCGTACACTACAACGTACACTGTAGCGTATACCTTGTACACTATACCATACACTACACCGTACACTACACCATATACTATATACACTACATCGTATACTATGTACACTACACCATACACTACGTATACTACGCTGTACTCTACGCCGCATACTATGTACACTATGTATACTACGCAGTACACTACATACACTAAGCGCTGCACTAAGCCATACACTACACAGTACACTACGGACACTATGCCGTACACTTCGCCATACACAACATACACTATGCCGTACACTATGTACACTACGCTGTATACTATGTACACTACGCCATACACTTGGTACACTACACCATACACTATGTACAGTACGCCGTACACTACACCGTACACTAAGCCGTACACTACATATACTAAGCCGTACACTAAGCCGTACACTACATACACTAAGCCGTACACTAAGCCGTACACTACATACACTAAGCCTTACAATATGGTCACTAAGTCGTTCACTACACCGTACACTACATCACGAAGCCTTACACTATGGACACTAAGCCGTACACTACATACACTAAGCCGTACACTAAGCCGTACACTATACCATACACCACGCCGTACACTATGTACAGAGCACCATACACTAAGCCGTACACTATGCCGTATACTACGCCATACACTATGTACACTACGCCATACACTATGCCGTATACTACGCCATACACTATGTACACTACGCCATACACTATGCCGTATACTATGTCATACACTATGTATACTACGCCATACACTATGCCGTATACTACGCCATACACTATGTACACTACGCCATACACTATGCTGTATACTATGTCATACACTATGTACTCTACGCCATACACTATGTTCACTACGCCATACACTATGCTGTATACTATGCCATACATTATGTACACTACGCCATACACTATGTACACTACGCCATACACTATGCTGTATACTATGCCATACATTATGTACACTACGCCATACACTATGTACACTACGCCATACACTATGCCGTATACTACACCATACACTATGTAAACTACACCATACACTATGTCGTACACTACGCCGTTCGCTATGCCGTACATTACGCTATACACTACGCCGTACACTACGTACACTACAGCGTACAATTGACAAATTACAGACGTTCCTCCACTGATTGCAGACATAAGGATTCAGCAAGTGTTGTGTTGAAGATGAAATCATGGCAGTTTCATGTGGTGTCGCTAAAAATCACTAGGGACCTGGTACTAAAAGTTAGCTGAGTCGAGTCGAGCCGAACCACCCAATGGAAATTAGGCATTAGAGAGATTAAGTTGAAGGTGCTGTTCCATCATTCACTTTGAGATGACAATGAGACATCTGGCAGGAAGGACAGATAGAGCTGGGTATCATCAGCATAGCAGTGGTAAGAAATATCATGCGAGTGGATAATCAGATCAAGGGAGGTGGTGTATATTGAGGAGGGAAGGGGGTATGGAGGCTGAAACACCTCCACTTCTGTGGACACACCGTTACTCCAGTGTTAGTAACCGTGATTTTTTTTTACCAGGTGTGTTAAATCTTGGTTTCAAACATTGTGCCTCAAAGCCTTCTGGGACATCTTTCAGATTAGGATTCTTGTACAGATCTTGTATCCTGTACAGATTGTACAGCCCCTGAGGCAAATTTGGGATTTGTGATATTGGGCTATACAGATAAAATGGACTTGATTCTTATGACCTTTAAACAAATAACACAGACAGATAGATTATTCAGAAAGGACCTCTCTCAGTTCTTTCAGATTAGACATTCTGAACCCAAAACTGTCATCACATTTAGTTTGAAATGTTGCTCTGAATGGTGCATAAAAGTGTATTGACCTCACCTTTATCCAACTGAGCTCTGCCCACTTCACACTACTGGGGAGAGCACAGAGAAAAACAAACAGGAATCTGTTCTCAGTTTGGCATAAAGTTTTGTGTTATGCTAGCAGTGAGAAGCCGATTGAGATTAATGGATTATCAGAAATAAATAAACACATTTTGGGGAATAATAATAATAATTTCTCAGACTGGACAACGTGGTGATAAACTGAGTTGAGTTACATTACATCTCTCCCACTGAATCAGAAATGCACCCAACCTGCTGTCGTCCACTGAGACAGACAGAGCCAGCATGTATCCAAAGCTCCACCAAACTAAATCAAATCAGTAGCACCCCAGTAACAGTTAGAAAACACGAGGGCACCATGTGGCAATCTATATCTGGAGTCTGACTGTTTACATTGATTGACTTAGCAATTCTCCTGGATACATGGTCATTCCATGAAGCCCAGTGCTCCTTCCTACATCTCCACTTCGGTTTTAACAATCCTGTTAGATCAGTCCTACCAAGGAGAGAGGAAGCAGAGGGGATAACATCAGATTGTTGACACAGAGCTGAAACCAGCTACTTGCCAAACCAGATCAGCAATAATATGCAACCACTTTATACTATTAGTGCTGAGCCCCAAACTAGGTCCCAATGTGACATTCTCAGTGGTATTTACTGCTTTAATTGGATTAACACCTCAACACATATGCTGCCATTTAACGGGGAGCTAAATTGGGGGCAATTACAGTCACTTAAAAATAGAAACATTAATGGTGTGAAACAAAACCGTGATTCCTTTAACTAGTCCCCATGAAGTTCTTGCTTCATTTATTGATGCCGATTTAGCCACATTACACGTGTATTGTGAGTTTGGGATGTGACTGCCAAACCTGTAAATCCCAATTTATTTGCCTCAGTCTTCTAATCATTGCTGCAGAGAATGGAACTTTTGTGCAACAACAATAAATGGTACTGAGATGTACTGAGAAGTCTTACCTCACAGTTTTCACATGAATAATGTTAATTTCACTGATGTTTCTAGTTTGTTTAGAATAATTGAAGTGCATACAAAGCTTTAATTTTGTGTGGAGGTGTGTTCAGACTAAATACAGAGTGAACTTTAGAGGCAGGGCGATTGCGTATAAAATCCATGCAAAGACACAAGTGGACACCAGTTCACCCTGGAATGGTGCAAATTGACGCAACTCCCTTGCATGGCTGAACGGTCAGAACATCCAGACAATCTTCAAGCACTTACTACCAACCGTTCAACACCTAATACTTGTATTTTGGGGTTCTACTAGAACATGTTTACATATTTTAAAGGAACAGTTTGTAACATTTTGGGGGATCTATTAGCAGAGATGTAATATAATATTCATAACTATGTTTTCATTAGTGTATAATCACCTTAAACTAAGAATCGTTGTGTTTTCGTTAGCTTAGAATGAGCCCTTCATATCTACATAGGGAGCGGGTCCTCTTTACGGGGTCCGCCATGTTGCTCCTCCATGTTTCTACAGTAGCCCAGAACAGACAAACCAAACTCTGGCTCTAGAGAGAGCCTTTCAAGTTTTTACGTTACCTGAAGGCCACCGTAGTTCTCCGACACGCTTGTGAAACTGCGGTAGCGTGAGCCGCAGAATGCTAACCCGCGGTACCGCCAGCCGCCGTCTGACTTCCGTTGCTCCTAAAGTAGTGTTATTATGGTATGGATGACCTCTGAGCGAGGCAAAAAGCGTTACCATGGTTTTGCACTCGGCGGCTCACGTTACTGCAGTCTTGCAAAGGGAGGAGTGAGCGGAGGGGTACTCAGTTGGTTGCAATCTGCAACCTGACCACTAGATCCTACACACTATAACTTTAAAGTTAAAAAACATTATTTTTCTCATCCTGTCTGTCTGAATATACCTGTATTCACCCTCTCTCTGAAACGCCCCGTTTTAACGCCTGTCTCTTTAAGACCCCCTCCTGGAAAAGCCCAGTCTGCTCTGATTTGCTTGCCAGAAAAAATATGGTACACCTTTACAAAGGTAGTCGGCGGTATATTCTAATGAGCCTGCATGTGACATAGGAAGAGGAGCCACATCTGAATGGCTTGCTGAATCACATGTTTTCTGATCTAGGCAGCCCACAAAAAAACTGACTGGGTCGTCTTATTTCACAGTTATTTCAAAGTTTTCTTCAAGAATTCAAGGTAACACAAGGTGAGTAACTGATATACAAGTGGTCAATTTGTGGGTGAAGTATTCCTTTAAGATATCTGCTGGTCCACACCAAAGAGTATAGAAGCAAAGAGACCAAACTGCTGTATTTTTGACAACAGCTGCTGCCGCCATTTTGGACTGAAAACTCTTATTATATTTATAATATTTTATTGTTCAACACGGGCCATTTTGGTAGAATATGACAATAAAATAGAAATAATTTAGTTTTACTTTTGTACGGCAAATTGTAGACGGACGTTTTACTGGCGTTCGGTAGTCGCTTTCAGTCCAAAATGGCGGAAGCGTAGCTCTACTGCTGGGCGCTGACGTTGCAGTGGAATGAAAAATTGACTTTCACTTCGTATCAATATACGTTCTTTGTCCACACTGAACTGGGGATGTATGACATCATCATGACATCACAAGTGACAGCTGTGGGGAACACTACATCAGTGAATCAGCAAGGACATCAGCTGTCTGTGAACACCAGATCAAAACTACTCACGGCAAAGGTCAGAGGTCATCGACCTGGGATTCAGTGGGCGAACGGAGAAAGATCGTGGAGGACATTCACATCTGATACCAGAGACCATCTCCTCCCATATATAACCACCTGTTATCATGTGCCTGAAGGTCCATACAGTACACGTGATGTCCGTGACATCTACTGCTAAAGACCATGAGATGTGGTTGAGCGATCCAACGTTGATTCAACAGACCCCACTGAAAATAACAAACGTGTATAACACACATCATACCTGGGCCCCAGAAATGTCACAGTGTTGAATAACTGAATACAGGGCAGAAACAACACAGCACTGAGCATTTAGTGCCTATAATGGAGACAACAGTGTACGTAAACATTACAGCAGTGACTGCTCAGCGTACCACTTCAGAGCTGCAGCAAATTAATTTGCACAAACAGCTTGATTATCTCTCCATAACCACACTATCCTCTATGCATCTTAACAAAGTACCAATTGACACACACACACTTGCACACACAGCAGTGAACAGACCCTCCTTTATCCACTCTTGAGTATTTATAGCCTCGATAACTCAATCTGCTTCATTAGAAGTCACAATTCTGCTGGAGAGGCGGCCTTTCCACAGAGCCGCAGAAGAAGAGTGCATTGTTGAATCCTTCTTGATCTGAGGCCCCGCCGCTGCTTCCACTATTCCACCATGCTTCAGCCGTGTTAGTCTGGCTGTAAAAGTCCATCGCGGTGAAATGCAGCGAGTCACTCACAAAGGTTATCGTCTCCTGGGGTTAGAGTGTGCTTGTGTGTGTTTGTGTGTGTTAAGAGAGGTTGTGTGGGTTGGAGGATGTACCCAGAATGTCTAAGTAACTGCACAATAGGGGGGTTGCCCTGTGAAAAGGCCAGAGTAGAGCCAGGACAAAGAGGGAACCTGGCCTCCCGAAGTGCACCCACGGGTGGGGGTGGGAGTGGAGGGAATCTGCTGATTGCGGTGTTTAATGGTACTTTTAAGGAGTGAAGGTAAGACTATTCTAGTAAAGTGCTTCAGGGCAAAATGGGCTGATAAGGTGATTCATCAAACCAATGCCAGAAAGACTGCATATGATTTATGAATGTCCCTTTTCCTTACTTTGATGGCCACTGCATGGGCTCTAAGAGCAGCTGTTGATTATTCAGCTGAATACACACTGGAACTATACTCGATGAGGGTCTCTGCTTAAGGTCCAGACACACCATCCCGACATTAAAGAATCAGCGGCGACGAAGGCAGACCTTTGAGTTGCCTCACGTCTCCTTTGTCTTGGCCAAAAAGTTGCACTCGAACACGCCGAAAAGACTACAGCCGACGGCCAGTTAGCACTTACGTTCTGTACCTGAGTGAGAGGAAATAACTCTCCACACCAGCAGGCGGCGGTAGTCTGTATTCATCATTCAAAAAGGGAAACAGGAAGACCGAGGAGGGCGGATACACGAGCCGATGTTATGATACGTACATGAAACAAAGCTGTGTTTGTCGACCATTTTCACACCACTCTCACTCACCACTTAGCTTCATTCCAGATGTTCATGTCGTTCAACATGCTGAATCGGCCGAAAAGCCTCCGACACAGGCAGACTAGAGTCGGCGGTGCGGGACACACCCGTGATCGGATCTCTCACTTCCCCACTATATATGCAAATAAACAAGTACGTCAGGAGTTAAGTTTTCATTAAAACAACATTATGACCGGTGTGTTAACTGCACGCCAAAGAACTCACGGTTGGAGCCACCTTCACCCCGGGCCCTTCCCAGAGCCGACCTAGAGCCGGTGCACCGGAGGAAATGCGATGTGATTGCCGGCCAGCGCCAGGTAGACATCTCGACCCGCCGAGTTGAATCCCCCCCGGCATGGACCCCACCCGTTGAGAAGTGTAAAAATGTTTCCGGCTCATTATGAAACTGTGTCTGGCTGGATGTCATATTTCTTTGTTTTCATTTGAAATAGGCTACACAATGGTTGATTATGACTGGATAAAGGTCCAACATGTTACGCCATATAGACCCTAATACCTGGCTTAGACGTTACCACTTTATTACCATAACACCTGAAAGTGGAGAGACAAAATTACTCGTTGTCCCCCCTGTTCCGGCGCCTATGGTCATAACCAAACTTACTCTTGTGTTTAGAGGCTGGACCCGTGACAGGTAAAGATGGACCCAACCAAAACAAAGCACACTGGAAATCGTGTCCCTAAAACCCGGTTCAGGCCGGTCGGGTGCCTCATTATAATGAGCAGCTCCCAGTTCCTGCTGGAGACACAATCAGGGAGCTGAAGGTCGAAGAATGAAAAGCTTCACTGTTAGCTCTATCTCTGTTGCATACACTGTCTGTGTGTGTGTGTGTGTTATGAAAGGTGATTATTCTGCTGACACATGCACGCACAAGTGCCCCTGTCCGCTTTGATTATACTCCACACAAGGAGTAGACACATTAAGATCATTACCGAAAATACAAGTTTAATGCTAGTACAAATATTTACCTATCAAAGTCTGTCCTGAGCTAAAGTTTCAGCTTATATTTTAATCATCCACGGTGCATTTACCTTTCAATAGTCTACAGTTAATACATTAGTCTACTGCAAGGCCCCATACTGCCACACAACAAACTGCCAGTAAGCAGCATACCGGAACTGCTTGTTGTCCTCTCCGGGATTGGGAATGTCTTCCTGAGCCCTGATGTCGTTCCAGATCCTCATGGCCAGGTGAAGGACACCCTCATGGAGGATGTAGAGGTCCACATGAGGTAGCAGGGAAATGCAGTCCTGTGGTGGCTGGCCACAGCACTTCCTTTCCACATCAGTGGCATTTCCCAGCACCTCATGCAGACACAGCACTCCGGATGGTTGGGGTCCTGGCCAGGAGGACCTGATGGAGGAGCGCTGACCGTCAAATCAAAAATGAGGCTGGGATCCCTCAACAGGCATCTCCCCAGAAGCTTCTCACACTGCTGGAGGCTCAAACACTGAATTCTGGTCTAGAAAGACAGTAGATCAGGGAAAAAGTATTAATTTATTTATGAATAAACAATAATGATCATGATGTAGACATAAAGTATGGACATGTTATATTTTGAGATACCTGTTCATCCGATATCCGGCGAGCTTGTAACTGTTGTACTCTGGTCACGTCATCTTCACCCAGAGGGTCTTCAACCTGGTTCTGTCCTCTACACCGGCCTCCTCTGCCACGTCCGCGTCCGCGTCCACTAGCTCGCCCTCAACCTCTTCCCCGTCCGTTCCTTGCCGGCTGCTCCGGGACATAGTCATTGTGATAATATGTAAGGGATAATGTACAGCGAGCCGGTCATTGTTGCTTCGCGTCGGGGTGCAGCATCGCCCTGTCGGGGATTCTTTCACAACAATGACCCGCTAGCTGCACATTATCCCGTTTATTACACGGCTACTTACTGAAGAAATAAATATTTTGACACAAAGTCAGAGCTATCAGAACGGCGCCCATAGCAACGGTCTGTTACACATAGCAACGGTCTGTTATATAGAAATTTCAGACCGCAGAACGCTGTGATTGACCAATCAGAGTCGAGTATTCAACACAGCCGTGTAATATAATAATGTAACAGCGCAACAACCGTAACTAGCGTAAATAAATAACATCCGCCCTTATCAAACTTTTTACGTAACGTTACATAACAAGTGTAACAACGTTACATAAGCATCTGAACAGCGGTCTCCTGGGCGAAAGTCCTGTGTTTGTTTGACCCATCCACCAATCCTCCAGTCCTCACTTAATGGACTTTCTCAATGGACTTTTTCGCTTGTTATCTACTCGATAATATGTAACTTTCAATAAGGTCACTCCATATACTACGTCACTTGCTCTGACCGAATGCAAAAACATTAACATTCAGCGTATCTGTGGTTTTCAGAAAAGTACAATGCCAAAAATGTTTTTCCTGGCGACTGTATTCATGTGTGATGATGTTAGGCCCAGTGGGAAACCTCCAGTTCTGTAAAGTGAAGCCAATGCTGAAGTGCCTTAAACTTGCATTCTCTCTAACAGCCAGCGGGGGGCGACTCCTCTGGTTGCAAAAAGAAGTCTGATTGTATAGAAGTCTATGAGAAAATGACCCTACTTCTCACTTGATTTATTACCTCAGTAAACATTGTAAACATGAGTTTATGGTCTCAATCGCTAGTTTCAAGTCTTCTTCAATACAGCATGATGTTCATTTAGTAAGTTATGGTCCCATTTAGAGTCAAATAGACCATAAAGCAGGGGATGCTTTAGGGCGGGGCTACCATGTGATTGACAGGTCGCTACTACAGCGTTGTCCGGTCTGGGAGTTGTCTGTGTTTTCGTCTTACAACTTTAACCCTTCACAATGTATTTTCAGTTCATGAAAGTTAATTATAATGTTTTTGATCCCAGGGGACCCTCCAGACTCCCCCCCGTATCAGCAAACTCTCTGTTGCTGGCGTTACACAGGTTAGACCCAGCACTCCACCAGTCCGCTTTGACGCTGGGGTTTGTGCTGGCTGAGTTCAGTATGTCTCCCGGAGCTGCCGCACGCTCTCCACTCGGCGGTTGGTCTCCTGGCCACGGGGAGGACGAGACGAAGGTGAGGGTTGTTTTCTTGTTTCTGCCACTTATCCAATAATCAAACTATCGAAACGGATAGTGGCACAATAAACACAAAGACGGCTAACTTGTTATTTTGACCGCCTCTCAGAGTTTCAGCAGTTTGGTTGAATTTTGCATATTCTTGCTCTGCTGTTAGTAGCTAGTAGGTGGTTTCTTTTTTATGAAAAAAGACTGTAAATTTAGATTGTATGGACCCAGTAGTAGAGGTGAAATGCTGCCCCCTATTGCTTTGGAGCATGTGGCTAGATCTTACACAATGCTCTAATAAATCTGATGAAACTGCCCCACATTTCAGTGAATTTCAGTTTGGCTAACATTTACTCGTACGAGACTGTAACCCTCATGAGTTCGATCCAGTCCTTGTAACAAGGTGTGCTTGTATTTTGCCAGTTCCTTGGTATAATCCTGGCTGCATTAAGGAAGCCTGCATGACCTAACACAAACTGTTCCTTTGTAAGTCCAGCTGGTAGAACAGATTCATCTCCAAGAAGGTAAAAACGTGCTTGGCAGGGCCTGATCCAACCACTCCTCAGGTGCCCCATCCACTCGGGTCCAAAATGGGCAAACCAACGGACAGTCCCACCTCCACATGAGGTGTAGAAAAGTACCCGTAGAGCTCTTACATTTCCAGCACTCGTTGCTTTGAATAAGACCAACCTTTTTAAGTCTGACTGGAGTCCAATAATATCTTTGCATTATTTCACAATGTATACATTTGCTCTTACTATCCTTTACTGGCCAACCCATGTTATGAACAATATTCTCCCAGACCTCTTCTTCAAGCTCAGTGTCTGTTTATGATCTTTGTATTTCATGCAGTTGAAATTAGTCTTGTGCATGTGCACGCAGTTCTACAATGATTGAGATTCATAAAACAGCCTATTTCCCAAAATGAAAATTAAAAAAAAAAAAAAAACTTTGGCAGCGATGGTTCAAATGGCGTCATTGAATATAATCTGGGGTTCGCAGAATGGTCCAGTATCAAAGTTCACTCCAGCGAGTGGGTTGGACAGATCGCAAGAACCATTCTTTGATGGTTATTTTTTTTCTGGTTCGTATTTGTATTTAATTGTTAACTCCTCTCCCACCATCTGCTTACAGGACTGACCTCATTTCACGCAGTGTTGATACCATAGCTGTGACTTCAGCTCTCACTAATGATATCCTGTCTTTGTAGTTCCCCACCTGACTGAGCTTACTTTCAATTGGCAGATGAGAGAATGGTACATTTGGGTGCTTCCATATGGTTTTGCTCTGCTACTTTCACCCACGCATGCACCCCCCCCAACCCAACACACACGTACACACACACATACGTACATACACACAATCAAAGACACGTGCATACACTACCACATGAAGTTATAAGCCATGATATAACCTTCACACCTCTGTGTGTCCTACAAATACAACCGATATCCTGTCCAGTGGATGAGCTATATGTCTAAAAATGCACCCCTTTCACTGATTGGCCACCTGGGGTTGTTAAATGAAAGCGACTGCGCACTGTGCCTCTGTCTCCCAGGGCCTTGTGTACTGCAGAGAGAGGGCACGAGTAAAAACGAAATGAATATGCATACGATAAAAAAGTGCGAGGCAGCTGGCACACAGGTTTTAAAGCAATCGCATTAACATTTTATGGCTATGACTTTTTGTATTGTGTGCTAGCACTATAACAAGTTTACAAGGATGGTTGGAGCTGGTTAGGAGTCTCACAGTTTCACTTTGAGTTCAACATGAGAAGGGAGTATAGGGACACACAGTGTACTGTACCAGTCATGAGGCAGTGGGATGAGTTTAACCCTTTACCATTCCGCCCACTTTTTTAGAGGGGTAACAGGGTCAACAGTAGAAGTCACATAGAAGTGGTGTACATCATCTGAAAGCTGGGAACCTGAAGATTATTGTGAGAGGCAGCTCAGCACTGTGTGTCAAGTTGTTCTGGTCATTAATAAGATGTAAAAAATAATTAATAAGTGAATTAATCAATTAAAATAAATAATGAAAGTGTATAAGTGTTTAGAACATTATGATAGAAGTATATGATGGTCATTCCCATGCTCTATTATGTCTCATAAGTTGTTGCAGCAGTTGTTGGGTTGATACCATTTGTTAAACAGATTTGGTGCTAAATTTAACCATTTTCTACCACTCGAGAATTGATAAAAATGATCAATAATCCCTCCAAGATACCACATTAAAACACCAAGACCTTGAGGAACACCATAGAAAAAGCCATGCTGTGATTTGGTATCAAAAACTTTTGACATTTGGAGATTTCTGCAAGAATTGCATTTTTCGGCGATTGGATGGCGAGCACTTCTGTTGTGGAAACTGCTCAGAAAAAAACCCTTATTGTCATTATACCTAGGAAAGCCATCCATCCTCTGAATGCTCTAGGTCACTAGTTTGATCCATCCATCCTCTGAATGCTCTAGGTCTCTAGTTTGATCCATCCATCCTCTGAATGCTCTAGGTCTCTAGTTTGATCCATCCATCCTCTGAATGCTCTAGGTCACTAGTTTGATCCATCCATCCTCTGAATGCTCTAGGTCTCTAGTTTGATCCATCCATCCTCTGAATGCTCTGGGTCACTAGTTTGATCCATCCATTCTCTGAAAGCTTTAGGTCTCTAGTTTGTGGTTGTAAAGTTTCATGAGGCTGTAATTATCCTAGAGGTCACAACAGGTCATTTTATACAGGGACGTCAAGTTTCAAAAAAAGGTCTCATTACAATGAAATGTCTGCTGTTTAGGGACCCCAGGATGCAGCAACCATTTTTAGAATAAGCAAAAATAACACATTTATACTGTATGCAATAAACTGCATGGTTTTTGCCCCAAACTGCATGTGGTTATCATAAAGTGGGCATGTCTGTAAAGGGGAGACTCGTGGGTACCCATAGAACCCATTTTCATTCACATATCTTGAGGTCAGAGGTCAAGGGACCCCTTTGAAAATGGCCATGACAGTTTTTCCTCCCCAAAATGTATTATTCTTGCCGACAAGCAAGTATGACATGGTTGGAATAATCAGGTTTTCTAGTTTCATATGATACCAGTATCTTCATTCTAGCTTGAAACTCAGCCCACAACATACTCTGAAAGACAGAATAGCGGCCGGGTAAGGGGTTAAGGACCAGTGTGGGTTAGAAAACCTCTGTGTCAGAGATTTACATTTCCAGTGACCACATGTTCAAAGCTCATTGTATCATTGTGAAGGTATTTGACCGTGCTGTGTGAGTATTAATGGCCAAGTTATTACTCTGATTGTCACTGATCAGTTTCTTGCGGTTTAAGTAATGGGCTCTCTCTTCTTAACTGCTTCTGGCAATGTTGTCTGAGTTGTTTCTTTGAAAGCCACGGGAGGAAGACGTCATAAAACTTCCCTCAAACTGTCAGTTTAATGCAAGATGATCTTGCAGGATGAGTGCTCTGTGATGTTTGCCAACGTACTGCCAGCAAACCGTTCCCCGTCATCACACTGTGTTCTCTTATCCTGCACATCTTTCACTTTGCCCATCTTTCTATAATCATACTGTGGTGCAGGATCAGAGGGTTGTGGCTGAATGTCGGATTATCACCTGTGTTAAACTGTGTGGGGAATGTGAAATATAGCAGTATGACAGGAGTCCAGACTGCAGACGAGTACTTACGTCAAGGTACATGACAACAAAGATTTTTCTCAAGTTTCAACTGTATTCCCTAATCCAGGCAGTGGGAAATGACATATGGCCTTGCTCTTTCACAGTATAGGACAAGAAAAATATGAACACATTATTTCTAGGGCTGTCAAAGTTAACGCGATAATATAATAACGCGCTAAACACCACTAATGTCTTTAACGCATAAACGCAACTTGCGAATTTTAGGTTGTAGTGGGCTAAGTTTTAACGCTAGAGAGAAGATACTGTATCATATGAAACTAGAAAACCTAATGAATCCATTGGTACCAACCATGTCATAGTAGCTTGAGAAGGAGGCTAAATAACGCTCCAAACTTTTCTAGCAAGGAAAAACTATCATGGCCATTTTCAAAGGGGTCCCTTGACCTCTGACCTCCAGATATGTGAAATAAAATGGGCTCTCTGGGTACCCACGAGTCTCCCCTTTACAGATATGCCCACTTTGTGATAATCACATGCAGTTTTTTTGCATACAGTACAAATGTGTTATAAGACAAAAAGACAAAAACAGGTCTATTGTGAGTCTCAGAGGGTTAATAATCTTTTTAAGAGGGTGGACACCAAGTATCATGGAAGTAGTATCCTCATATTTTCATCCCACCTTCCAATGTGGCCATACGGATCAGGTATAAACACTTTTGCCTTCTGACATGGTCAGACAACATGTCCATACCATACCATCTTTTCTAGCATAAACCGACCTGTGACAAGGACCGCAGAGCATTACATCCCACAATAAGAAAGTGTTGATTTAAGTATTTATAGAGCCTTACCAGTAGTTGCTGCTAAAATGTCATGCTTTCCTTGTGAGTGGTGCAAGAGGAGTGGCCACAAGATCTTAAAAATGTGTCTGTTACAGTAGTCAAAGCCAGTAGATTATGAGATATCTTTTGGACAACGTTAACTTTTTGACCTAAGAGTGGGACCAGAGGAAAGCTCATTTAGTCTCGATAAATAAATGTGTTCAATAATTTTTAGAGCTGATCTGTGCTGTAGAATTCTATATTTCTAGTGTACTAGTGTAAATATTAGGGCTGTCAATAGATTAAAATATGTAATTGCAAATTAATCACACATTTTTTATCTGTTCAAAATGTACCTTAAAGGGAGATTTGTCAAGTATTTAATACTCTTATCAACATGGGAGTGGGCAAATATGCTGCTTTATGCAAATGTATGTATATATTTATTATTGGAAATCAATTAACACAAAACAATGACAAATATTGTCCAGAAACCCTCACAGGTACTGCATTTAGCATAAAAAATATGCTCAAATCATAACATGGCAAATTGTAGCCCAACAGGCAAGAGGTCAGAGGTCAAGGGACCCCTTTGAAAATGACCATGCCAGTTTTTCCTCGCCAAAATTTAGCATAAGTTTGGAGCGTTATTTAACATCCTTCACGACAAGCTAGTATAACATGGTTGGTACCAATGGATTCATTAGGTTTACTAGTTTCATATGATACCAGTGTCTTCACTCTAGCGTTATTATCGCGTCAACTTTGACAGCCCCAGTAAACATTGTTGCAGTGGTGGCACTAGAGGAGAGATCTATAGGAGTAAGCGTTTGTCATTTGTAAATATCTACACCAAATTTCATTGCAATAAGTCTGGAAGCTGTTGAGCTGTCTTGCTCGGGACAGACAAACTGATATCACCCTCCTCAGGCCCCAGAGCTAGAGGAGCAGAAATCTGCGTTGTTGTGGCAACGCAAAAACACCACCTGCATTTGAATCTTAGCTGTGAAACAATAGAAATGACAGCTATGATATGTTTAGTTTAGTGTGTTTGCAGTGCCTTCCAGATAGTAGATGCACATGGACAAAGACTAGAAGCACACACACACACACACACACACACACACACACACACACACACACAAATATGACATATGGTCAGGGTTGTCTTCCAGCTAGTCTCGCGTTGTTCTCTATGGCCTCTGGTAACTTATTGTTTCAACCTGTTGAGTTCCCAGCCAGGACTCTCTGATCTCAAGTGCTGAAACATGTGTTGTGGTTGTTGCGTTATTCTGGCTCGCAGGTAGTTTCAAATCATTTCCAAATCTCCAAAGAAATTAATTTTATGTTCTAATGAAAAAAAGAACTTCCTGCGAGTACACAGAACCAGGACAAAGAGAAACGGGTTTTATAATGTTTGGAAAAATAACTTCCTGAAAGGGAGGAGAGAAACAGACACAGTGAAACACTGGAGAGGTGTGTTTTATTGTTGCACTATAATACAAAGGTCTTAAAAATAACCACTTTTTGGTGAGATCATTTATTTTCAATTTTGTGTTTGGAGGGAGGGGGGGGGGGGCATTGAAATACAGCACCAGTTTATAGAAAGAGGCATACCTATTGAGTTACACTTAATTAAACTTTCTTTGAAAGTGCAGTAAAATTCATGCTTTGGCAGTCTAGGATGCTTAATACCCGCTTGGCCAACTCCGAAACATATTTATCCATAAGGCAAAAAAATAAATCTGCCGAGGTCAGCAGTAATGCCGCTCTCTTTTTTTTTTCTCCTTCTTCTTCTGGGTCTTTTTTGTCCTGCTAGACTTCAATATTAATCAAGTAATGAGAGAGAACAACAACTATAAAACCAATGTCCAAGTTCTCCATCCAATGGAAAATGTCTGTTCTTTCCAACCACTCTGTGTTCCAACTCCACAGCACAGTTCAGTATGCAGCCTCATACCTGCTCTGAAACCACACATATACACACACACACACACACACACACACACACACACACACACACACACACAGGCCAGGTTTGGGCATTTGTCAGGAATGCTTTGGTTAAACCTAAAATGCAGAACAACTCTACTGACATAACTCTGTTGCATGTCACAGAATTTACAGGAAACCAGGATGAATTATTTTGAGGTCAGGGTCAAAAGTCAGTTATGAAGCCTCTTATTATTTATTGTTCAATGTTCTTGTTTGTTAAAGAAGGAAATCATTCTTCCTCAGATCCCAGTCCGTCCACCTCCACTGTGATGCTCTCTGGCAACGCTACACTCCGTCATGATCAGGGCCGACTCAAGGCATCAAGGCCATATAAGTGAAAAAAAATGTTAAATGACGGTGGTCGCTCTTCCTCATTTTCTGCATTAAGGTAACAAATGAGGAAAGAAAGAAAGAAAGAAAGAAATACGCTTTTCACCCCTGTAACCCCCGGCCGCACTTGAACATCACACTGTGGGTGTGGGTTGGGGAGGTGTGGAGCGCACCGAGTACGGGTCAGGCCGTAAGATCGCTAGAGACACAGATTTCAAGAGGTGCAGATATCTAGTATATTTTCTATTTTATTTCTTCATAATGAAAAAGGTCCAAGCCTCCAGGTGCACAAGGAAGAAAATGGAGAAAAGAGGAGGAGGAAAAGAAAGCTCCAAATCTAAATTTCGCCTATAGGGCACCAAAAGGGTTAGAGTCAGGCTGTTGTACTTCTGAGCTGAGATGTGAGGGTTGATCTGCTACAATAGGGCAGTTGTTTCCCTGCAACAATGGGGATATGAAAGTTTTTTTTTTTTAATAAAATAATTCAATTAATCGAAATGTTGGAGAAAAGATTGGTCCAGTATTAAGGGAGAGCGCTGTAGAAGGCAGCTGCAATGTAATCATATCGGGTCAAGCTGGCACCGTCATTTATGTCCACTAAAAGTGCTTGTCTTTATCATGACAGACTCTGAATGTTATTAGAAGTGTCTGACATTATGGAAAGCGTCTCGCTCAAGGAGAAGTCTCGCTCTGAAATCCGGCGAGATGACGTGTTGCCGGAGGACAACGGTGGAATAGTGGAAAACATCCATGGTGGAAACGTGCAGAGTTTGTTGTGTTGGAGTACAGAAAGCGTAGCTTAGTGTTGTCTAAAATATCTTCAATGTGTCATGGCTGAATATTTAGATGATTTCCAAAATGTGGAGGAGGTCTTTGAATTCGATGGCCGCCCGTATTTATACGGATATTCAGGTTTCACAACGAGATTTCTCCTTGAGCGGGACTTGGACACAATAACAGACAGACCGGGTCAAGTGAAAGAAAGAAAGAAAGAAAGAAAAACATTTTATTTCTCTGTAGGGTCCTTTCCACAATGTTTGCAGACACTTCTAATAACAATCTGAGCCTGTCAGCGGCAAAAACAAACACTTTTAGTGATACATTACTTATACATAGTGTTAGTGCTCCATCAATAAGCCTTTGAGGTGCTGGCCTGAAATTAACCCGAACTCCACCTTGCCGTCTCTGCCTCAGGAGCTAACGTGATTGCAGTGTGACTTTATAGTGCCTCAAAACCTTGTAGGGGGGGAGGTCGAGGTGGATGGCATGTACGTGACTTTTACACTGGACACTGGTGTTTGCCTCACATCTCTTTCCATCAGTCAACGTTTGGGTTTCTTTTAACTGTGACCACAATCTCTCCCAAACATTGACCTCAAAGTTTTATTTGAACCTAACCAAATCTCTCCCATAGATGTGTCAGTTTAGAAAAGACTTATATGAATCATTTTTAATAGTCATTTGTAGGAGGCACTCACAAACAATAAGGGCGTTAGATCAGAAAATGGGTCGCTTGTAAAGGTAGTGAGAAGCAACCTGTGGTTTAGTTTGGAGAAGTTGTGTTGGGGTAACGGGGACGACTACCTCTGGGGTTGCTCCAAAGATTTCCAAAATTCTTTAAATAATGACACTTTCAAATGAAAAAATACATGAATCCAGACTGCCAGCAAAACATCCATCCACAACCCGAACCACATTACTATCTACTGCAATCGCTGCTGAGCAAACTTGTCACTAATCTTACGTTTCCCACAAAACGTCATTGCCATAGTGATTATTATTTTTACTTGCAACTTCCATTAGAATTTTGCAACTAACAGTGTCGTATGCATGTGATTCAAAGATTAGGTTGTCATGTCTCTACAAAGTAAAATCAGAATGATGGCTAAAAACTGTAGTCTCTGACAAAATACACTTTTGGAAGTAACAAAAAATGAATTGATAAAAAATGGAGGTGATGAAAATGCATGTGATTTAAAAAATGGAGCCGTAAAAATGGATTGGTAATAAAAAAAATTGCGTGCTGAAAGCGATAAATGTCAGTTGGGTGTTATGAAAGATGAACGGTCGACAGTTGATTATCAGAGTAATACTGTTTAAAATAATCAATCAAGTTTATCGAATCAGTTGATAACTGATAATCACTCTATTTTCAAATTCATATACATTTTCATCATTTCCATTATTAATCTGTAAGCATTTTCATCACTTCCCTTTTCTTCTATTATTTTTTGTTACTCCCACCCTTCAGGCCACTTTCCTTAAATACTAAAAGGTAATTTAATGTTGTGAATGATGAATGTAAGACAGGGATGAAATGATGAAACATGGCTCTGTTTTCATCATATCACGACCGTTTTAGTCAAATCGGCTTTAAATTAATCAAATCACTTGATCATTTATCACTCCATTTTTCAATTCACATGCATTTTCATCACCTCCATTTTTATCAATTAATTTGTCTTACTTCCACCCCTAATAATATAAGCATATATTCTATTTTTAAAAAAAACGTTTTGTTCAATACTCCCCTGAAACTTGCATCAACGTGTTGTTGTATTCATGTTTAATACAATGAATCTTTGTCCTAATTTATATAACAAATGAACAGGAAGTGAATTCTACTGGTCGGTACTGTATAGTATTAGGACTGTTTATCTTGGGCAGTATGAAATGAATGTGTCACCTGGGTGGTTGTAATGCGCTCTGATTCCTGCTCCTCCATAATCTCCCCTGTGTCCGAGTTAAAGAATGTCCTAATTACAGCCATTTTAAAGGAGCGGGTGACGTCTTTTGATGTAATATTACCCTCCAATCCAATTAGCCCAACACTTGTCAACCTCACTCAGCAGTCGTGGCTACCAGCCTGAAAGTTCGGCCCAGCCACTCACTGGTTCTCTCAAATATGCCATGTCATGCCTCTGAGTAACTACACCGGTCTAACACGCTCTCTCTGCTTATTTTATTTAGGTGTGAGTCAGGTTTTCTGAAGAGGTGGGTGTAAATGTTTCTACCCAGCATTCACTTCCTGCATACTAACAGACAGCAAACAGACATACAGACGGTGCTGATGTGAAAGGACGAGGGTTAACCGCTCTTACTTCTGTCCTCGGGGAAATTCTGTGGCCTGTAAGGTCCCAAATAAAGGATAAATATAATGATATAATGATGATAATAATTATGCCCTCTGAACAGCTACAGAACTTTTTAATGTGAAACAGATAGAGGAAGTGTGGAGTTAAATGGAAACAGACCAGACAACAGAGAGGGTTCTTACCAAAGTATGATCAAATATACATATGATTGGGAGGAATTTAGAATCGCAGCCTGTCTCTATTAGCCTGTCACACATTATGGTTTTATCTACAATGTAGTTGAGGTAAATAAAGGCTTCAGCCAATATCCAAGGATTTACAGTGTGGCCTCACATATTTGAGTTTTGCTTGGTTGTGAAATTTAATATTTCGTCAGTCACTGAAAACCTCTTGAACTCAAATATACCCACCTATGATGTACATTCGAGAGGATCCATCATTAGGGGAAAAAACCCTGATACTACATACTTTAAAACCGCCCTTGAATGATTAATATTAAGATTATTGATAAGCTGACAGGTTTAGCAGTACTACCAGCAGAAAGGTTGTAAACAGCAGGACTAAAGGCAGACAAGTTCAGAAGACAGGCTATATAAAATAGTAAAGTAGTAGACTGATTGCATACAGCAGTACTGGCAGCTTGCTGGTTCATGATGGCTGGACAGCAATCAGGTTTTGCAGTGAGTTAAGGATTCCATCTGGTGGCCATGTGTTGACATACACCTTCAATAAAAACCTCTTAAAATCTGATGTTCCCAGCTATCAAGGCCTATGGACAGAAGCTGGGACACGGCAGACCCGGGTCTTGGGGTATGGGGTATAACACATGTGCAGTGTAACCGAAGCTGCGGTCGTTTGTTGTGATTGGTTCAGTTTCGTCAAGTGCTGACCAGATTTCACTGCGCATGTGTTGTACCCCAAAGATATGACGCGTTGATGAAGCGTGACCCAGCCTCTTTCAATAGGCCTTGTCACCTATGAGGAACTGCCAAAGGTATGAGGACGGAGCCTGACAAAATCAAAAATAAATAAAAAAATAAATAAATGTCTCAATGAATAAATAAATATGTCATTAAATGTAGCAAAAATAATATTAAAAATAAATAAAGCCATTAATTAATTGATAGAATGTGACATGAATTGATATTTCTGTTTTAGTTGTCTTTATTTTTCTTATTTCTTCTTTATTTATTTATCTTTGTATTAATTCCCGTATTATTTTTTTTGCTCCTCTGTTTAATTTTCCCATTTATTTATTTATGTATTTATTTTTATTATTTATTTTATTTAATAATAATATTTTTCTAAATTTATTTATTTATCTTTGGATTTTTTTAAATATTCATTTTATATTTATTTTTAAATGTGTGTATTTATGTATGTATTTATGCATTTATTTAATTATTTCTGGATGATTTCCCTTTGCATTTCGCCCCATATTTATTTCCCCAAACTTATTTATTTATGTATTCTTTTCTTTATACATTTCTTTATGCATTTCTGCCTCATTATGCAAATGAGGAGGCTGTCACTCAACGTGTGTCATGGGATCAGAGCCCTCCTGTTGCCAATGATCATAAAAACGTTGTTGCAGTACAACAACAGGCTTGTGCCAGTTTACACTTGTTCACACTGCTTATATTGAGAGTATATTTTTCTATTATTGCACTACATGTTTGTACCTGTTTTTGTATCTTGTTTGCACCTCATGTGTTGTCTGAATGTTGCATCGTTCATTTCGTTGCATCACACAAGGGGCCGGGTGAAACACAGTTTCGTTCCTCTACTGTACTGCACTGTATACAGATGGATGACAATAAAGTTTCTCTTTTCTTATAAGCATAAAATTTAAATAATGAAGATCTCAAAGCTAGACTTTGACACAGGGATCCTCTTGAAGACAGGACCTCAAGGTTAGTTAAACCTGCAGTAGGCAGAACTATTTTGGCATCATTTGGCAGCGATTCCATAATAACCTTTCAGCATATTGTAATTCAAGTGTAATTTCCTCCGGTCTGTAAAAGCTTGCAGATGCCATTAGGAGCGCCGGAGGACACAGAGGAACATGATTTTTTTTCAGGTTACCTGTCTCATGCACTACTGTCAGGATATAGTGACCATTTTATAAAAATAACTTTTTTTAATCATATTTGCGCCATTTTGACCCACTGCAGTACAGGCCATATAGGCGGTTGCCAAGGACGCCACCCTCTGGGGGGCACTGGTATATAAATATAAATATCTTTTTTAAATGCCTATGGGTTCCTTTCCTCATTTTCTGCATTGAGGTAACAAATGAACAAATAAATAAATAAAGACAGGAATACACTTTTCACCCCTGTAACTCTCTTTCTGACACTTTTAGTGAAACTGACTCAACACTTTTAAGCCAACGATATCAGAATCCGAAATTTCGCCTAGGGTAACAAAAGGGTTAGAGCCGGCCCTGTTTACACTGCTTATATTGACAGTATATTTTTCTATTATTGCAATATGTGTTTGTACCTGTTTTTGTATCTTTTTGTTCGCAGAATCGTTCCTTTATATGTTCTGTAGGCTACTACACTGTATAGGCTACAGAAGTTTCTCTTTTCTTATAAGCATAACATTTAAATAATGAAGATCTCAAAGCTAGACTTTGACACAGGGACCATTTTGAAGACAGGACCTCAAGATCAGTTAAAGCTGCAGTATGCGATATTGGCGCAAATATGATTTTAAAAAGTTATTTTTAGAAAACGGCTGCTATATCTTGACAGTAGTACATGAAACAGGTAACCTGAAAAAATCATGTTCCTCTGTGTCCTACTGTGTCCTCCGGGGCTCCTAACGGCATCTGAAGGATTTCACTTACCGGAGGAAAACAAGGTCCACTGCCAGCTGCAGTCTATGAGAGCCGGCTGTCAATCACTCGCGAACTCGGACCAAACGGTCAAACTAGGCAGCTCTGATCAGATATGAATCAATATTCTGTTACTGTAATGACTATTTCTCGCCTCAAATGTTTTCAGAATCATCTTGTAGTTACTGTTTAGCTGTTAAATGAGAAAGTTTGTGATGCGGCCGCCATTATAAAATCTGTTGAAGGAAGCCAAGTTCTGGTCACATGACCGGAGCACAGCCAATAGGAACGCTCTCTCTCTCTGAAATGACCTGTGATTGGTCAAAATCTGCCGTCACGGGCTAGATTTTTCTAAAGCCTGAAAACAGAGACATGAGGAGGAGCAGAAGTCTAGTTTTATCTCAGAACACTTGAACTACAATATGCTGAAAGGTTATTATGGACATTTTGCCAAATTATGCCCAAAAAATTGTTGCATACTGCAGCTTTAATAAAGCAGATGATCATGTCAGTTGATATTGTGTGTCAGAAGCTATTTTCTGCTAAATTAGCACAAACCAGTTGACACAATGTCAGACCTGTATACTTATTTATTTTGTCTGTATGTTTCTGCATATTGTTGCATTTATAGGTATGTAAGTTAGAACTCCACGTGACGAGTCTTACGTAAAACCCGTTCTCGACCAATCAGCTCCCAGCACACAGGAAACCGGAAGTTGTCAGCCCCTGGCATCATCTTCTCAGAGCAACAAACAGACGCGAGCAGCTTTTTTCCAGTCGAGCTGTTTTTTTTCTGCCGTTTGGATTTTTTTCGAGATGAAACACAACTCTAACGTCCCCGCGTTCCTCACCAAGCTGTGGACGCTGGTGGAGGACGGAGACACCAACGAGTTCATCTGCTGGAGTCAGGTAGATAACGGTTCAACCGGAGAACGGAACCGGTAGCTAGGTAGCGAGCTAACGGTAGCTAGCCGTAAGCTAACGGTAGCATCTCGCCACACTGCGCTAACAGCAATGACCTGCTCGGTTCAACAGCCACCTAGCATTAGCATTAGCTGAAGCTAAACATCACCTGTTAGCCACTCAGTAATGTGTCTTCATTGTGTTTCGCTACCTGCTTGTTAGCTAAGTTAGCATACTGAGCTAAATTCAACCTATGCGTCATGCCAGCATTAGTTCCTCTCTGTGATTTGGGGCACTGAGTCGCTATAAGGGGGTTAGGAAGTGACGCAGTAACGTTAAATATACATCCAGTGAGAAGTTGTTCCGACTGTCATGGTGGTGATGTTGGTTGTTTTGCAGGAGGGCAACAGTTTCCTTGTGTTGGACGAGCAGCACTTTGCCAAGGAGATCCTCCCGAAGTTCTTCAAGCACAACAACATGGCCAGTTTCATCAGGCAGCTCAACATGTGTAAGACTGCACCCATCACCTTGTCTTAGTTTGTGATGCATGTAGTTTGTGTAGTCAGTGCTTTACACACTTATAACCTAGATGGCTGGTAAGTAGTGACACACAACCCAGTGAACCTACACCGTCAGATTTGGTGTCAATGCAAGGATGACTAGCCTGGTAGGGGATGGTCCTGGTACTGACCCACCTCTCCATGTGACCAAAAAGCAGGTACAGAACCAGGCAGGACTGCAACTAATGATCATTTTCACCATAAAGGATCTGCAGACCATTTTTTGGATTCATCGATTATTCGTTTTATGTCAGAAAATGGAGAAAGATGTCTGTTCTAATTTCCCACAGTCCAAGGTGATTTAGTCAGATAGCTTGTTTTATTTGGCCAACAGTCCAAAACCACGATAGTTACAGTTAGTTTATTAACTTGTAATACACAGAAGTTTGATGTTTTACTTGAAAACGACTACAACAATGTAATGATTATCAAAATGATCTTTATTCAGTGTAAAACCGAGCTGGATGTATGCATGGGCAAATGCCATATCACAGTATGGCTAAATAATTGTGTTCCACAGTTTATGCATTATATGAGACTAAAAACTAGCATGTGATTCCACCAAGTAGTGGGCAACATGGATAAAATCCTCTATCACGGTATATGTGATTTTATTCTGCAATATTATGCTATAGTAAAGTTTCTGCACAATCATTTGAGAAACAACCAGACAGGATTGTCTGTTTTTAGATAATCCAATGAATGAAGCCGGGGATACTAAAGTGTTAACGTGGTCTAAACAATATGTCAAAGTGACTAAATTACCATACATGGTCTCATGGCATCATCATATTCAGATATACACTGTACCGTGTAATTCAATCCAATACAAAACACCTGCAGTTATTGTTGACTCTGTATCAGAGAGCTTTTAATTAATTATTTTGGTGTTATATTATACTTATATTGAAAATTCATGTTTTGATATCAACCCCCTGGGAGACCAAATACCAAGTAAAAGACAGTAAAAGAATACCAGTGTGCATCATCCATCATCACCTTCTCAGATCCTTACCACTAGAAGCCGTATGTAGATAGAAAAAACAGTCTTTACCACTATAGCAATATAAAGACTACGTTATGAGAGGCAGCACGTACGTACATAAATGTAGGACGGTCTGTCTGTTGCTGTCTGTTGCTGTTTTTTAATGGTTTTTAATGTGTTTACCTGTGTGTGTCTGTGCGTGCAGATGGATTCCGTAAAGTGATGCACATTGACACAGGCATTGTGAAACAGGAGAGAGATGGTCCAGTGGAGTTTCAGCACCCCTACTTCAAACATGGACAGGACAACCTGCTGGAGAACATCAAGAGGAAGGTGGGGTCATCTCTCTGTAGCCAAAAAATGTAGCCAAATACTCCTGGCATTACCGAAACATACCAAACCATGAATATAACGCAAATTCGTTTTAACGCCACTAATTTCTTTAACACATTAACGCAACTTGCAAGTTTTAGCTTGTAGCGGGCTCAGTTTTTTTAAGTTTTATTTAAAGCTAGAGTGAAGATACTGGTATCATATAAAACTAGAAAACCTAATGAATCCATTGGTACCAACCAGGTCATACAAGCTTGTCGGGAAGGAGGTTAAATAACGCTCCAAACTCACGCTGAATTTTGGCGAGGAAAAACTGTCATGGCCATATTCAAAGGGGTCCCTTGACCTCTGACCTGACCTATGTAAATGGGTTCTATGGGTACCCACGAGTCTCCCCTTTACAGACATGCTCACTTTATGATAATTACATGCAGTTTGGGGCAAGTCATAGTCAAGTCAGCACACTGACAGACTGACAGCTGTTGTTGCCTGTTGGGCTGCAGTTTGCCATGTTATGATTTGAGCATATTTTGTATGCTAAATGCAGTAACTGTGAGGGTTTCTGGACAATATCTGTCATTGTTTTGTGTTGTTAATTGATTTCCAATCAACATGGGAGTGGGCAAATATGCTATCTATAAAGCAAGCATATATATTAATATATACATACATTTGCATAAAGCAGCATATTTGCCTACTCCCATGTTGATAAGAGTATTAAATACTTGACAAATCTCCCTTTAAGGTACATTTTGAACAGATAAAAACTGTGTTATTAATTTGCGATTAATTTGCGATTAACTATGGACAATCATACGATTAATCGCGATCAAATATTTTAATCGATTGACAGCCCTAATATATGTGTGTGTGTGTGTGTGTGTGTGTGTGTGTGTGTGTGTGTGTGTATACAAGTCCACTGTATCTGGTTCCTTTTCTCATTTGCTGGCTAATGTCGTGACTTGTGAAAAACTCATAGATATCTTTACATCACAGTTTTGCTTCCAGTGTTAAGATTCTCTAAACACAAGAATTGATTGTAATGTTTGTCTTTCAGGTTTCCAACACTCGACCAGAGGACAACAAGATTCGACAGGAAGACCTGTCCAAGATCTTGGCGAGTGTTCACAGTGTTCAAAGCAAACAGGACAACATTGACGTCGGGCTGGCAACGCTCAAGAGGTGAGTGTAAAGCTCTGTACGGGTCATCCCGCCAATACTACAGCTAGTTAGAGTGGAAAAACACCTTTCTGATGACATGTCAGAAACTAAGTCTTGCATCAGCACTGAACATTGTCATTTCACAAAAATCAGATTGAAGCTACAGGAAGTCATTGGAGATGGGGTCGGTTCTGCAGTCCATTCCCTCGACTGTAAATGAAACTGAACTTGTTTTGTTGTTTAGGGAGAATGAAGCTCTGTGGAGGGAGATCTCAGATCTGAGACAGATACATGCCCACCAACAACAGCTGATCAAAAAGGTGAGCGCTACACTGCACCCATCAGTTTATACACACACATGCCTCCTGAAAGAAATCTGATGCAGTTCATAGAGGTAGTTAAAACCTTTCACAATCCTTTCAACAGAAGGAAATGTGTTTGTCAGATTCCTTCAGAGTATTTCTACTTTGTGCATGATTTTCTGCTTAGTCATTGTGAGTGGTGCATCCTTCCCAGGAGAACCATCTTATAATATGTGATGTTATTTTTAGGGGGATAAAGAGCTTTCTGTTCAGTATGTCCACCACTAGTATGTTCTGGTAAACCGAGTGTTTGAGTGTTAGCAGCTTGAGGTGGACTGTTCATATTAGAAATATAAACAGGACAAGTCATTTTATTTAGTGCCCAGTGTAAAATCTTTTGAGGCATAGGATTGATTCATTTAGGAAGGGAAGTCCAATGCCGTGCACTACACGGTACGGCTCTGCTCCACTCGACTCACTTTTGGTACCAGGTGCTTTTTTTATGGCGTGATTCTACTGCAGACATTAACCCCTCAGTGTAGGCGGGTTTCTCAGCTGATCACCGTAGCGACAGAGTGTGAAACTGCCTTGAAATGATCTTCAATGGGACACTCGCTGAATCATGTCGCTTGAACTTTATCATGTACGGCGTAGTGTACGTAGCAGGGCTGTACGTTAAATTTTTTTGCACATAGCACTGGTGCTACAGAGGTTGAAAGTTTTGTAGCACAGGCCACAAAGTTGTAGCACGAGTATAAAAGTATCAATTAAGTCCACTGTAGTTTGAGGCTATTTAAATTCTGTTTTGGGGGGGCGTGGAGCGTAGAAAATCCAGTTTAAAGAAGTCATTTTTCATGACCTTTTTAAAGGAATATAGTACTGAAAAAATGAAGACATTGCTTTAAATGTGTGGACGAGATGTGGACTGAAGAGTACGTGGCTTAATGTAACCACAGCCAGCGGGTGTTTATGTTCATCGTTGGCATCTGAGCTGCAAATCCAGTTTTCTGTTGAATCTCTGAGATTGTTCTTTTTTCAGCTGATACACTTCATCGTCACATTGGTACAGAACAACCGCGTCCTGAATTTAAAACGCAAAAGGTGAGTTCTCAATGTGTTACATTCCTACACCCAGATGGGGTTAGAGTGAGAGTACCGCTCCTTTACATGGCTAGCCCTCCAAACATACAGTCCCTGCACCTGTCAGAGGGGCATTGGTGCTCAGTAATTCTAATTAGCGGGTGAGTATTCCCAATAAGCCATCACCAAATTATTCTCCTCATGAAATACAAACTGTCAAAGTTAATGAAACTGCAAAATGTTTGCCAAATTGACAGCTTGTATAATCTTATTTCTGACATTGTGTTATGAGTTTGTTAGCATCATGATCACAAAGTGTCTGTGGTGGACACAATAACAACCTGTTTCATTCTACCTACTATGTATGAGAAACTCATTCACTCCCACATGTTGTTGGGTTGCTCTGACACCATGTTGGGTTTGGTTTTCATGATAGCTCACATCTTTGTGTAGATAATGAAGTTGCAGCTAATGATTTTCTTCATCAGTTAACTATCTGTTTCAGCACTCTCATAATGTAAACTCTAGTATGTATGAACTTTAAGTGTCGATGTGTCGTCGTCCTTTTCACAGGCCAGTTCTCATGAACAGCAACGGAAAGAAGCCCAAATACATTCATCAGATCTATGATGACAAAGTGTGTGTGGAACAGGTCAGTAAATAGCAATACTAGTGAGCTAAACATGAGAAGTGGTACCTATAGTGTATTCCTGATATGATCGGTTACTCACATTTGACTTTTTACGCCTACGTGTTTTTTTGTTTTTAAATGGATGTAATTGAACATGTGATGTGTTATATAAGAATAGTTGTGAAGTCCAGGTTTTGACTGTGTTTCCTGTTTAGTCGTCTGTCAACGGTCTGAGTGGTGTGAAGGGCTCCGAGATATCAGATGACGTCATCATCTGTGACTTATCTGAGAGTGATGCTGAGGTGGCGGCTGACATCACAGAGGGGTCACCCAGAGCCTACGAGCAAGGGTAAGGCTATTAACCCGTGACTCCTTACAGGGATAGTTCGGGTGATTTGAAGTGGGGTTGTATGAGGTACTTATCCATAGTAGGTGTATTTCTTACAGTAGATGACAGTCGGCGTGCCCCCGGCATTGTGAAACAGACAGGAGTACGGCAACGGAGCAAAGCAATGCAGTGCTGTGGAGCGGGGCAGCAGAAATATGTATTTTAGACCCCTAAAGGAAAGGACCACCTAAAATAATTGATATTCCTCTACACCGATCAGCCATAACATTAAGACCACTGACAGGTGAAGTGAATAACATTGATTATCTCGTTACAATGGCACCTGGCAGTGGGGGGGATATATTAGACAGCAAGTGAACATTTTGAACTTTGAACCTTGTGTTGGAAGCAGAAAAAAATGGGCCAGCGTAAGGATGTGAGCGACTTTGACAAGGGCCAAATAGTGATTGCTAGACGACTGGGTCAGAGCATCTCCAGAACTGCAGCTCTTGTGGGATGTTCCCGGTCTGCAGTGGTCAGGACCGACCAAAAGTGGTCCAAGGAAGGAAAACTGGTGAACCGGCGACCGGGTCAGACCCGAGGCTCATTGATGCACGTGGGGAGCGAAGGCTGGCCCGTGTTGTCCGATCCAATAGAATAAAAGAGCTACTGGAGCTCAAACTGCTGAAAAGTTACTGCTGGTTCTGATAGAAAGGTGTCAGAACACACAGTGCATCGCAGTATGTTGCGTATGGAGCTGAGTAGCTGCAGACCGGTCAGGGTGCCCATGCTGTCATAATGTTATGGCTGATCGGTGTAAGTGTACGCTATATTTAGAATATTTTCCAACGGCGAACTGAACTGAAAGTGAAACGTATCTGTACTGTTTTTGTCATCTGAGCCTGCTGGCTTTGGAGAGAGCATAGATAAGTTTCGCTTTCAGTTCAGTTTCCCGTCGGAAAGGATAAGGAAAGGGCTGTCTGACGGCAAGATGAAGCGGTGAAAATATTCTAAATATAGCGCAAACTTAAAACGGATATCAATTTTTTAGGTGTCTAGAATCCGTTTCTCTGCCGTCCCCGTCCACAGCACTGTATTGCTTTGCTCCAGAGTCGGAGCTCCTGTCTGTTTCTCGATGTTGGGGGCACACCGACCGTCATCTACTGTAAGTAATACACCTACTTTGGATGAGTACCTCATACAACCCCACTTCAAAACACCTGTACTATCCCTTTAAGTGACATTCACACTTTTCTACTGCTTTCATACTGCCACATGTTATACATGAAAAGGGTAAACTGGTAACAAGTGGTGTCGAGTGTGCAACACTGCTCTCCTGAGTTCTTTATTAGGGTTTGGTGACTAGTAAAATTGCAAGTTGTTAGGCCAAAGAATCATACCCTCTCAAACTAAATACACTTTGGCTGTATTTGAAGCCTCATACTATACTAGTAGTACAACCTCATACTATACTAGTAGTACAACCTCATACTATACTAGTAGTACGTACTGATTTGGCCAAAATGTAGTATGTAGTATGCGAACAAAAGCAAAATCTACAGTATGCCAAAAGATGTCATACTGATTTGGAAAAAATCTCCAGTATGCATCGGACCAGTCTACCTCGCCTACTGTATCCCACAATGCAATGCGTTTGAACGGTACAGGCTACGGTTAAAACAGCAGCAGCCTAAAACAGCTAGTTTTTTTACATTTTCGTAGCTATTTCATCACTAAATTCACTTCTGAAAATCTTTTAGGCGAGAAATCAACTGTGTAGATTTTGAATATTGGCAGTTTTACGATATTAGATGGCGAATCGAACATTTGCTCCAACGTTTTCAGGGTTCAGAAGCTCCACAAACTGCCGTGACAGCTAGCTAGCTCACAGACCGCTATGAGCTGAGGGGAGCTCTCTAGAGACCGGTCTGTAGACGACGGGCTTTTATATACTTGTTTAAATATATAACACAAATCTCCATCATAAATTAACAGGAACCTGTGATTATCTGCCTTTTTGGAGTTGAAAAGCTCCACTATCGCCCGCGGGCGTAGCTCGCTGGAGAGCCGGTTAGTGACGCTCACAGAGCGGCTACAGAGCAGCAGAGTGGAGAGGGAAGAGGCGAAGGAAAGAGCAGCCTCTGACGGGGCAGAGAGATACCTGCTGAGACCCTTTTTAACATTACTCTAATATCTGGAGGGAGATCAGTCCACTGTTTTGTGTCTGTAACTGAAAAAGCAGTTTGAGTACATTTTGTGGATCAATGTTTTATATTCACCGTCTCCCCTCGTTGATGATCCTGTTTGTCTCTCTTCACTATGAGCTGTTAGAATAAATAGTTTAAGGGGTGGTGGAGCTAAACCTGCCGTATCTTATAAAGTAAACAAACATTGGTCAAAAAAAAAAATCAAAATTGAATTTTTCGATAATATTGTAACAGCGGTACGAGTTTTTTTTTTTGTCCAGTGATGTAAGAGCTTGTTTAAAGGCTACTGCAAAATACATCGCTTTAACCGTTGCATACTGCATACTACTGAGGAACGCAGTATGTAATGTATACTATATATATATATATATATATATATATATATATATATATGCTTCTATATTTACCATATACCAAGTATTTCCTTTATTATTATACTGTATATTATTTGTAAATACACTATTATTTTTATTTTAATTTTATTTTTTGCTACTTAACTTACTGTTTTCTTAATGGAGCTTCCCAGCAAAAAGTATTTCACACGGTTTTAGTTGTATAACCGGTGTGACAATAAAACATCTTGAATCTTGAATCTTGAATACTGCGTTCCTCAGTAGTAGGTAGTATACAGCCTCTGTAATTATGATGTGTGAAGTCCTCTGTTTAGAAAGGCTTTCCAAATGTACATTTACTTTTGAATAAGTTAGGGGAAAGACTTGAACACCTAGTATTTCTTATGTACCTGCATTGGAGAGGAGCTCAGTAGATTCCCCCTGTTGTGTGCATTCAACACATTTATTGAATCAGTGCATCAAACTTATCATTTTAGCCCCCACAAAACTTCATCAGAGTACAAGAGCTTGGAAAAAGAACTAGAAGAACTCTGGGGACGTAAAGGTTTGTTTGATGTACTGACTGAGAGGGAATCTCCTTCACTGAAGCAAAGCTTTGAATAAGTTGACATTAAAGGAACTGTCAGTGTGTTAAATAGTCAGCAGTATCTGTCTTGATGAAAACATCCTCCCTCAGTGATATAGAAATCGTGGAAGTAGAGCTGGACAGCTGTGCGGTGCTGCCAGCTGAGACGGAGGTGAGCACCACCCGCACAGATGACATCAAACAGTCGGAGGCTGGTGGGTCAGCAGCAGCAGACGACAGCAGTGGAGCAACCAGCAGCGCCCTGCAGCTCAACAAAGCCTCATGCCTGAGTCTGGAGGACCCCGTCAAGTTGATGGACTCCATACTGAACGAGAACGGAGCAATGTCACAGAACATCAACCTGCTGGGCAAGTAAGTGCCAGCCTTAACCAGAAATCTCTTCTTTTAAAATATACATTTAAAGGGCTTAATGTTTAACAGCAGAGTAGTCTGTGCAAATCAAACTGTGTCTTTGACATGAGTAGATATACACATGGCAACATACAGTGTGTGTCTCTCTCGTCAGGATGGAGCTGATGGACTATCTGGACAGTATTGACTGCAGTATGGAGGACTTCCAGGCCATGCTTTATGGAAAACAGTTTGGCATGGATTTTGATACCCTCGAGGTAAAATGACATCACTTACACACTAAACCAAAGAACATTCACCTGATCAATAACACAACATACTTTATCGCTTTCATTTCGGCACTGTGGATAAACTGACAAACTGACAGTTTTCACATATTTCACATTTTTCTCATTGTGGTGACTTTTGCTGGATACCTGGAGATATGACTTTACCGACCGTAGTTACCATGATCTGAACAGAAAACAACAGGCATGTGTTTGTCAGACACAGTGAGAAAAGCCTTCAGCGCCGTTCTTTTATCTTCTTTCAATGAAGAAATACTCTCCAATTATAATATACCTGATACTATTGCAGCATCTATGCTAACCTTCAGGAGCCGCCATTGTTTTTTAGAACAAACAGTCGTAACGGCCTTAACGTAACGGCCGGGACACACTGGGAACGTCAGCAGCGCGTGGCGGCTGCGGAACCTGTCGTTTTTTATTTCGGCGTCCATGTTAACAGGTTAGAGCAGCCACACTTCAGCGAGCAGTGCGGGTCTCTTCTAGAGAGTCGAGGTCTCGCCTATTTTTGAAAATGTTCTTTTGAGAGTATATTGACACCAGCTACATTACTACAGTTTCAATGTCTGTATCTGTAGAATATGTCACAGACATGAAAAAAGTAGAGATTTATTTTTAAATCAACACTTTCTGCTTCCCGTTTCAAAATCAAACCCCCCTTTTCTGTGGACCGAATTCCTTCATTTGTCAACACGAGGCTTTTATTCTGAAATATTTACAGGACAGTGTTGTAGAAAATGCAGTGACTTGCACGGCTCCATGAATGAATAAAGTACTGGGTTTTAATTGTGGATTATTACTATTATTTACAAATGAGCACACACTTCTAAACCTTTTTCTGTCTAAAATAAATATAAATGACATTTATAATGAAATGAAATGGCCATTATGAAAGTCAAACTCTATGTAGAAAGAAAGGGCTGGCGGCAGCAGAGACGCTGCCGTTGTGGACACCACACACGTGAGTAGCAGTTCAGCGAGGTTGCCGTCACGCGCTGCTCATGCGGGCAGTGTGTCCCGGCCGTTAGCCACGCCCGTAGCTGTCAGTAGCTTATCTCAGGTCGCTGATTGGTCCGTGGTCTGGCTTGCCGGGCCACAAACGCATTACTTGAAGCCTGACAAAATGTACTTTTTGTCTGAGATGTGATCCCGCGATTCTTGCGTGATCTTGCGAGAATCCAGCTGCCATGCAAGGTTAGCTGTTGCTGGATACCCGGAGCTACTGTATATGAGTTTTTTATCGGAGCAGAGCAGATCGCTTCTGGGACGCGCTGCGGCTCATCTGGTGGAATCACAAGTATTGTCTAGAGTGGCCATGATCCAGCAAACACGGCGCAGCTACGCCCAGTGTCAAACTATCCTCATAAATAGCCCGGTTGTCCTGGGCTATCAGTCTATACTTTAATCCACCTATATTTTTATGTTGAAGCTGTTGTTTTTGTTTTCATCAGTTCCTCTCCATGTGTCTTCAGGAGAGTGTGTCCTCCAAAGAGAACAGCACACAGCTAAACAAAGGCAGGACAGAGGAAGTCAACACAGGTGAGTGGAGGATACTCACACTCTCACTCCAGCCTCAACTTACCTGGACTGTACACCAGCCTGCAGTGACATACTTAGTTAAATCTTGTTTACACATGTAGACAGTTTTTAATGAGCAGTTCTATTTATTACAAGTCCAAAATTACATCATAGAGCGCTGAAGCTTCGACTATGGTAATCCACCTCCAAAACAGTATTCAAATGCTTTTTTTTGTTTTTTTAAATATAAATATGTAATTATAAAGTATAAATCCCCAAATAGCCTATGAAATACGGCATAATCCAACAACATTATTCATTATTCATATCAACATTAATTATTATTAGTTATTCTCAGACAGATATTGCTGTTGTGTATAGGTGCGTGTGTGTACAGTAGTGCAGCAGTAAAGCAGTGTAAGTCGAGTTTTTGAAAACAAATCTATGACTGAGTCCTTTAGGGCTGTACCGAATAGTTCAAAGCTTCATTCATAACATTGACATTTGAATTCTAAATCAACATTTGAATGCTGAGCAGCTTTTTTTGCATTTCAAATTCATTGTGTTTAAACCTGGTATTTCTACACAGTTGCAGATAAAGTTTAGGCTACACTAATATTATTAGTATTATACTACTAGATTCTAGTGGTGGCTGAGTAATTAGGGGTGTAACGGTACACAAAATTCACGGTTTGGTATGTACCTTGGTACAACAAAGAAAGAAAAGGCAGAAAATATTTTTTTTTCATTTATTTTGAAAATTGTAAACATTCAACAGCTGCTCATTGGTCACAATTCTTACTCACTACTACTTAAGGCACTCGAATACTGGCATATTGTCAATAAAAAAAAGATCAATAAAGATAGAAAATAAATTATAGAAGTGTCTGTACTGTAAATGTAACCCAGTTTCCCCCCAGGGACCAATAAAGTGATTCTGATTCTGTAATTCATGATCTGGGCAGTAACGTATGCTCGTTCATACAGGGCGGGCACAACGGACTGACTGAAATACACACGTGAAGGCACATTGTAGCAGGGCTCAGAACACTTTGACCATGTGAATTTGACCACAAGTGTGTTTGGATACGCAGCGATAAACACTCTGTAGCACTAGTTATTACTTTGGCACGGTCTGAATGTGCAGAGGGAGGCTGCCTGACCGCTGTGGAGGGAAGAACTTGCCGTCCAGTCTGTTGTTGTTTCGTTCCATTAATTGACACATTCAGGTGAAATGAAATGTTTGACGTATATCCATAGATATACCCGACATCGGTTTAACAGTGTCGGCTTACAGTTTGACATAAAAAGTTGTCCATTGAGCTTGACTAACCCGACTAACCGGGCTAAACTACCTAGCATGCTACAACTGACAACAACTGGTGCGCTGCCAAAACTTTCCGGGTAAAACTCGTGCTCCAGAATTTCAGTTCCGCGTGTTCAGCTGTTTGGGTCACCGGGCGTGTTGAAAGGATGTTGCATACCAAACCGAACGTCCTGTACCGAACGGTTCAATACTAATACTCGTATTGTTACACCCCTAGTAGTGGTGCACGGTTCAACCCACAACCCGTGGGTTGGGCGGGTTCGGGTAAGCTTTCTAGAAAATATCACAGCTTCAGGCAGGCGGGTCAAAACGTGACAAAGCAGGATTCTGAATAAGTTATTAATAACTAAAAACATTGTGTGCAGTAGTCCTCCTTCTCTTCACCCCTCTCTCTCTCTCTCTCTCTCTCTCTCTCTCTCTCTCTCTCTCTCTCTCTCTCTCTCTCTCTCTCTCTCTCTCTCTCTCTCTCTCTCTCTCTCTCAAACACACACACAGCGAGCGCCGCGGCACTCAGTCCTGACAATTGTGCTACTATAATGCATAAAGTTTGCTGTTTGAGGGTCGGGTTGGGGTGGTCGCGTAGGATTGTTTCTGACACGTGTGATCCAAACATTGTCAATAACTCCAGAGCGTTGTAAAGTCCATAAGTCAAAATGTATTGAAAAGAGATAGATGTAATAATTTCACAAAAATTCACAACATGTTTTTATCTAACAAAATATTCTGCTTCAGCCCATATTTGTGGGTGTTTAGCCTTTCAAAAAATACATTTAACTAACGTTAGCACTCATTCGGTGGTTGCCTAGTAACAATAAGAAAAAAAAAAATGCAACGTTCTGCTAAAAACACTTTGTCTGTTCGAGCAACGAAAAGGCAGTGCGGTGCACTTTGGATTTTCCACCTGCAAAACGCTTACCAACACGTCCCTCTAAAACCTCCCACAAGTGTCCAGTTGAGGTGAGATGTGGTGACAGTGAAGGCCGTAGCATATGATTCACATCAATTTTATCCTCATCAAAGTGTTCATTGAGCCCTGTGACCTGTATGGAAGCATCTGTATTCATCATGTTTCTCTGCTCATTTATTCAGCTTGTCCCTTCATGTTGTTCCCCACCTGTAGTCCAGCAGCAGTGTTTTACGTCAGTACAAAGTTCAGTAGCTGGAGTTGTGGTTGTTTAGCTGTTCTCCATACAACAAATAATGAAGAGTGTTCACAATCAAAGAAAGTGAGTACATTGTGTTAGATTGGACACAGTCCAGGCTGATTGTTTTTTCTGTGTGTTCAGATAAGCAGTTGATCCAGTACACCTCTTCCCCCCTGCTGGCCCTCCTCGATGGCTGCATTTCTCAGCCAGAGTTGGATCTGGGCCCCAGCAGCAGCAGCTCCTTTAACATCCACCTCCGCCCTTCTGTGGAGGCTGAGCCGCCCTCAGAGCTGCTGGACACCAGCATGGAGTCGAAGCAGCCGGCCCGCAGCTCCCTGATCCGCCTGGAGCCTCTGACGGAGGCGGAGGCCGACGCCGAGTCGCTCTTCTACCTGTGTGAACTGAGTCCTGGCGGACCGGAGGCCGACGCCACCCTGCTGGACAGAGTGTGAGCAGGAAGAGAATCGGTGTGACAGTGATGTTGGTTCGCCACAGACTACAGACAGTCTGACATAGTGTGTTAATATTCCCTCACCTCTCTGGCCGAGAGCTGTTTGTTGAGAAGCAGTAACAGAAGTGAAGAAAGCACCAGGCTGCTGGAAGAACAGCTGCAGTTTGTTCATGTACACATTTTTACATTTAAGACCTTTTCATTGAAGATAACATTTGAGTTACAGACATAAGACACATTTTCATGAAATATAATAATAATAATAATAATAATAATAATAATAGTTGAACAAACTCTGGCAGGTTATTAACCCTTTGAACCTAATGGATGCAATTTGTGTGAAAAAATAGTTCCACTTCCTCTCGGAGTCATAACTCTGCCAGAAGAGAACGCACACACATCATACACATACTGTACATACAGATCTGTATGTCCATAACCCTCATAGGAATCATAGAGAAATATGTTCCTCATATCTTTAGATCATAATCACCAGATTGATCTTCTGTATCAACAGTAATCCAACTGATTGTTGTCATGGGAACATCTGGACTTATTGGCAACATTATACTTTCTGATTACATCACCCAAAGCATGATGGGAAGTGTAGTACCAAAACACAAAGCATTCTAATCCCAAATGGAAATAGAAAGAAAAACAACAAAGTGACAAAACCCATGAAAAATAACTTTGTTTTTTTTTATTTGGCTCTAAATGTCTCCTCATCCCTGGAGCACTGACACTGACTCTGTCCATTCATATACACATATTTACTGTGTTGTCTGTTAATGAACATGTAGGCAAAAAGTTGTATTTGCATTTTTCATCCAAACAGTCCTGCATGTATAGAATCACCGACCATATTCTGAGAATAAATACAGGCAGAGAGAACTTTATTTCCATGACTTTAATGTTTTCTTCAACGTAATGCTCTCAAATGTAAAAATTGCGTGATATGCACAAACTGTGGCGAGTGTAAGCACAGGACACTCTGACCTAACCGCTTCATCTTTGGTCTCCTCTCCTCTTCAGTATCTTCACCATCAGTAAAGCATTGCATCATATCCGGTCCTACAAAGTCAGTGAGGCGGCATCCTCACCAACCTGTGTGAACACTCTGAACCTTTGTATCTACTGTACTTCTGAACATGTATTTATTCTGATTTTTGTTTTATCTTTTGCTTCAAGCTGAGACTCTTCAGAAAGCAACATTCCTTCAGTTAGTGTTGAGTTCAGCCGGGTTTCCACTTCCCTTTGAGTTCAGCAGCATTCTAGAGAACTGGGACGAAAGGTGATCTCTGCTAAAGACTCTACGTTACCTTGTTAAAGCAGCAAGAGAGTGTTGTAAAGTTTTAATGCTAAACCTGTCAACATTTCTTACATATATAGTTTAAATTTCTCCACTGGAGTGTGTTGTGACCAGACTTATTCACGTCGTAGAAAAGTCATTAAATTGTGACTTGAGACTTGCTGTACGAGTGTCCAGCAGGTGATGCTGCCGTCCAACTAACACCACAAAGAAAATATTAGGGTCAGTTTGATGTTGTGGTTAGCTTTGGTTTTCCATCCTGTATTCTGCTCAGTTTGAATCACCTTTATCAACATACTGTACTTGAACAGTAACCAGACCTGGGCCCAGTTTTAGAAAGCAGATTTAGTGAAAACTCTGAGTTAGTTAAGCCTGAGATGAGGGGAAGTCTGGATTTTCAGTTCCAGAAAGAGAGTTAACTTAAACTCTGGGTCTCTGACTCTGTGAACCTAAGCTGCTCGCTGGCAGGTTTTCTTTAACAAACCCTGAGTTTCTCTCTGTCTCCTCCCTCTTACAGAGCGACACGCTGCTTTATTGCCTCATTCATTCAGTTCATATCAAAGGTTTACGTCTGGATCTAAATCCTGGTTGGATATTAGTTTGTTACTAAAGTTATGACCATTCAAATATTACACAGCATCAAGTCACCGTCAGCTCAGAATAAAACCTCTGCATGTCCTTCTTTTTTTATAACACTGTGACTGTGCACACACACATCATCTGTCATCTCAGTTTAAAGCTGGGGTCTACGATCTTGGAAAACTAGCATAATTTGAAAGTCGCATCGCCTCAGGAGCTCCCTCTAAACCCCCCCCTCCCCTCGAAACTCCTTATAAGGCAACGCCCCCCACACACATGCACGAGCACCGCCGCATCATAACTACTTCACATTTTTCGTAGCTATTTCATCACTAAATTCACTTCTGAAAAATGTTGAGGCGAGAAATCAACGGTGTAGATTTAGAATATTGACAGTTTTACGATGTTAGATGGCGAATCAAACATTTTCTCCACTGTTGTCGGAGTTTAGAAGCTCCACAAACTGCCGGCACAGCTAGCTAGCTCCTGCCGGGATCGCCACCTCTCCACCCGGGCATTCACTCACACAGACCCCGCTATGAGCTGGAGCTCTCTCAAGAGACCGGTCTCGTAGACGAGGGGCTTTTATTTCCTGGTTGACGGAGAGGGGAGGGGGGGGTAGCTCGCTGGAGAGCCGGCCACAGAGCAGCAGAGAGGGGAGGGAAAGAGAGAGATACCTGCTGAGACAACACGACCCTTTTTAACATTACTCTAATATCTGGAGGGAGATCAGTCCACTCGTTTGTTTCTGTAACTGAAAAAGCAGTTTGAGTAACGTAAATTTTGTTCGGCAATATTTTCTATCCGCCGTCTCCCCTCGTTGATAATCCTGTTTGTCTGACTTCACTTTGAGCTGTTAGAATAAATAGTTTAAATCTGCAGTATTTTATAAAGTAAACTAACAGAACATAAACAACTAAATCAAAGTTGTATTTTTCGATAATATGGTAATAGTGGTACGAGTTCGTTCTCGTTGTCCGGTGTTTTAAGAGCTGAGTTTTCTCTTTCACTCTCCAGTGAACGTGCGGCGGACACGCGCTTTGAGTTCACGCTGGTGCACGCTGAGGCTAGAGTACGAGCAGGGAGGCAGGGAGGCATCTGATTGGTTCCTTACAACCGGGACCATTTTTACTGACTGGGAGACGTTTTTACAGGATTACAGCAGCTACAGATGACGGATCTTTTCCGGCCTTTTTTCAGTGCTCATAAGAAACGGATTGCTGTCGGGGTGTAAAGACCATTTCAACCAATATAACAAAAAGTGTATACTGGATAAATCGCAGACCCCATCTTTAAATAGTAAAAGTCGGTATGAAGCTTTAGACACGTAGGATCAATGAATAATGGTCTCTATCACTCACAATGGTTGCACTGATGGAACATGATTCCTCTAATATTGTAGATTATATGTTAATATTTGTGAGTGAGCAGGATGGTGGTGCAGCTGCAGGATGGAGTTAGAAAGAGAGTTTTTTAAATAAGCTGCGTATAGTCTGAACGTGTTTATCAGCATTTCACTGACTGTGTTTAAATTGACTCCATTTGTTGAAGTAGCTGAAATAAAGTCACTGAATGCTGTTGAGTCGCGATCCAAATAGATGTCTACTATTTAAACTTTACTCTAGTTTAACCTTTAAATCACCAAACACAGTATTACTGGATCAGATTGTGAGTTTACAATCATGTCTCTATGTCTATCTATATATTTTTTATTTTTCATCTTTAGTTGCTGGCTCCTTTTGTTCCCGTCAGATTAAAGCTGAGCAAATTAAAATATAAAGCTTAATATACAGTCAGATTCCACCACTTTATCATCCATTAAGGAAATCAGTCTGGTAAAAGATGAATTAATGGACACCACTGAGTAAAAGTTTATTGTGTTATTGACACTTTTCTCTGTTCTGACTTTTGTTAAAGATAAATGTGCACAGTCAGCATATACATGCATTAATATCTCTACGTCCACTGGATTAAAACTGAGGCTCTGCTTTTTATTTACCTGTTGCCATCGTGAATCGTAGTATCGGAGAGTGATGATGTTTTTTTATGTTCAGGTTCAACCTACTCAGAGTTGATTGAAATGACTCTGATCAGCTGTTCTGATGTTTCCCATCTCAGCATCAGTCAACTTCAGAGTTCAGGTTTAGACTCAGAGTTTGTTAAACCTGCTCTCTGAAACAGGGTCCTGCTGTAAAAACATGGATTCATTATGTTTTTTTAAGGAACACTTCCCTGATTTTGTTACAGCACCCAGTTGTTCCTTAAATCCCTAAATCTCCTCCAAGCTTCAACTAGTCAACAGTGTTCACAGTTTGGAACCAACAGAGGAAACAGTGTGTGAGCTGAACTCAGAGCAGCGCTGATCTCAGCTGTAAATGATGTCACTCTCGTGGTGTTGAGTAGCCTCAGTACGTTCATGTTGTGGTAAATGGAAAGTCCTCTCCTGTCTCTCTTCACTGATATACAAGTGCCCGGTTCTTCTGGTAGCGCCACACTTTAGATCTCACATATAGTTTACTGTGCACGGCCACAGAGGTCACATGACTTCTCTGTGACCCGCCCACATCCCACCAGCTGTCTGTCATTGTTGCCAGCCTTGCAGTTACAATAAAGCAAATGCTACAGTGTTCATTTGTTGTTCGTTGTTTCTCATCACACTCAGGAGACTGAAACTATTTCTATAATCTATAAGCAGAGCCAAACCAACAGTGAACTGATCCAAGGATCAAGTGTAGTGTGTGTATCCACAGCCTGGTGTTCACTCAGCTGCCAGTTTGTTTGGTCCATCGAGGTAAAACTGGGGCCCGTTCCATAAAGTGAGTTTACCAAATAAGCCAGGCTTATTTAGGTTAGTCTGACTCATTTTCAGTTGATTCAGTTCAATAAAGCAAATTCAACACAGTTCAAGCTCAGTTACTATGGCAACGTACGCTGGGAAACTAACCTGGTTGTTGCTTAACCAGAGTTCCTGTAAAACTGACCCGACGGGAAAGCAATGATTTTACCACTGACTCTCTGGAGTGATGCCATATTATTTCACTTTATTAACCACTATCAGTCAAAATATTACATTTTAAAGAAAATCAACTTAAATAAATAATAAATTCAATATATTTTACAATGATAAAGTAAACATATATAAGTGTTCAATTATATGGTATCAAACGTTTAGGCTTATGTTACATAAAATAAGTCTTAATCTAAATTACCATGATAGAATGATAATAGCTACATAAATAGTTAACAAAATATATTGCTCAGAAATGTAGTATATAAATCCTTTATTTTCCTGATAGGAAACAGTGTTTAAAAATGTATTGGTTAATACATTTGCTGATGTTTTTGTTTTTTTAATTAAAAAAATGTCCTACATTTTTAGGAAATACTATATTTGACTAACTTTTATTTTTTTTAATTTTAATTTTGATTTTTTTCTTTTTTTTTACATTTTTCGGACATACTACACTTTGACTTTTTTTAACTTTTTTATTTAATTTTTTAATTTTTTTTTTTTTTTTTTTTTACATTTTTAGGACATACTATATTTTGACTTTTTTTTTTTTTTTTTTTGATTTTAATTTTAATTATTTATTTTTTTTTACATTTTTCGGACATACTATACTTTGACTTTTTTTTTAATTTTGTTATTTAATTTTAATATAGTTTTTTTTTTTTTTTTTTTTACATTTTACGGACAATATACTTTGACTTTTTTTAAATTTTTTTATTTAATTTGTTTGTTTTTTTTACATTTTTAGGACATACTATATTTGACTAACTTTTTTATTTTATTTATTTTTTTTTACATTTTTAGGACATGCTATACTTTGACTATTTTTTTTTTTTTTTATTTTAATTTAAATTTTTTTTTTTTTTTTTACAATTTTCGGACATACTATACTTCGACTTTTTTTAAATTATTTTATTTCATTTTTTTTTTTTACATTTCATTTACAAATTTCGGACGTACTATACCTTGACTTTTTTTTAAAACTTTTTTTATTTATTTATGTTTTTTTTTTTTAATATTTTCAGGACATACTATACTTTGACTTTTTTTTAAATTTTTTTTTATTTATTTATGTTTTTTTTTTTTTTTATATTATATATTATAAATTATAATAATAATTTATATAATATAATTATATAAAATATATATATTTTTAGGACATACTGTATTTGACTAACTTTTTTATTTATTTTTATTTTTTTTTGTTTTTTACATTTTTAGGACATGCTATACTTTGACATTTTTTTTTTTTTTTTTTTACATTTTTAGGACATACTATATTTTGACATTTTTTTATTTATTTTTTTTATTTTTTTTAAATATTTCGGACATAATATACTTTGACTTTTTTTAACTTTTTAACCATCATAATGGTTAAAAAGTTAAAAAAAAAAAATTTGGACATACTATACCTTGACTTTTTTTTAAAACTTTTTTTATTTATTCATGTTTTTTTTTTTTTTTTATATTATATATTATAAATTATAATAATAATTTATATAATATAATTATATAAAATATATATATTTTTAGGACATACTGTATTTGACTAACTTTTTTATTTATTTTTATTTTTTTTTGTTTTTTACATTTTTAGGACATGCTATACTTTGACATTTTTTTTTTTTTTTTTTTACATTTTTAGGACATACTATATTTTGACCTTTTTTTAAACATTTTTTTATTATAATTTTTTTTACATTTTTCGGACATACTTTATTTGACTAAATTTTTTATTTATTTTTATTTTTTTTTGTTTTTTACATTTTTAGGACATGCTATACTTTGACTTTATTTTATTTTATTTTTTTTACATTTTTAGGAAATGCTATACTTTGACTTTTTTTTCAAACTTTTTTTATTTGTTTAAATTACATTTTTAGGACATACTATACTTTCACCTTTTTTTAAACATTTTTTTATTATAATTTTTTTTACATTTTTCGGACATTTATTTGACTAACTTTTTTTTTTTTTTTTTGCATTTTTAAGACATGCTATACCTTGACTTTTTTTAAAAAATGTTTATTTATTTATGTTTTTATTTTTTTATTTTTTTTTTTTTTACATTTTTTGGGACATAATATACTTTGACTTTTTTTTTACTTTTTAACCATCATAATGGTTAAAAAGTAAAAAAAAAAATTTTGGACATACTATACCTTGACTTTTTTTTAAAACTTTTTTTATTTATTTATGTTTTTTTTTTTTTTTTTATCTTATATATTATAAATTATAATAATAATTTATATAATATAATTATATAAAATATATATATTTTTAGGACATACTATATTTGACTAACTTTTTTATTTATTTTTATTTTTTTTTGTTTTTAATATTTTTAGGACATACTATACTTTGACTTTTTTAAATTTTTTTTTTCTATTTTAATTTTAATTTTTTAATTTTTTTTTACATTTTTCGGACATACTATACCTTGACTTTTTTATTTTTTTTTATTTTTAATTTTAATTTTAATTTTTTTTTTTTTTTTTTACATTTTTCGGACATAATATACTTTGACTTTTTTTTAACTTTTTAACCATCATAATGGTTAAAAAGTAAAAAAAAAAAATTTTGGACATACTATACCTTGACTTTTTTTTAAAACTTTTTTTATTTATTTATGTTTTTTTTTTTTTTATATCATAAATTATAAATTATAATAATAATTTATATAATATAATTATATAAAATATATATATTTTTAGGACATACTATATTTGACTAACTTTTTTATTTATTTTTATTTTTTTTTGTTTTTTACATTTTTCGGACATACTATACTTTGACTTTTTTTAAATTTTTTTATTTCATTTTGATTTTTGATTTTTTTTTAATTTTGATTCTTTTTTTTTTACATTTTTCGGACATACTATATTTTGACTTTTTTTTAACTTTTTTATTTAATCTTTTAATTTTCTTTTTTTTTTTTACATTTTTAGGACATACTATATTTTGACAAACTTTTTTTTATTTTTTTTTTTTTTATTTTAATTTTTTAATTTTTTTTTTTTTTACATTTTTTTAAAAAACCCTTTATTTTCCTCATGCTGTCTGCTTGAATATACCTGTATTTACCCTGCTGTCTGAAACACTCCGTTTTAGTACATTTCAATGGAATTGCAACAGAATTGCGTTGCTTGGCAACAGCTTGGGTCTATGTTTACTTCCTGTCACCTGATGTCATTCACATACACTGCAACAGGAAATAAACTGGGACCCATTTAGAATGTTTACGTTTAAAACTGTGAAATGGTCTAAATTTTGTAGATTTGTGACATCACAAAAGGACAGAAATCCTGACGGCTTGTTTCAAAAGCTCAGTTTCTGAATACGGGCTGTGCGTATTTCTCTGTGGATTAAGCGTTTCGAGACTTTCACAGTATTTATATACAACTTAAACCTGCTTTATAATATAAAAGCCATGAAAATGTCACTTTTTTACAATATGGGACCTTTAACTTAAGTAATGCAGAGAAATCGCGGAAATTTTGCAAAAATTACAAGCTTGACTTGAACTGCTGAAGTACAAATCTCCTTCCTCTGACTGGATTACTTTAACCTGCCTGATCAAGACATGGATTATTTTTTATGTGCTTTACTGAAAGGAAAATGGTGTAAAGGCATGAGGTCAGCTGACAACAAGTGATGTTAATATATGATGACTGACTGCAGGATTCCAGGCGGCTCATTGTGGGTTAGATGTGGCTCGCTGGATTTGACTTGAAACATTATGAAATGGGATTTAGGACGTCCTTGTTGTTAACATGTTGTTTACTTTATACTCAGTTGGCATGGAATCAGCTGTTTAGCGGTCAAATGTTAATATTATAATGTTAAAGCTGCAGTGCGTAGAATCCGAAAAAGGCACAATACTGCCCCCCTCGAGCAGCTCTCTCCTCTCTCCTCTCTCTGTCCAAAGCCCGTCCCACCACACGAGAACGGGCATATGCACGGGCTTCATACGTGCCCGCTACATCTGAGGAGGCCACCGCCAGTGAGCCAGACCCAGAGAACATAACATTTTCAACGGCGTAATAAAAATAAAAATTGCCATGGCCGAGTTGCAGGTGAGAAAAATACTTTGTCACAGACCACAATTAGCTACCACGGACAGCTTTGAACATATGAATGAACAACAAACAGTATTTATGCTTAGTGTAAAATAACGCTAGAGACCGACGACAACAAAAGCTAAAGTAACGTAAGACTTTGCTGCATTTGAAGTGTTTCGTTTATAGACCAAATAAAAGCAATTGTTTATTTTCTAGACGAAATGAACAACTAAACTTTTGAAACAACGTAGCCCAATGTTTTATTCAATCTATAGCCTAGCTAGCTGGTTAACTTTAGCCACCGCTGAAACGCTTCGCCGATATTGACACGCGTTTTATTGCGTTTATTGTCAGACTCTCTTTTAGACTGCCTTTTAGAAAAGTCTGTCTTTCTTTTTTTGGGTTGTTTCGAGGTGTAGGCAGTTGTTGCCAATGCTGGAATAGCAAGCTTGTCAGTCGGTTGTTCCACCATTGACCTACAGTAGGCTTTCACCATCTGCAGAGACCAGGGACGTGAACGCGCATCTGCTTTTGTTGCTTTTGTAGAACAGCCAATAGGAACTCACTCTCTCTCTGAAATGACCTGTGTTTGGTCAAAATCTGTCGTCACGGGCTAGATTTTTCTAAAGCCTGAAAACAGAGCCATGAGGAGGAGCAGAAGTCTAGTTTTCTCTCAGAACACTTGAATTACAATATGCTGAAAGGTTATTATGGAATTTTTGCCAAATTATGCCAAAAAATTGTTGTCTACTGCCACTTTAACTCCACTAGACGTTACCTTTGAGCTAGGGTAGCTAACATTAAAACATCTGTTTAGCTAACAGATCAATGCTGTTGAGCAATCAGCAATAACTTTGACTTAGAACTCCGCTGGTCTGTTGCTTGGTAGCTAACAGTAAAGTTAGCTAGTTCACTAACTTTTTGTAGTTTTAGTTGACCCATAAGTAAAAAATAAATCTATCATCTACTCTATACTGACGTGTTGAAAGTAAACCAGCCTCCCTGGTCTCTTTGATCCTGTTGGTAAAGCAGTTAGGTGCTGAACAGCTGATAACTAGTTGCTGCCCATAAGTGGCAATTGTAAATAATACCCAGGTAAGATGGGGGAAGATTATCTCATTAGTTATGATGTAATGTCGCATCTACTGTTATTATATCCATGGTGAAAACGATCTCCTCATAAAAGATCAGTTGCCTTGCCAAGGCCCCTTAATCTTCATCCACCTGTTTGTATTTTCCTCTAAAAATGGAGCTTCTTTTCATCTCATTCAGCAATCACAAAGCATTGTTCATGTGTAGGTATATTTATATAACAAACGATATTAATATGTATGTATATGTTACCCATGCACTGAATGAAGACACGTTTTCATTGTTCTTTCCATCCAGGTGCCAGGTACATTTATTATACTGTAAACACAGTGAAAGGACAGTCATGGATTAGCGTCAGATGCCTCTATCATGACTGTCTTTCGTTCGTACTGAGCTGACTTCCGGTTACGGAAAAATAACTATAAAGTAATTCAATATAACAAACTACATATAAAGTAATACAATTAAAGTAATTCATTACACAATATAACACTAGCCAAATCTGTCATGACACTCAAATTACCAAAACACTATATTATATCAACCACTGAACATATTAAAGAGTAATTATATCAACCACTGAACGTAAATGGCTAATTATATCAACAACTGAACATCTTAAAGACTAATTATATCAACAGCTGAACATATTTGATTTAAATGTCATTACATCTTGGATGAGAATACATTTGTAGAGTCAGTACACAATCTTAAACTGCATAACTAGCGGGCCACGGGCCTAGAGTAGCTATTCAAGCTAGCTTTAGCGTTAGCATTAGCGTTCGCTAACGTTAGCATTAGCTAGCGGTTTATTCCCTGACGTACATAACGCTCATACATATAAACACACGGCCCCATAAATGATAATAAACTTAATAACAAACTACATGTACTGTATATGGCGCTTGTGCACTTCCCTCACCTGTAAACACAGTGAAAGGACAGTCATGGATTAGCGTCAGATGCCTCTATCATGACTGTCTTTCGTTCGTACTGAGCTGACTTCCGGTTACGGAAGAATAACAGCAACAGTCGCTCACATACTAAAGCCACTACCGCCACCTACTGGCCAACACAGAATACTGTATTACAACTACTTAACACTAAAGCAGGTGGGTTTACTGTCCTTCCTACTGTCTTCTAAGTGACACCAAGCGTTTTAAAGATGATAATGGTAATAATAAAAATAATAAAAATAATCATGGTGGGGGGACCAAAATAATAACACAAAGGTAACAATTCAGTATTTCTGGGCACAATCCTTATCACTAAAATGTCCAGGGTGCCACACCCTCCCCTACTTAAGAAAAATAAAAAAAAATGTTACTACATCTTTTTTTTTTCTTAACTCCATACACACCTATAACTGTACTACTGATGTCTCTGCTTGAATAATCACCATGGTTACCTACACTAATAGCAATTACCTGTCCAATTAAGGTATTCTTCACACCATGTTCAATTAGACAGTTACAACTAATAGGAGAAGTTAGTACTGTTCAATTGACACACAATACCAAATCTTGTCAAGGGTAACCATTCTTTTCCATTCAAGATCCATAAACATGTCCACCTCGGTAGGAGGAATTCTCTACTGTAACTAGACTCACTAATCGGCCAACATTTCACTCTAGTCTGTTACCACATTTCTCATGTTCATATATTAAGACACCATAACGTGCGTTTATCACCATCTCAGTTTCAATTTATGACACCACAGTATGTACTTTAAGATGAAAGTTATATTCTGTCCATTCTTGTGTGTTGGTTACGATGTTCTTTTTTCACATTCTTGCTCTTAGCCTACCTGTTATGAGTTTGTTACTCAAGTCTCTAGCACATTGTCTGTATTTCTGTGGGCATCCAAGGCCTCCACAGTGTCTGGAAACAAGGTGTTGGTGTGTTCACCTCAATACCGTCCATACCAACTTGTCTCACCGTAGGTTGTCCCAGTGCATCATACATCAGCATTCTCGGCTGTTGCCGCTCTCTCTGAGGGTAAACATGCCGTGCCACAGGTGATGACCCCTGTTCTGTGTCTGAGTCTCTGTCTTCTTGTTGATGTTGTTCTTCGTCAGATGTCTGCTCCTGCAGGCCGTGGTGATCCTGTGTTGTCTGCAGCTGAAGTTCCTCCTCTCCTCCAGCATGCTGTCTTGCTTGAAGTTCTCTCACCTGTTGTTCACAGGCCTCTGTTTCAGGATTTGGAGTATTACCTCTGCCGTCATGGTTGTCCTGATGTGAAACCCGCCACACAAGTTCACCTTCATCCTCACTTTCCATATCCATGTCCTGAGGTAGTAGCTGTTGCTGAATTTCCCCTCTGTTTTGTCTCAGGCCCCTATTTCTGTTGTCCTGTTCTTCCCTCTCTGGTCTTTCCACAGGTAGGCTGTCACACGGAAGCAGCAGATTTCTGTGTACTGTGCGACTCTTTCCTCCTCTCTCCGGTTTGACCTCAAAAACAGGAATGTTAGGGCTCTTTTGACTCACCACCACATACACTGTATCCTCCCAGTGTGAGCGAAGCTTACCAGGCCCTCCTCTTTCGGTGAGGTTGCGGAGTAGGACTCTGTTGCCAGGATGAAGCTGAGCTCCGTAGGTCTTTTTGTCGTAGTATGTTTTGCCTCTAGAAGCTTCTTTCTGAGCTGCTGTTCCGGCAATCTCATAGGCCTCTTTCATTCGTGACTGCCATTTAGCCACATACTCCTCATAACTAACTTGTTGCTCCTGCGATGGTAAGTTGAACAAGATATCCACAGGGAGTCTGGGAGTGCGGCCGAACAACAAATAGTAAGGGGAGAACCCAGTAGCCTCGCTTCGAGTGCAGTTGTAGGCGTGCACTACTTTCGCCAGTGAGTTCTTCCAGTCTGCCTTTTCAGCATCAGTCAGTGTTCTCAGCATGGACAGGAGTGTTCTATTGAAACGTTCCACCTGTCCATTGCCTTGTGGATGATATGGAGTAGTGTGAGAGCCACGCATGCCACAGACCTGTTGCAGCTGAGAAAACAACTTGTTCTCAAATTCCCTGCCCATGTCGTGATGGATTCTTGCTGGGAAACCGAAGTTGAGGGCAAAGTGATCGAAGACTTTTTCCACTACTGTTTTAGCTGACTTGTTTTTTGTTGCATACGCTTGCGCGAAGCGTGTGAAGTGATCCATCACCACTAGAATGTATTCATAGCCATGTTTACAGGTCTCAAGATGTAAAAAGTCTATGGACACAAGCTCAAAAGGATATGTAGTGGTAATGGGGGTCAGTGGGGCTCTGGTGGTCTTACCTGGCCGTTTCCTCTTCAGACATTCACAGGCATGCATCACAAAGTGTTCCACATCACTTTGCATTCGGGGCCAGTAGAACCTGTCTCTTATTAGCCCCAAAGTTCTTTCTGCCCCCAAATGACACATTTCTTTATGCAGTTCTCTGAACACCGTGTCATGGTGCTCTTTGGGGAGGAGGAGCTGATCTCTGCCATTAGCTCTCCTGTAGAGGACTCCATCGTCATTTACATGCAGTCTGCTCCATTGTCTCAACAAGATTTTCACATCAGGTGACTCTGCTTTTAAAGTACGACCTTTTGGCAGATAGTTGTTAGCTTTGTAATGCATGACACGACCTATCACAGCATCTTGTTCTTGACTCACCCTGATTTCTTCTTGTGAGAGAAACTTTCCCACAGACAGTGATGTGGTGTCTTGCACTAGGCTGATGGCATTCTGGCTGACTACCATCGTCTCGTGAAAAGCGCTCTTTGTCTGTAGCACAGTGCTATCCACGGCAGCCCTGATCACATCCTGTTTTACCTCTGCTGTGCACTGGTCCATGTACTGGTTGATGTCGAGTGGTAACCTGGATAGTCCGTCAGCATCTGCATTCCTCTTGCCTGGTCGGTACCTGATCGTGAAGTTGAAGTCAGCCAATTCACCCACCCACCGATAGCCTGTAGCATTTAGTTTTGCAGTTGTGAGGACATATGTTAGGGGGTTATTGTCCGTGTAGACAACGAAATGTGGGGCATAATAAAGATAGTCACGAAAGCGTTCACAAATTGACCACTTTAAGGCCAAGAATTCCAGCTTTCCAGAATGCATATGATAGTTTTTCTCAGGGGGTGTTAATGTCCGTGAACCATATGCAATCACCTTCATCTTGCCTGCTCGTTTCTGGTACAACACAGACCCCAAGCCCTCTTGTGAAGCATCACAGTGGAGTATGAACGGCTCTGCAAAATCAGGATAGCTCAAAATAGGTGGCTCTGTGAGACAGTCAATCAACCTATTAAAAGCATCCTGGTGGCTCTGGGTCCAACAAATGGGTGTGTTGGGTGGTGGTCGGCCCCTCTGTTTTGCACTAACCTTTTTTCCCTCCCTTCTTAGTACAGGTGGTGGAGCTCTGTCTGGAGGCAGGGTCAAAAGCTGGTACAGCGGTTTTGCCACCTTAGAGAAGTTTGGGATATAGGTCCTGTAATAGGAGAGGAAACCAAGGACTCTGCTCAACTCCCCTACTGTGGATGGTGGTCGGTCTTTCAGTGCTTGAACAGGAGCTATTTCAGCTGGATCCATGGTGTACCCTTCTTCTGACACCATCCGCCCAAGAAAGCGAACTTTCCGCTTGAATACATCACTATTCTGTGGACTCAGTTTGACACCATGTTTTTGGTATCTCTGCAGGACAGCACGAATGTGGTCTACATGACTGTCAAATGAAGGAGAGTGAACTAGGTTGTCGTCTAAATATGGCTGACAGGTGACATCACGAAGGCCCCTCAGACAGTCCTCCATACTCCTTTGAAACTCTGCTGGAGCTGAGCTAAGGCCAAAGGGTATGCGGTTCCATTGGTATAAGCCCCAGGGTGTTATAAATGCTGTGAGGGGGCGACTTTCAGGGTCCAGGAACCCCTGATGATATGCTTTGCCCTGATCAAGGACTGAAAACCAGGAGCTGCCGTGCAGGGAGTCTAGCATGTCCTGGATCCTTGGAATCGGGTGTCTGTCTGGTACAGATTTCCTGTTAAGTTCTCTGTAATCGCAGCACAGCCTCAATTCACCTGACTTCTTGCGAACACAGACGATCGGGGAGGAGTAGGGTGACCTTGACTCTGAAATCCACCCACGATTCAGCAGATCTTGGAGGTATTCCTTCACCTCTTGGTGCAGCGGTTTTGGCACTGATATGTAGGTCTTTCGAACAGGTGTGGTGTCATTCAGTGTGATGTGTAAATTTAAGGTGGGAATGCATCCAACGTCCTTGTCATCATAAGCAAAAGCATGACATTCTTCTTGTAACATCTGTCTCACAATCTGCTGCTGCTCTTCACTAAGATTGTCTAGTTTAACTGGAGGATCCCACTGAGATGGCTTTTGGATGTGTTGTGGGTTGCTGGTTACCTCATTTAGCTGAATGGGAGGCCGTGTTGTATTTTGTCCAGCTGTCTCCGGTGTCTCGTCAGCTGTCTCTGGTGTCTCGTCAGAGGACTCCACTGTGATGGGGTATACTGCCTTTATTTCCTCCAGGTGTCCCAGAATGGTGCGAGGGATTAAGGTGACCTCAAGCTTGCTGGTGTTAGCAACTGAGACAGGGATGTACACTGACCTTCCCTCACTGATAGTGACCAGTCCCTCTTGGATGACTAGACCCTCAGGCAGCTGTGACAGCACATCAGGAACAAACAACAGACTTTGTCCTGCAAACTGGGCTCCAACATGTGCACGGACATAGGTGGTGGTTATCTGTTCAGCAGCCAGGTGTATTCCCCTCTTCCCTGTCTGCACTGTCCCCACACATGGGCTTTGATCTGTGTGTAGTAACTTTAGCACTGCCTTAGCTGTTTTCACTGACACGGAGAAGATGCGGCTGATTCTCTGGTAGTGTTGTGACCTTGTGTGTCGCTTTCCCCACTTACCCATTACTTCTTCTATCACGTTGAATCCTATAATGGGTAATTCTGCCACGTTGGGATCACTGGATACTAACATGGGGACTAATAGTGTCTTTTCTGGGTGAGTGTCACAGTCCAAATAAAACTCTGTTTCGATCCACCCATCATATGGGATTTCACTCCCATTTGCAGCTAAAGCCACTAGTGGTTCTGTCCCCAAAAGCTCAGAAAGCGGCCTGACAGTGCTGTGTGGAAGGTGTTGTTTTCGCCAGTCATTATTGATGAGACTTGCCTGAGCACCAGTGTCCCATAGAGCCTCGACTGGTGCATTGCCTAGATGGCACTGGACCATGCATCTTCTCCCGATGAGACTGATGAGCTTGGCTTGACGTTGTGAAGGCACATAACTGGTGGGTGTGTCATTACTGAGGTTGCTGCTGTCTGGCAGTGGGGTGGCAGATAAAGTGTCTGTATGATCCCTTGGCTCTTGAGAAGGTGAGGAGGTGTTTTGCAGATGAACAGAATTTACCTGGGACCTGGGGAGTGGGTGGGCTACTGTGGGTCCCTGCTCAGCAGCCCTCTCCCGTTTCCCTGAGTGAATCTGCCCTGCCTGCAACCACGAGAAAGATGGCCTTCTTGCCCACAGCGATAACAGTGTCTGCATGTGTCACCGGCCTGAGCCTCTCTGCATGCCTGGCATCCTCTAGCCCACCTTGCAGCTGATGGTGGCCGGGTGTCTGTACTCAGTCTTGGTTTTGTTGCTTCTAATGTCTCATGAAACATTTTCTTCACCTCAAGAACATCAGCCTTGAGGCCCTCAATAAGCTTGGCAGTCTCTTGGTCAGGCCCTTTACTCTGTCCTTGTTTTTTCTTTGTGGATACTACCACATCCCCTTTTGACTGTGTTTCATCATTTGAGTCTGTTTCATTGTTCAGAGGCAAGTGACTGTTGTTCGGTCGCTGTTGCTGTTCTGTATGTATCTCATTTACCCTGGGCGGCTTGCCTGTGATGTTTCTCCTCAGCTTATTTTGTCTCTCCAACTCAAGACTGGCAGCCTCATTTATCCTTTCTATCAGGACCTCATCTGTGACTTTATGGTTGCTAAGGTGAGGTTTCAGCTGAAACTTCACAGCCTCACAAAACAAACCAGTCTCTAATGAGCGCAGGAATTTACGCTGGATTAAGTCTTGACTGAACTGTTCCCCTTCCTCCTCATCACCAGACTTCCAGAGCAGTTTCTCTCTGAGCTCTATTGCCCGGAACAAAAAGGCTTGAGCTGATTCTTTGGGGTCTTGGGCTATGTTCATGAGTCTATTGAGCAGGTCAGATGATGAGTCCACTTTATAATGTCCTCTCATTATGGTTCTTAATGTTGGAAGTGTGAGGTCTCGCTTAACCTCCAGCAAGTCTCGAAGGTGGAGGCCAGGACTTACTGCTTTAATCACTGCTTCGATGATTTCCGTCTCTGTGTAGCCCTTCTTCAGCCCTGATTCAATTTGGTTGGTCAGACTGGTAAAAGATAATTTGTCCCTCTGTCCAGCCTCCCCTATCTGACCCCAAATCCGGAAATCTTTTCTCAAAGTCACTGCTGGTGCTGTGAGAGGTGCAGGTTGAGTGGCCTCCCTCTCTCTAACCACTGTTGTGCTGCTCAGCTGGGTCCCCAGCGCCTCAATCTTCTCCTCCAGAGCACGACGTGCCTCTGCCTGAGCCTGCTGAAGCTGTGTGTACTCTTGCCTCAGTCTCTCTAGCTCACTAGGCTCAGTTTGTTGTTTTCCTACTTTGTCACCGTCATGTCTTTGTAATGATTGTACGTGTATAGAAAGATCACTCAGAAACTGTTGGAACACATGAGATTCCTCGCTCTCTTCAATCTCGCCCAAAGTGCTCTCTGTTAACCGAATCAGGGCCCGACGGGATTGTCCTCTGAATCCCTCCCCTGCTGGTTCACTGCACTTGATGCGCTGACACACATTGATGAGTTCTGGTTGCCCAAGTGTCCACAGCACTGCACTGATCTCGTCCTGGAGTTGCTCCATCTTTGTCTTGTCTCCACTTGTCTAGGTTCGTTAGGTTCGTCTCTTAAGAAGGAACTGCGTCTGTCTCTGCTGTCCAAACAGTCCCTCCTGGCTGGCTCGTCAGATTATGTTACCCATGCACTGAATGAAGACACGTTTTCATTGTTCTTTCCATCCAGGTGCCAGGTACATTTATTATACTGTAAACACAGTGAAAGGACAGTCATGGATTAGCGTCAGATGCCTCTATCATGACTGTCTTTCGTTCGTACTGAGCTGACTTCCGGTTACGGAAAAATAACTATAAAGTAATTCAATATAACAAACTACATATAAAGTAATACAATTAAAGTAATTCATTACACAATATAACACTAGCCAAATCTGTCATGACACTCAAATTACCAAAACACTATATTATATCAACCACTGAACATATTAAAGAGTAATTATATCAACCACTGAACGTAAATGGCTAATTATATCAACAACTGAACATCTTAAAGACTAATTATATCAACAGCTGAACATATTTGATTTAAATGTCATTACATCTTGGATGAGAATACATTTGTAGAGTCAGTACACATCCTTAAACTGCATAACTAGCGGGCCACGGGCCTAGAGTAGCTATTCAAGCTAGCTTTAGCGTTAGCATTAGCGTTCGCTAACGTTAGCATTAGCTAGCGGTTTATTCCCTGACGTACATAACGCTCATACATATAAACACACGGCCCCATAAATGATAATAAACTTAATAACAAACTACATGTACTGTATATGGCGCTTGTGCACTTCCCTCACCTGTAAACACAGTGAAAGGACAGTCATGGATTAGCGTCAGATGCCTCTATCATGACTGTCTTTCGTTCGTACTGAGCTGACTTCCGGTTACGGAAGAATAACAGCAACAGTCGCTCACATACTAAAGCCACTACCGCCACCTACTGGCCAACACAGAATACTGTATTACAACTACTTAACACTAAAGCAGGTGGGTTTACTGTCCTTCCTACTGTCTTCTAAGTGACACCAAGCGTTTTAAAGATGATAATGGTAATAATAAAAATAATAAAAATAATCATGGTGGGGGGACCAAAATAATAACACAAAGGTAACAATTCAGTATTTCTGGGCACAATCCTTATCACTAAAATGTCCAGGGTGCCACATATACTTTTCCCCTCAGGTGGCTCCTCTCAGGATTCAGACAGCGTCGCTGGACGTGCTGAGGTGCTCCCACAGCTGATCAGAGCCATCGACCTCCTCCTCTACATCTCCTCTGATGACGAGGATGAGGCGCCTGAGGTTGAGGTTGAAGAAGGGGAGTATATCCCCCCCCACACTTTTTTGTGATGATGAGGATGGGAGTGTTTTTCAATTTGAAGATGGTGAGGTCTATCCACTCTCCTCTGATGAAGAGGACAAGGACGAAGAGACCTTGGACGACTCTGGTTACGACACCATGAGCGACGAGGATGCTGATGATGACGACGACGGACTTCACTCTCCTGTCATCCAGCTGACCCCACAGCAGCGCTTTAGGCAGTCCAGGCGAAGAGTGTTTCCTCCTGTTCCCGCTGGTTCCCCTGTCGCTGTTCCTGTTGGTGTTCCCGCTGGTCCCCCTGTCGCTGTTCCTGTTGCTGGTTCCCCTGTCGCTGTTCCTGTTGGTGTTCCCGCTGGTCCCCCTATCGCTTTTCCTGTTGGTGTTCCCGCTGGTCCTCCTGTTCCTGCTGGTTCCCCTGTCGCTGTTCCTCTTGGTGTTCCCGCTGGTCCCCCTGTCGCTGTTCCTGTTGGTGTTCCCGCTGGTTCCCCTGTCGCTGTTCCTGTTGGTGTTCCCGCTGGTTCCCCTGTCGCTGTTCCTGTTGGTGTTCCCGCTGGTCCCCCTGTCGCTGTTCCTGTTGGTGTTCCCGCTGGTTCCCCTGTCGCTGTTCCTGTTGGTGTTCCCGCTGGTTCCCCTGTCGCTGTTCCTGTTGGTGTTCCCGCTGGTCCCCCTGTCGCTGTTCCTGTTGGTGTTCCCGCTGGTTCCCCTGTCGCTGTTCCTGTTGGTGTTCCCGCTGGTCCCCCTGTCGCTGTTCCTGTTGGTGTTCCCGCTGGTCCCCCTGTCGCTGTTCCTGTTGGTGTTCCCGCTGGTCCCCCTGTCGCTGTTCCTGTTGGTGTTCCCGCTGGTCCCCCTGTCGCTGTTCCTGTTGGTGTTCCCGCTGGTCCCCCTGTCGCTGTTCCTGTTGGTGTTCCCGCTGGTTCCCCTGGCGCTGTTCCTGTTGGTGTTCCCGCTGGTTCCCCTGGCGCTGTTCAAGGTTGGTGTTCCCGCTGGTCCTCCGGTCCACCTCCATCCTCCCTTCCGTCCCTTTGGGATTCAGTTGCTGTTCCTCAGAGACTGATTGTCAGGCACCTGCAGGTCCCTGTTCAGCATTAGCAGCCTCTTGCGCAGCATCAGCAACTACTTGAGGATCAAATGAGAAGATTCTGTCTTTGTGGTCGTGGCAGCTTCTTCACAGCACCCTCAGTATCTCACAAGAGGTGATGGGAGGAAAACTTCATGGAGGGAAGGAGCTCTGAAGAGTCCCCTCAACTTCTGGCCTCAGCTCCTCCACAAATAGGAGCAGCGAAGAGAGCCTGGAGCAGGTAAGGGCTCTTATTATCACCTTTTTAATAATTCAATGATAGTCTTACTGACTTTTTGTTTTTGAATTGTTATACTTTTTACTGAAGCAGACAGAGGTAAGGTGATACCAACAATATTAACAATTTTCTCCTGCACTTATTTTGATCAGTTATTTAATGATTTGGTTCTCTGTTGTTCTTTGATGTTGTGCTTCAATTGTTTTTTTTAAGTAGATGGCTATATCTGATAGAGGTATGGTAATAATTTATAACATTAAAAAGGTATTTTAACAAGTCTGAGCTGTTAGCAAGACACCGGTCTCGTAGACGCTCCTGCGGGGATCGCTGGCTAGCAGGCCGGCCAGTCATATATCACACAAATATCCATTATAAAATGAACAGGAACCTGTGGTTATCTGCCTTGTTCTCCTGTGTGGTGTTGTTGTGTAACGTTATTATTATTATTATTATTATTATTATTATTATTATTATTATTATTATTATTATTATTATTATTATTAATAAAAAAATCAAAATACCCTGCTGTCATCCATATGAACAATTTAGCTCATGTTCTCTATGCAGGGTGACTTACTCATCGCTGAAGAAGTAAAGCAAGATTAAATGTAATGTTTCCTTGATTAACCCTGAGAGACCCACAATAGACCCGTTTTAGTCTTTTTTAGGGGGGTACAGGGGGTCTTTAGGGGGAGATAACAGGTCAACAGTAGATGTCACATAGAAGTGGTGTACATCATATGAAAGCTGGGAACCTGAAGATTAATTTGAGATGCAGCTCTGTACTGTGTATTAAGTTGTTCTAGTCATAAATCAGAAATAAACATGAATTAACTAATACATTATTTAAAATTAATTGTGAAAGTGTATAAGGGTTTAGAACATTATGGTCAAGGTATATGACGGTCATTGCATTTTTCAGCGATTGGATGGCGAGCACTTCTGTTGTGTAAACTGTTCAGAAACCCCCTTATTGTCAATCTAGCTAGGAAAGCCATCCATCCTCTGAATGCTCTAGGTCTCTAGTTTGATCCATCCATCCTCTGAATGCTCTAGGTCTCTAATTTGATCCATCCATCCTCTGAATGCTCTACGTATCTAGTTTGATCCATCCATCCTCTGAATGCTCTAGGTCTCTAGTTTGATCCATCCATCCTCTGAATGCTCTAGGTCTCTAGTTTGATCCATCCATCCTCTGAATGCTCTAGGTCTCTAGTTTGATCCATCCATCCTCTGAATGCTCTAGGTCTCTAGTTTGATCCATCCATCCTCTGAATGCTCTAGGTCTCTAGTTTGATCCATCCATCCTCTGAATGCTCTAGGTCTCTAGGTTGATCCATCCATCCTCTGAATGCTTTAGGTCTCTAGTTTGTGGCTGTAAAGTTTCATGAGGCTGTGATTATCCTAGAGGTCACCACAGGTCATTTTATACAGTGAGGTCAAGTTTCAAAAAATGGTCTCACTACAATGAAATGGCTACTATGGGGACTAACATCATCACACATTAATACAGTTGGACTCATTGGATCCCCAAGAGTCTCAGCTTTACAGTGATACCCAATTTATGTAATTCAGGACTGTTTAGGGACCCCAGTATGCAGAAATATTTAAACACACCATTTTAGAATAGGCGAAAATAACACATTTATACTGCATGAAAAAAACTGCATGTGATTATCATAAAGTGGGCATGTCTGTAAAGGGGAGACTCGTGGGTACCCATACAACCCATTTTAATTCACATGTCTTGAGGTCGGAGGTCAAGGGACCCCTTTGGAAATGGCCATGACAGATTTTCCCCGCTAAAATTAAGCCCAAATTTGGAGCGTTATTTAGCCTCCTTCTCGCTACCATGACATGGGAGGTACCAATGGATTCCTTAGGTTTTCTAGTTTCATATGATATCTGTAACGTCAGTCTAGCTTTAAAACTGAACCTACTAGAGCCTCTGAAAGACAGTAAAGTCAGGCAATCCCGCGTGTCTCAGGGGGTTAACAAGCAGGAGTCAACAGCAAGCCGACAACAGATGGAATATGTTTTCCTGTAATACTCGTCTAATCATGCATGACATATATACGTATATGAGCAAAAAGAAACAGACTGAAGTGACACTCTCATTTATAAGATAGATAAGATTTTAACATAAAAAATAGGCTCAAATCATAACATGGCAAACTCAACAGCTGTCATTGTGTCAGTGTGTCAGTGTTCTGACTTGACTATGACTTGCCCCAAACTGCATGTGATTATCATAAAGTGGGCATGTCTGTAAAGGGGAGACTCGTGGGTACCCATAGAACCCATTTACATTCACATATCTTGAGGTCAGAGGTCAAGGGAACCCTTTGAAAATGACCATGACAGTTTTTCCTCGCCAAAATTTAGCACAACTTTGGAGCGTTATTTAATGTCTTAGTATTATGTGTATCTTCATTCTAGCTTTAAAACTGAGCCTGCTACAACCTAAAAATCTAAACTTCCGTCAAAGAAATTAACGAAATTTGCGCTAACGCGTTAATTATCACGTTAACTTTGACAGCCCTATTTCATACGTCTTGTGTTGATGTAATTAGGACCCGAGCATTCACAACGTAGGTCTGAGGACTTATTGAACTTCAAATGATGATGATGATTATTATTATTATTTGTTTTATTAATTTTTTTTTTGCATATATATATATGCATATTACACTATATACATACATATATACACATTACACTCTATACATATATATATGCATATTACACTATATACATATATATTTATATATACACACACATTACACTCTATTCATATATATGCATATTACACTATATGCATATATATACACACATTACACTCTATTCATATATATGCATATTACACTATATGCATATATATATACACATTACACTATATACATATATATATATGCACATTACACTATATGCATATATATATACACATTACACTATATACATATATATATGCACATTACACTATATGCATATATATATATGCACATGAAACCGCATTCTGAGTAATGCTAATGTTTCATTTAGGGACGGCGACCTGCTCCCTTCGGCTCTCTGTTCTTATTTGGCCGTTTGCTGCTGTTTTTTTGCTGAAGGACATCATTCAAGTTTGCCACCTTTTTCCGGAGAGACTCAGTTTGAATCTTGCTTTTCTGCTGCTTGATCTCCCGCTCAGCTTTGAGCTTTTTTAGGCTGGTTTTGTGAGCCACTTTGAGATCCCTTACTTCATCCTGCAGGGTGCAGTTTTCCTCCTGAAGAAGCGTAGGTTTCTCCACTTGTTTCTGGAGGGACCCCATTTGGATGAGCAATTCCTCATGCAGGGTGTTATTTTCCTCCTGAAGCATCGTAGTTTTCTCCTCTTGTTTCTGGAGGGACCCCGTTTGGACGAGCACTTTATCCTGCAGGGTGCAGTTTTCCTCCTGCAAGGTGAGGGTTTCCTCCTGATTGATGCGGTATTCATCCTGAAGGAAGCGGTTTTCCTCCTGCAGGTTGCTATTTTCCCACTGAAGAAGTGCAGTTTTCTCCTCTTGTTTCTGGAGGGACCCCGTTTGGACGAGCACCTCATCCTGCAGAGTGCGGTTTTTCTCCTGCAGGGTGCTACTTTCCTCCTGAAGCAGTGTAGTAGTCTCCACTTGTTTCTGGAGGGACTCCTTTTGGACGAGCACTTCATCGTCCAGGGTGCAGGTGTCCTTCACAAGTAAGCGGATTTGCATCTCCAGGCTTATATTTTCCCTCTTAAGCAGTCTAGTACGCTTAACTTGTTTCTGGAGGGACCCCGTTTGGACGAGCACTTCATCCTTCAGGGTGCAGTTTTCATCCTTCAAGGTGCGGGTTTCCTCCTCATTCATGCGGTATTCATCGTGAAGGAAGCAGTGTTCCTCCTGAAGGAAGCGGTGTTCCCACTGAAGAAGTGCAGTTTTCTGCTCTTGTTTCTTGAGGGACCCCGTTTGGACGAGCACCTCATCCTGCAGGGTGCGGTTTTTCTCCTGCAGGGTGCTATTTTCCTCCTGAAGCAGTGTAGTGGTCTCCACTTGTTTCTGGAGGGACCCCTTTTGGACGAGCACTTCTCCCTTCAGGGTGCAGGTTTCCTCCACAAGTAAGCGGATTTCCATCTCCAGGCTTAGATTTTTCCTCTCAAGCAGTCTAGTAGTCTCAACTTGTTTCTGGAGGGACCCCGTTTGGACGAGCACTTCATCCTTCAGGGTGCAGTTTTCGTCCTGCAAGGTGCGGGTTTCCTCCTGATTGATGCGGTGTTCATCCTGAAGGAAGCGGTTTTCCTCCTGCAGGTTGCTATTTTCCCACTGAAGAAGTGCAGTTTTCTCCACTTGTTTCTGGAGAGACCCCGTTTGGACGAGCACCTCATCCTGCAGAGTGCGGTTTTTCTCCTGCAGGGTGCTATTTTCCTCCTGAAGCAGCGTAGTTTTCTCCACTTGTTTCTGGAGGGACCCCGTTTGGACGAGCACTTCATCCTTCAGGGTGCAGTTTTCGTCCTGCAAGGTGCGGGTTTCCTCCTGATTGATGCGGTGTTCATCCTGAAGGAAGCGGTTTTCCTCCTGCAGGTTGCTATTTTCCCACTGAAGAAGTGCAGTTTTCTCCACTTGTTTCTGGAGAGACCCCGTTTGGACGAGCACCTCATCCTGCAGAGTGCGGTTTTTCTCCTGCAGGGTGCTATTTTCCTCCTGAAGCAGCGTAGTTTTCTCCACTTGTTTCTGGAGGGACCCCGTTTGGACGAGCACCTCATCCTGCAGGGTGCGGCTTTTCTCCTGCAGGGTGCTATTTTCCTCCTGCAGGATTTCATTTTCCCTCTCAAGCAGTCTAGTAGTCTCAACTTGTTTCTGGAGGGACCCCGTTTGGACGAGCACTTTATCCTTCAGGGTGCAGTTTTCCTCCTGCAAAGTGCGGGTTTCCACCTGATTGATGCGGTGTTCATCCTGAAGGAAGCGGTTTTCTTCCTGCAGGTTGCTATTTTCCCACTGAAGAAGTGCAGTTTTCTCCTCTTGTTTCTGGAGGGACCCCGTTTGGACGAGCACCTCATCCTGCAGTGTGCGGTTTTTCTCCTGCAAGGTGCGGTTATCCTTCTGCAGGGTGCGGTTTTTCTGCTGCAGGGTGTTGTCTTTCTCCTCCAAGAGCTTATTCAAGTTGTCCACTTTTTTCTGGAGGGACCCGTTTTGGAAGATCTTGCTGACCACTTCATTGATAAGGTGATTCACCTTCTCCTCCTGACAGCTCAGGTCGATCTCATGTGAAGATTTCATCTTCTCTAGTTGCAGCTGAAGAGCATTATTTTCATCTTTTTCAGCCTGGAGCTCTGCAGAGAGCTGTTGACAGCTGATCACTGTGAGGTCCTCGTAGATTTGTTGCTGGGACATTGTTCTTGTGTAGATGCAGTCTTGTCACTGATGAACACTTCCGTTTCTATCTGTGGTTTGCCTCAAGTGAAAATTCTCTCTCTCTCGGTCACAAAGGTGTGATCTCAAGTTCGATTCTGAGTTCAATAGGTTGGTTCTGTCTTGAGCGACACATGTTAACTTCCCCAACTTGGCTTAATGACATCACAAAGCACTTGGAGCATGCGATGATGTCATCAAAGCACTTGGAACATTAGATGATGTCATCAAAGCACTTGGAGCATTCGATGATGTCATCAAAGCACTTTTTTTTATATACTTTATTTATTGTACACATGTTCATATACAGAAGCACTAACATACATAGACAATTCAAATAAAAAAAGATTAAAAAAATAATAATTACATGTTCATATCATAATGCACGAGTTATATGCATCATATTTCATTTAATCACTTAAAGGTCTTACTGGCCTTTTTTGTTTTTTAACATTAGGTTAGATGGTGCTATGCTGTTTGAATTCATTAATCAAGTGCAGGAAAGTTGGTTCCTGACCAGTTTTTTATGAATAAGGAATTTTCACAAAACAAACCCATTCTGAAACCGTTCCATTCTATCCGAGTCATGTGCAGAGTTCCAAATTGACTGCAGTTCTTTAAATGTTTACATTCAATTTAAATGAAACAGTTTGTTTCAGGCGATCTCCACACAATAAGTCAGCATTTCATTTAGGGTTAAATACAGATGTTTTTAGGATTCGCCACCATTGGTTGTTTGTGCATACTCTTAAAATACGTCCATGTATGTGAGTTTAGAAGAGTAAGAATTTTCCCACCTAAGCCCCTACTTTTGCCGCTGAAAGGCTCAGATTGTTATATATTTATTTATTCATTTATTTGACAGAGACAATACATGTAGGCATTGTTACACTTAATTAAAGTGCAACCGATGCAATGTATATAGGACTTCTAGTCGTAGCTAGTTTGCAGACCTTGTCCCTGGTTAGGCTTTTAAGAAAAAATAAAAATACATAATACAACATCATACATAAAATCACATATTACAACATCGTATATTACAATGAATTTCCATACTGTACGTCACGTATTACATATGTTATTATAGCCTAAGTGTCTGACAGCATTATGGAAATAACCCTTCAGAGAAAGACAACGTTTTTCTTTACCTTTCGCTTGATCTGGTCTGTTTGTTATTGTGTCCGAGTCCTGCTCAAGGAGCTCAAGCCTTATTTTGAAATCTGAATATCCGTATACTCAAATAAATACAGGCGGCGAATTCATCGTTACCTGACAAAGTTGTTAGCTGTAGCCCTTTTGTTTGTCAATTACGTGGTTAGCCATTTCAGATAAGCGGGGGCTGGATCTTGTGGAATGCAAGTTTATTGAGGGTTTGATGGGTCGTGATTATACTGATGAAATAGAAGAACAAATTGATATTATATTAATGAATTGATAAATTGACAATCACATAAATAAATAAGGGATTAAATCTATTAATCCAGTGGTTCTCAACCAGGGGGCCGGGGACCCCCAGGGGTCCTTGAGGGAGTTCCAGGGGGTCCCTAGAAAAATGGTATATAGTTTATTTTCACAATTTAATTCACTATAGAAGTGAGCCCAATGTGAGTAAGAGTCATCAGAGTGATTATTCTGATCATAGGTTTCACTTCCTTCATGGTTATCTCCCCAACTGTAGTTGACAACTATAGAACTCTGGTCTTAATCATATCTAACAGGGCTGGTAACTTTTTTGTCTACCTGCCTATGTGGCTGGTGGACTCCAAAATCTAGCAGCCACTCAATAGATCAATATTGATTTTTTTGGCTGGTGAGTGAAGTAAATCTAGCAGCTACTTGAATATTTTACCAGCATTTGGTTGGTGCTAATTTCCAACCCTGATATCTAAAAGTCTGACAAAAAAAAATCCGGTATCTGTGGCTGTCGCATGCCTGTAATAAACCCAAATATATATCCAAATTATATTTTATTTACTTTTATTAATATAAATATTTTTTAGTTAGTTATTTAGTTTAATTATTATAAAACTGCATTCCAACTCTGTTCCTTGTACCTATTTGAAGGCGGGCTCTTTTATTTATTTTATTTCACTTCAGTTTTTTTTTTCTTCCTCTTTTATTTCTTTCATGGTGTATTTATTTCTGGAGGATACTTGCCTGTCAGTGAACCTCTGGCGGCCGGATCAGGCTCAGGATGAATTGTAATCACTTTGACGATTCCCTGACTTTCTATCAGGTTAAATTTCAATTTGTCCAATACTTTGGTTTATAACAAATTAGGGCTGTTGAAGTTAACGCGATAATAACACGTTAACGCAAAATCGTTTTAACGCCACTAATTTCTTTAACGCATTAACGCAATCGATCTTTCAGAGGTTGTAGCGGGCTCAGTTTAAAAGCTAGAGTGAAGATACTGGTGTAACAGGGATGCCTTTAGGACCCTGGGGAGCGAGGGAAGATTATTTAGGGACACCGGTAGCCAGCGCTCTCTCTCTCTCTCTCTACTACCGGTCCGCAGACAAGGAAGTGAAGCAGGCGATCAGACGCAGCACGTGTGGACGCCAAACATTTGTTTGGGGTAGGTGACGTACTAGTTAAACACACAGTACCTACACCATGTATCGTGAGAGCACATATAAAACTTTGCTAAAGACAGAAATGTATTTATCCTTATACAGAGTTTGAAGGAAGACTGGTTGTCGTATAGGCAGACTGTCATTGTGCTTCCATCTATCTGCTTGCAGCCGTTTTTGTGAACGGGATTATTATTGTAAGTTGTGCACTTCGATATTTATTAAACGGCCACACTATAATGTAATTGTGAGGTGTTTAAATGCATGTCCTGTTTCCCTTTTAGTGTTGGTCGTCCCAACAGTAAGCACGCTGCGGGTCCGAGTATAACCTTAATGAATTAAAGGTACGGCATATTGGTTTTATAATTATGAAAATGTGGTTTTTAAAATGTGTATGAATTAATGTATTGTTGTCTAATTTCATGGTTATTTTTATAGGACTGTCTTCATGTGTGGTATTGACTGTCACTGTTTTTTCCCCACATTGTTTAGAGTAACGGGCCTTTTTATTTTCTTTCTTGTTTTCTTTGTTTATTTTTAGTATTATTATTTTTATTATCACTGGGAATAGTGCAATAGCGTTGATGGGTGTAGTGCAATTGTGTTGACGGGCATATGTGCAATAATTCTGATGGCGTGTGAAATGTTAGCGTCATAGCAGAACCAGGTGGAAGTTATAGGGCTTCAGATAAACTTAGAGACCCCTTCTGGTGTAATCATAACCTGACGTTGGTTGCAGTGTCATCCACCTATCAGTTCCTGGGTGGAATATATATACGATTTGTGGTTCTTGAGAGTGTGCAGTGACATTTTCCCTTAAGGAATCATATTTATGTTTAACTGTGTGGTTGGGTCTGAAAGTTTACTGTAGCCATTGACAGATTCCTGGGTATTTTGCTATCTAGATCAAGTGATTGTGCAGTGCCCAGTCCACCGTACCTATTCAAGGTTGCATTGTGTAGCTCTAGGCCCGCTAAGTTGCCTTTCCCTTTTTTAGAATGTTTTTAAAATACAAATTGTATAAATAAATTATATATATTCTTTGAACTGCCAGCCTCTCGTCCCGTTTATTCTGGACACTTACCTGTGTATAAGGTGCACTAGACTGGAAATTGATAGTTACAGTACTAAGTACAATTTTCAATACTACATAATTGGCGTTGTCGGCAAGGGTACAGAGGCTGAATATGCTTTCTCTAGTTTTTTTTGTTTTTTTTCTGTGGCCCAGTTGATTAGAGTAGGGTGGAGTGGGAAAAAACAGTGATAGGTCTTCAGCGACGGGGGAACCTCGAGCCAGTTTGACTACCTACGCTGAGTAATCGCCTCAATCAAGTGGCAGAATGGAAGATCTACAGACCATCATGGAGCAGCTGCGACAGCTTAAAGCAACCAATGAACAATTGAGAGAGCAGCTTCAGGAACAATCACAGGTATCAAATCTGGAACCAGGGCCATCCGCTGCCCAACCTAATGTGGTCCCAGTTGGCAGCCTGGCAAGTGAAGCTACTAACCTTCGTTATGTTTATGTACCCAGAGAACGTAAATGTCCCAAGTTCACTGGAAAAATGTCCGTTGATCTGTTTACAGTTGAGCAATGGATTGAGGAGGTGCGCAGATGTCTGGATGTTAGGCATATGTCAATAGCTGAACAATTGTTGTTTATCACCGACCATCTAGATGGAGGTGCGAGGTCTGAGGTTAATTTTCACCCTGGTGCCAACAGAGATACCCCAGAAAAGATTTTTGCTATTTTGACAGAAAACTATAGTTGTTCTCAGTCCTATGTAGCAGCACAGTTGCAGTTTTTTCAACGTACACAGCGAGAGGGGGAATCCTTACGTGATTATTCACATGGTCTTAAGTCCTTAATGGATGTCGCAATCCGTAAAACGCCTGGGGGTATTCCCAACTCTGATGTACTGTTGCGTTATCAATTTATTGAGCATGTGCTCGATGACATGTTACGCAGAGAGTTGAAACAACGTGTCAGCCAAGAATCGGCTATTTCCTTTGTTACTCTTAGGGGTATTGCTGTTAGGTGGGCAGAAACAAGTAGACAGGGAGGTAGAATTAAACCTCGTTCCTACTCTTGTGATACATACTCCCAGGCAGTGGATAGTTTTGAGGGGAGCACGAATGCAGTCACGGCTAGGCCGACCGATGAGATTGCAGAGATAAAAGAGTGCCTCCGCAAGCAGCAAGCACAATTAGATACTATTATGAAGCATGTCACCGCACAGTCCTCACAGCCTGCTCAGAGTAATACAGTCCCAAACTCGGCTAAGCATTTTCGCTTCCAAGCAGATGGCAAGCCAATTTGCCACCGTTGTAATAAGCCAGGCCATATTGCCAGGATTTGTAGAGTTCACTTAACAGTTCCTAATACTCATAGAGACTCTGGCTCTGAAGTTAAATTCCACAGTCAGGTAGTGGGAGGGGGCCCTGACTACCAGCCGTCGGGAAACTAGACCCCTCTGGTGCAGAGAGCCATCCACCAGAAAAGGGTATTGTGGGCTCACCTGAAGATCAAATGGAAGATCCCTCTCGACTTATTGGAGACTGCCCAGTGGTGGAAATCAGCATGGGTGGCGTTATGGTACCTTGCCTCTTGGATAAAGGCTCAATGGTCACCACGATCACAGAAAGTTTTTTTCGAGAAACACTTCAAGTCACAGGGTGTCGGGCTGCTGAAGAGATGTCACTGGTTACGCCTTAAGGCTGCTAATGGACTAAAAATCCCCTACAAAGGTTACATGGAGCTCGACATCACTGTTTTGGGAAAGACTCTGACACAAATGGGTGTGTTGGTTGTAGAGGACCCCCAGGGTGAGCCCACGCAACAACAAAAGGCCGTGCCAGCTCTCTTAGGAATGAACATCATTGGCCGCTGTTATCGCCTGCTCTTTGAACAGTTTGGCCCTAGTCTCTTTGAGTCACCTGTCCTCCAAGCTGCCAGTAAGGAGTGGAAGGAAACTCTTTTCACATGTCAACGCATTGAAGCTTTGAGCACACAGGGGTACTTGGGTAAAGCCAAAGTTCATGGTCGAGCCATCCGTGTTCCTGCTGGTTCAGTGAAGTGGATTCATACTGCCTGCCCCTCTGCTGCCAACATCACCCTCCCCTCAGTACTGCTTGAACCCCTAGCGACAGGAAATCCTCTCCCGGCAGGCATTCTTGTGTCTTCAGCCCTGCTTTCTGTCCACAAGGGCAGTGTTGAAATTCCTGTTGTAAACGTGGGCACGGAAGATGTGTGGTTACAGCCTCACACACAGCTAGGTGAACTGCACGTGGTTGACCCCCTGCAATCGGGAAGCACAGTCCTCATTGAGGAGACAGAGGACCAGAACACTATAGCAGTGATTCAACAAGTGAATGCAGTGAGTCTCCCATCCATTGATTTTTCCAGCTTGTCATGGTCTAACCTGTCCTCTGAACAGACTCAGCAAGGAATGGAGCTTTTGCAGAAGCATGGCACAGTTTTCAGTCAAGGAGAGGGAGACCTGGGATGCACTAAACTGGTGGAGCATGAGATTCCTTTGGTGGACAATGGCCCAGTGAGGCAACGCTACCGCAGGCTCCCGCCATCACAATATGAACAAGTAAAAGCCCACATTCAGGAGCTGTTGGACAAAGGTGTTGTGCGTCCGAGTTGTAGCCCTTACTCCTCTCCAATTGTGGTAGTTTTTAAAAAAACTGGAGAGATCAGGTTGTGTGTGGACTACCGTTTGCTCAATGCCAAGACAACAAAGGATGCTTATCCCCTGCCCAGAATTGAGGAATCTCTGGATGCTCTCACAGGTGCTCAGTGGTTTTCAACATTGGACCTCGCAAGTGGGTACAACCAAGTGCCTATGGCGGAGAAGGATAAAGCAAAGACTGCTTTTTGTACACCCTTCGGACTATTCGAATTCAATCGGATGCCGTTTGGGCTATGTAATGCCCCCAGTACCTTTCAAAGGTTGATGGAGCGCATCTTTGGAGACCAGAGCTTTCAGTCTTTACTCTTGTATTTAGATGACATTGTCATTTTTTCATCTTCCTTTGATCAGCATCTCCAACGACTTGACCTGGTACTGGCCCGTCTCAAAGAACACAATCTGAAATTGAAGCTACAGAAATGTCACTTCTTTCAATCTGAGGTCAAATACCTGGGTTATGTAATTTCAGCATCTGGTGTTGCCACCGATCCATCCAAGATCAGTGCAGTGACTGAATGGGCACGACCTACCACTTGCACAGAGCTACAGTCATTCCTGGGGTTCGCCTCCTACTACCGCCGTTTTGTGGAGGGTTTTGCAAAGTATGCTGCTCCACTCCACCGGTTGGTGGCTGCGATGGGGGGCACAAAGAAGAAACGCAAAATCCTGGGGAAAGGTGTCATAGGCGACAACTGGAACGATGAGTGTGAACATTCATTTCAGACACTCAAGAAGTTACTCGTAAATGCACCAGTTCTGGGGTACGCTGATTTCACTAAACCCTTTGTCCTTGAAATAGACGCCAGTCATGCAGGACTTGGAGCTGTGTTATCTCAGGACCATGATGGAAAACGACGACCAATTGCTTTCGCAAGCAGGGGCCTCGGACCCACAGAAAGAAATATGTCCAACTACAGTTCCAGAAAGCTGGAATTCCTGGCATTGAAATGGGCAGTAACCCAAACATTTCGAGAGTATCTGCTAGGAAACAAATTTGTAGTGTTCACTGATAACAACCCCCTCAGTTATCTACAGTCAGCTAAACTGGGGGCTGTAGAGCAACGGTGGGCATCAGAGTTGGCAGTCTTTGATTTTGAAATCAAATACCGACCAGGGCCCTCCAACAGGAATGCAGATGCCTTGTCACGCCAGTTGCATCCCCAGAGCGCTTCCTCTTTGTTCCCTGGCTTGAATGTGCCACATGAATTCCACGAACAAACACAGGGTATACCTCAAGTGTCCCATGCAGTCGCCGTCACCTGCCAAGCTATAGCTGCTTTCCCATCTCGGCCCACAGCTGACCTAATGGCTCTACAGGCTGCAGACCCGGTGATTGGCGCATTCTTGCAGCACTGGAAAAGAGGAAAAACTCCAACAAAACAAGAAATGGCCAATGCTGGTAAAAGCCTGAAAAAGTTGGTGCAACAATGGGCCAGAATAAAATCCAAGGATGGTGTCCTATATCGTCAAATACAGACACCAGGGGAAGGACAAGTTCTGCTCCAACTGCTGTTGCCCCAGAGCTTGCAAACCGAGGTCCTCAAAAGCCTCCATGACGACCATGGACACCAAGGCATTGAACGCACCACAAGTCTCGTGAGGCAGAGGTGTTTTTGGCCATTTATGGGACGAGACATTGAGAGATATTGTCAGGAGTGTAACCGTTGCACGCTTGCCAAAGCAGTACGACCAAAAATCCGTACATTCAGGGGTGGTCTGGTGGCCTCTAAACCATTGGAAGTCATTGCCATCGATTTCACCTTATTGGATAAGGCCAGTGATGGACGGGAGAACGTGCTGGTGGTCACGGATGTGTTTTCAAAATTTTCCCAGGCATACCCAACATCAGATCAGCGGGCCAGTACGGTTGCCCGAGTGCTGACAGAAAAGTGGTTCTACATATATGGTGTACCCAAGCGCATTCACAGCGATCAAGGGAAGAGTTTCGAAGGGGACCTTTTGAAACGACTATGCCACCTGTATGGAATCGAAAAAAGTAGAACGACACCGTACCATCCGGAGGGTAATGGACAATGTGAAAGATTTAATCGAACATTGCATGACTTGTTACGTACCCTCCCCCAGGAGAAAAAGAGAAAATGGCCACAATACCTACCACAGGTGCTCTACGCCTATAATACCACGGAACACCAATCTACAGGTTATTCACCATATGAACTCATGTTTGGTCAGAAGGCTCAACTGCCTGTGGATTTTTTGTTGGGGGCACCACAGGAGGAACACATACCCAGTTCAGCACAGGATTGGATGGATGAACATCAAAATCGTCTGAGTTCAGTCTATCTTCGTGTGAAGGAGCAGCTCCAGCAGGCAGCAGAACGGAGAAATAGACACCATCAGCCAACAGCAACTTCCCTTCTTGCTCCTGGAACACTTGTCTACAGGAAGAGGCACCCTACGGGGCGTCACAAAATTCAGGACGCCTGGGACCCAGTTGTCTATGTGATTGTCAAAAACATGGACGAGGAAGGAAGGGTCTACAAAATATGCCCCAGAGATGGTGCTGGCCCAGAGAAGAATCTCAATAGGTCAGAACTCAGAGTGTTGCCGACTGCTATCACCAGCATGCCTATGACACAAACCCAACCTGTACCTGACTTGGGCCTGACAGGCGACCCACCTCGACACTCAAACTCCAATACAGTGGACGACGACAGCGATGCAGAGGGAGGTGTACTTATTATGGAGCCCGAGCAGCGGCGAGTCCAGGCCCCCTCCCCCACTCTTCTTGAGCCAATTTTACAAACCACGAGCAGAGAATCACTTAGCCGTGACACCCCACAATCAGTTCTGAATCAGGACCACGTAACAGGGGAGCCTAACATGGCGCAAAGGCGGCCTACAAGAAGTAGAGCAGGGCAGCATACTAATCCCTTTCACCTTCCAAGGTCAGTTAATCAAACGCTCGCTACCTCAGATAGAACCTCACAGGTACCCCACGCTGTGAACGACCAAGTAGTTCAAGAAGTGTTTAGACCCTGGTTGTAATATGTCACCGGGACGATGACCTTTCAAAATAGGGACCATTGTAACAGGGATGCCTTTAGGACCCTGGGGAGCGAGGGAAGATTATTTAGGGACACCGGTAGCCAGCGCTCTCTCTCTCTCTCTCTACTACTGGTCCGCAGACAAGGAAGTGAAGCAGGCGATCAGACGCAGCACGTGTGGACGCCAAACATTTGTTTGGGGTAGGTGACGTACTAGTTAAACACACAGTACCTACACCATGTATCGTGAGAGCACATATAAAACTTTGCTAAAGACAGAAATGTATTTATCCTTATACAGAGTTTGAAGGAAGACTGGTTGTCGTATAGGCAGACTGTCATTGTGCTTCCATCTATCTGCTTGCAACCGTTTTTGTGAACGGGGATTATTATTGTAAGTTGTGCACTTCGATATTTATTAAACGGCCACACTATAATGTAATTGTGAGGTGTTTAAATGCATGTCCTGTTTCCCTTTTAGTGTTGGTCATCCCAACAGTAAGCACACTGCGGGTCCGAGTATAACCTTAATGAATTAAAGGTACGGCATATTGGTTTTATAATTATGAAAATGTGGTTTTTAAAATGTGTATGAATTAATGTATTGTTGTCTAATTTCATGGTTATTTTTATAGGACTGTCTTCATGTGTGGTATTGACTGTCACTGTTTTTTCCCCACATTGTTTAGAGTAACGGGCCTTTTTATTTTCTTTCTTGTTTTCTTTGTTTATTTTTAGTATTATTATTTTTATTATCACTGGGAATAGTGCAATAGCGTTGATGGGTGTAGTGCAATAGTGTTGACGGGCATATGTGCAATAATTCTGATGGCGTGTGAAATGTTAGAGTCATAGCAGAACCAGGTGGAAGTTATAGGGCTCCAGATAAACTTAGAGACCCCTTCTGGTGTAATCATAACCTGACGTTGGTTGCAGTGTCATCCACCTATCAGTTCCTGGGTGGAATATATATACGATTTGTGGTTCTTGAGAGTGTGCAGTGACATTTTCCCTTAAGGAATCATATTTATGTTTAACTGTGTGGTTGGGTCCGAAAGTTTACTGTAGCCATTGACAGATTCCTGGGTATTTTGCTATCTAGATCAAGTGATTGTGCAGTGCCCAGTCCACCGTACCTATTCAAGGTTGCATTGTGTAGCTCTAGGCCCGCTAAGTTGCCTTTCCCTTTTTTAGAATGTTTTTAAAATACAAATTGTATAAATAAATTATATATATTCTTTGAACTGCCAGCCTCTCGTCCCGTTTATTCTGGACACTTACCTGTGTATAAGGTGCACTAGACTGGAAATTGATAGTTACAGTACTAAGTACAATTTTCAATACTACACTGGTATCATATGAAACTAGAAAACCTAATGAATCCACTTGACGTGAAAGAGGCTAAATAACGCTCCAAACTTGCGCTCAATTTTGGCGAGGAAAAACTGGCATGGCCATTTTCAAAAGGGTCCCTTACCTCTGACCTCAAGATATATGTGAATGTAAATGGGTTCTATGGGTACCCACGAGTCTCCCCTTTACAGACATGCCCACTTTATGATCATCACATGCAGTTTGGGGCAAGTCATAGTCAAGTCAGCACACTGACACACTGACAGCTGTTGTTGCCATGTTATGATTTCAGCATATTGTTTTATGCTAAATGCAGTACCTGTGAGGGTTTCTGGACAATATTTGATACTGTTTTGTGTTGTTGATTGATTTCCAATAATAAATATATACATATATTTGCATAAAGCAACATATTTGCCAACTCCCATGTTGATGAGAGTATTAAATACTTGACAAATCTCACTTTAAGGTACATTTTGAATAGATAAAAAAATGTGGGATTAATTTGCGATAATCGTGATTAACGATTTTATCTATTGACAGCCCTATAACAAATACATTCAAAACGAATGACATTTCCATCATCATCAGCTGTGCTTTTGTTTGTCAACACATCATTCTGTAAGCTTATAAAGAGCTTCCGCTCCTGCAAATGAAATGAAAACCAGCAGAACAGTTTGCATTAGAGAAAAACCATAATGCATTCTGCAGCACTGCTTTTTCCGAGGTAAAGGCTGCAGGTTAAAGTTAAGTTACGGCCTTGATTTTCAACTTTAGACCCGAGTTTAACAGACCGTGCAGCCAGTTAAGTATCGTACATGCTTCAGTCTTGGTGCTGAAGCCCACAGCTGGTCCGAGGGCCCGTTCATCGCTGCTTGCAGCTTTATTTTTGTGTGTATTTCGTTACACCTCTGTCTGTCTAATGTGTCACCTGTTTGTACTGTGTCACACTGACAAAAGAAAATAAAAAAAAGAGAATTGTGTCATTGTGACGAGCAGTGATGATATTTGGTATTGATGTCTGGACGAACAGCTAAGAGCAGAAATCCAACTACAGGACAGTTTAACAAGGGGAAACGATAAGATGGAACTTTATTTATCCCTTAGGAACAGTATAGTAAAAAGTTTACAGAGTAAAAGTGTGGTGCAGTGTCGGCTGTGTAGAGGTGGTGTACCCTGCAGCACTACGTCACACAGGGGAACACTGCTGCACTGGAGAGATCGCCGTTGTTGTTGAAGTATTTCTGTTTCTGTGTTTCTGCAGCATGGAGCGTCTCAAGAGGACTTCATTCAGGCAGCCGGGAGCAGAACGTCCGGGATGTCGCGTACGACATCTCCAGTCAGGCTCACGTACATCTACAACACGTGCGTACCACACTCGCATGTCACGACTAAACACATGAGTGATTGTTGAAGCTCCAGATTTCAATCAGATGCTGAAACCTGGCTGCAGGTGTTACCCATGCACTGAATGAAGACACGTTTTCATTGTTCTTTCCATCCAGGTGCAAGGTACATTTATTATACTGTAAACACAGTGAAAGGACAGTCATGGATTAGCGTCAGATGCCTCTATCATGACTGTCTTTCGTTCGTACTCAGCTGACTTCCGGTTACGGAAGAATAACTATAAAGTAACTTAATATAACAAACTACATATAAAGTAATACAAATAAAGTAATTCATTACACAATATAACACTAGCCAAATCTGTCATGACACTCAAATTACCAAAACACTATATTATATCAACCACTGAACATATTAAAGAGTAATTATATCAACCACTGAACGTAAATGGCTAATTATATCAACAACTGAACATCTTAAAGACTAATTATATCAACAACTGAACATCTTAAAGACTAATTATATCAACAACTGAACATATTTGATTTAAATGTCATTACATCTTGGATGAGAATACATTTGTAGAGTCAGTACACATCCTTAAACTGTATAACTAGCGGGCCACGGGCCTAGAGTAGCTATTCAAGCTAGCTTTAGCGTTAGCATTAGCGTTCGCTAACGTTAGCGTTAGCTAGCGGTTTATTCCCTGACGTACATAACACTCATACATATAAACACACGGCCCCATAAATGATAATAAACTTAACAACAAACTACATGTACTGTATATGGCGCTTGTGCACTTCCCTCACCTGTAAACACAGTGAAAGGACAGTCATGGATTAGCGTCAGATGCCTCTATCATGACTGTCTTTCGTTCGTACTGAGCTGACTTCCGGTTACGGAAGAATAACAGCAACAGTCGCTCACATACTAAAGCCACTACCGCCACCTACTGGCCAACACAGAATACTGTATTACAACTACTTAACACTAAAGCAGGTGGGTTTACTGTCCTTCCTACTGTCTTCTAAGTGACACCAAGCGTTTTAACGATGATAATGGTAATAATAAAAATAATAAAAATAATCATGGTGGGGGGACCAAAATAATAACACAAAGGTAACAATTCAGTATTTCTGGGCACAATCCTTATCACTAAAATGTCCAGGGTGCCACACAGGGATCTGCTCCCATTCAGACCCAAATCCCATTTAAAGACCAAAAGCAACAATGTGTTTCTGACTTCCTGTCTGTGGCTCTAAGCTCCAAGCTCATGGTTCCTACTGAAGATGTAAAAACAGCTCACAAATATATCCCTTCTTTTTTTAAGGCTCAGTAATCTCCTAAAACAGCTGGTCACTGTAGTTTTTATCAAACAAACAGGAGGAAATAGTGACTTTGTTGGGGACTATTTTCAGCCTTGGACATCATGATGATACTATACTATACCATACTATACTATGACTTTTTGTGACATACTGTACTATGACTTTTTATGACTTTTAAAGACATACTATACTATTACTTTTTATTACATACTGTACTACAACTGTTTTATGACTTTTAATGGCATACTGTACTATGACTTTTTATTACAACATACTACACTATATTTTATATTACATACTATACTATGACTTCTTGATGAAATACTGTACTATGACTTTTTTGTGAAATTCTATACTATCACCTTTATGAAATACTATGCAATGATTTTTAATGACCTACTATGCTATAACTTTAATAACATACTATACTATGCCTTTTTTTATGACATACCATACTATAACTTTACTGACATACTATATTATGACTTTTTATGACATACTATATTATAACCTTATGACATACTATACTATAACTTTAAAGACATATTATACTATAACTTTTCATGACATATTATACTATGACTTTTTTATGACAAACTAAATTATGACTTAATGACATGCTATACTATGACCTCTATTACATACTATACTATAACTGTTTTATGACATTTATGGCATACTGTACTATGACTTTTTTGTGAAATTCTATACTATCACCTTTATGAAATACTATGCTATGATTTTTTATGACCTACTATGCTATAACATTAATGACATACTATGTCATAACTTTTTTATGACATACTATACTGTGATTTTTTTATGACATACTATACTATGACTTCTTGATCACATACTATAGTATAACATTTTTATGACATACAATACTATAACTTTTATGGCATACTATACTATACATTTTAATGACATATTATACTATGACTTCTTGATGACATACTATACTACGACGTTTTTATAACATACTAAATTATTACTGTTTTGAATTTTAATGGCATACTGTACTATTATTTATATGACATACTATGCTACGAGTTTTTCATGACATGCTATACTATTACTTTTTTTTATTATTTTTTTATTTAAGGTTAAAGGAATACTTGTAAAGGCACATAAAGACAGCAGCAACAACATATAAAAAAAACATAAAGAAAAAAAGAGGTGCTACCCGTTGTAATAGTGCAGTCAAGAGGTAAGTTCATATTCATATACATATAACCAACCACATATATAGCTACATATACATATATATATATATCTATATCTACACACGCATTCATATACCTATCTACTTAGGCACATTCGCTTACACAATTATCTATTCTATTATACAGCCAAAAAAAGACATATTTACATCCCTTTAGTAGACCTTTATCGACATTATTTATTTATTAATTTTTGTTTAACTCCAATCTTCACCCTGACTCGAAGTATCCCACCCACGTTCAAAAATTATATTCTGTTCTTTATTCCTTTTAACATCTTTCTCAAGAATATATATATTTATATATATATATATATATATATATATATACTATTACTTTTTATGATATACTATACTGTAACTTTTATGACATACTATACTATGACTTTTTTATGACATACTGTACTATAACTTTAATGACATACTATACTTTGTTTTTATAAGACATACTATACTGTGACTTTTTTATGACATACTGTACTATAACTTTAATGACATACTATACTATGACTTTAATGACATACTATACTTTGTTTTTTTATGACATACTATACTATGACGTTTCAATGACATACTATATCATAACTTTTTTATGACATACTATACTTAGATTTTATTTATGACATACTATACTATGGCTTCTTGATGACAAACCATATTATGACTTTTGTGAGTTTTTATGACATACTATAACTTTTATTACAAACTATGCTATAACCTTATCATGACAACCAATATTTTAACTTTTATAACATACTATACAGTGATTTTTTTTCATGACATGCTATACCATGACTTCTTGATGACCTACCATACTATGACCTTTTTGACATATTTTACTAATACTTTCACGACATACTATACTATGACTTTTTATGACCTACTATAGTATGACTTTTTATGACCTACTTTACTATGACTTTTTATGACCTACTATGCTATGACTTTTTATGACCTACTATACTATGACTTTTTATGACCTAAAATACTATGACTTTTTATGAACTACAATACTATGACTTTTTATGACCTACTATACTATGACTTTTTATGACCTACTATACTATGACTTTTTATGACTTACTATACTATGACTTTTTATGACCTACAATACTATGACTTTTTATGACCTACTTTACTATGACTTTTTATGACCAACTTTACCATGACTTTTTATGACCAACTTTACTATGACTTTTTAAAACCTACTTGACTATGACTTTTTATGACAAACTATACTATGACTTTTTATGACCTACTATACTATGACTTTTTATGAAAAACTATACTATGACATTTTATGATCTACTTTACTATGACTTTTCATGACCTACTATACTATGACTTTTTATGTCCTACTGTACTATGACTTTTTATGACCTACTATACAATGACTTTTTATGACCTACTATACTATGAGTTTTTATGTCCTACTGTACTATGACTTTTTATGACCTACTGTACTATGACTTTTTATGACCTACTATACTATGACTTTTTATGACCTACTATACTATGACTTTTTATGTCGTACTGTACTATGACTTTTTATGACCTACTATACAATGACTTTTTATGACCTACTATACTATGACTTTTTATGACCTACTATACAATGACTTTTTATGACCTACTATACAATGACTTTTTATGACATACTATACTATGACTTTTTATGACCTACTATACTATGACTTTTTATGTCTTACTGTACTATGACTTTTTATGACCTACTATACAATGACTTTTTATGACCTACTATACTATGACTTTTTATGACCTACTATACTATGACTTTTTATGACCTACTATATGTAGCGTGAATGGTGCCTGCTACTTTGAGAAGCATCTTATCTCATCCTGCATCTACTGGGATGAGAAAAACACATTCTTGTGTCCAACAAGATTTGGTCATTTACAGATGGAATTCTCCCAAAGAAAGAACAATTTGTTTGGGTAAAGGGCCATAAACTCTTTTATCGACCATCGAGTGTCAGTTTTGACACTGTCCAGGAGGATAATAACTTTTAAAACTGTGGGAAGGGTTTTCTCCCCACTTAAACCAACAAGAACTGATAACTTTTCCTGACTTCAAAGTGATCCGTTTGGTCAAAAACACACACACACACACACTCCCCTGTCCATCTTACATTCCACAGCCTAGGTTTCTTAACCTTTCGGTGACCCAGAGATTCACTCCAGCGGTGAAGCGTCAACCCCACCTAGTTTTCATCTGTGGTAATGTGACCAATAATTAAAGTGTTTAGAAGTCATCATGCGCTAGGTTATTGACTTCTTTGTGTATAATCATTAATGGTATTGTAATACATTTTAATGTTTTATCAGTGATGTTCAATAGATGTAATACCTTAAGTTTAAAGTTGTTAAAAAGGAGTTATAACTTGAACTTAGAATTACATTTTTACAATCTTGATACTAATGTTTGATTAAAACATTAGTGGTTTTATAGTTTTTGATATGTATCTGTCTCGTGCAAAAGAAAGGAAAAATTAGTAAAGAGGGAATTCTGATTTTGCGCGTGTAAATGTTTTTCAATAATGAATCGATCAGAGAAAGAGAGGGTCTCGACCCCTCCCTCCCAGAGGGGGTTAAAGAAGAGATGACACAGAGTCAGAAGTGCTGTTGTTGGAAGAAGTTGAGAAAGTTGTCCGCAGGGAGATGACTCCAGCAGCTCTCCAGAACTTATATACATACATTTCATTTGTGTGTTTATTTTCTACCTCATGTTCATTTTTCTGAGTCAAGTGACTTCTAAAGGACAGCATTTTTAAAGATCTTTTGTTTATCTCGCGTGATTTAAATGCTAAGTGCTCGACCAGCATTTCCAGTTTTTCCGTGAAATAGATAAATTCTAAAGCTTCAGAAGATAATCCGACTTCAGCTTTTTGATCTCTTTCAACGAGTAATCAGCCAACGGACTTCAACTCCCACATTCAATGTTCTGACGAGAAAGTTGAATGTTCTCCACGCTTTGCTGTTTGGTATCCCGGGCCAGCTGAACCGATCTCATCCAACCCATCCAAGGGGCTTGTCTATCCAGACAACGTGTGAGGAAACGGCCTCTGGACCCACAGAACCAACTGCAGCGATAAGTGAATGTTCCGTGGCTTTATGATCAATAGTTGTTTGTCAGACATATCTTCTAAATTTCCTAATCTTCCAAATTATTAACTGCAACTTTTATAGCTTAGAGAGAATAATCAGACTTTCCCTCACTACTAAAGTTCCAATCAGAATTGCTTCATTGAATTTTCATTTCATTCATTCATTCATTAATTAATTAATTAATTAATTACCAGTGTTAATTAGTCATTTGTATATTCATCACTTCATTTATTCAATTATCACGATTTATGGTAAATAAATGTTTCACTTTATCACTACGTCATGTCTGTGTGTGTATTTCAAAGCAGAACTGTAGATCAATGAATTCAGAACTTATACTTCAGACTTGAGATTGATTAATGATCAATACTTCTATCACAATAGTTTCTGCTTTTCCTATAAAAAGTGGTGGTGCCCCGAATTGAGTATTTCTTTATTTAACGAGTGCAAATCAATAATTACATGTAGATTTGGTTAACGCTACAGTATTATTGGTGCCGTCCGTGTGAGGTGAAATCAAATCAACAAGTCTGCTGAAATGAATACACAGATATTTTCCGCTGATACTGTGAAATAGTGAATTTATCCCCGTTGAAAGAAATAGGTTTTATCAAACTTCACCTAACTTTAGAAAATTCATTCTTATCTTGCTGTCTGCTTGACGATCTTTAATGCTGTTTTGACTCTCTGCTAATTACTGGATGTGTGTGAGAATTCACATTTCTTATTGATTGTTACATTTGCCTGCGAAGTTATGATTTGAGCTCAGCGTTTAAATTGTAAAGTTGAATTTACAGCGGCGGAGGCCCGGTTGTAAACGCGCCGTGTTTCAAGGCGTATAGTTGCATTGACAGAAGAAAGCGTTACTAATTAGCCTGGAGCTATGGGTGTAATTGCATGCAAAAGTGTATTGATACGCTTATTGATAAGGCCTTGACAGAAACCAATTCTGTCTTCTGTTCCTGGGATTGTGGAATAGCCCGTGCATGGTTCCTATCTGACCCAGATGCATATTTAGCCGGATAAGCTTAGCTAACTTGTCGCTAAACGCCGCCCGTGTGGTTTAAAACTCTGCTTGTTTAACTGTCGCGAACAGTAAGAGTACCCTTGTGGTTTGATGCAGAGAGATTAAGTGCTTTGAGGTACTTTGCAAGTCCCGAAGAGGACTCTTGTTGCGAAAGAAATCTTGCTCCAGCCGTGGAGTGAGTTGTCGGGCCGCCGTGCCTGTTTCAAAGTTTGTTATTGTTTGCGGAGACAACTTCCCTGTTCTGTGGTCAAAGTACAGACTGAGCTTGAGCGAGCGCAGAAGCTCTCAGTGGGCGTTGCTTAGAGACGTCATCCAGAGCTCCTCCCTTGTCTTCGAGGGCGAGCCTGTTGGCTCCATCTGGTGGACGATTTGGTTAACGAAACGTGGGGATTGAATATTCAAACTTTTCTCTGTGTACCTAACATACTTTGTAAATGCAAACTTACCACGAACAATTGTAATTAAAAACGACAATAACATCTCTTCCTACTAACTACTCTTAAGTAGTGAGTTAAATCCATACTAATTCACCCTCCTGCATGCTACCACTTTGGAATGTCAACGCTATTTACATCTAAGATTTAACTAGTGGTCTATATGTTTGCATAAGTGTGATTGATAATGAAGTTTCTGTTTGATTCCTGTTTAGTGTGATTGCTCCCTAATAATCACCTGTGTTCTAATAAATAATAACCACTCATTTACTAAATGAATGATCAACATAATTTAATAACCATTTGAGTTTCCTTGCTCACAGATTTTATTAATTGATCATTTATAAAGATTGACAACAATAAAGCACATAGGATTTGATGATTCATTCACAGAACAACTTACGAGTTGTAAACAACCCGTAAATAACTGCATGCAAGATTAACATACTTGTTGTGGTATGACAAAGAATCCGATTAATTAACCAATTTCAATTAACTTTCATTTTATTACTTATTACTATTTTTGTTCTTCTCCCTTTTCTCAAAATTCCATTTTATTTTCATTTTTATTCCATTTTACTATTAATATCCGTCCTTTTCTTTTCTCCTTTGCTTAACTCAAAAGCAATTAACCAAGTTCTTTAACCAAACCACCTGTCAAAATGTCCAATCCTGATCAACCCGGTCGAACCAGTCCAGCCTCATCTGATGGCTCATATGGTGGCGATATTGCAGACAATTTAGAGATTGCGCTTGTGGACTTGACTGAAGATTTATTGCCTGGGTATGTAGCACACATCCAAGGTAAAGATTCCTCAGAGCAAACAAACATAATGTCAGACCTCATCCATGAAGCCCAGTCTAATCCACTAAAAGGTAAAGCACTAGCTAAGATGCTAGGCAGCATGACTGCCATGTTAGCAGCGCAGCTTAAACGCACTCGGAGACTTCTTTACCGTGCAGCAGGTAAGTTGAAATTGCGCGCGCAACAGGTCGCACAGCTACAGGAAGGAAACAAATCCCTTCATCAAAAACTTGAAACTTCCAAACAATCTTTGGCTCAAGCGGACACACGCATTAATGAGCTGACAACTCAACTTAACACCCCAGATGAGGAAAAGGCAGACTTGGAAAAACGAAATCGAGATTTGAAGCAGTCGCTTCAAATGCAAGGGCAACAACTGGTTGCCATACAAGATCGATTTGATGAGGTAAGTCATGTCAATGTTGAATCCAGAGAACTACTTGATAAAGCATTGGTACAAGTAGACAATTTAAAATCTCACAACAGGGTCTATGAACAACGCATGGACGCTGATCAAAGGCAGTTACGGCAGATGCAACACCAACTAACAGAAGCCAAGGAGGAACTGGCTGATGCCCGCCATCGACAGGAAGTGAAGGACGAAGAATTAGCAGCTGCTAAAAGAGATCTCCAATATTCTTTCGAGATTAATAGAACCCGACAATCACTTTTCGATGATGCTTTCCTTGAAGAAAGGAAAAAGAGCCACGCCCGAGAAGCTCAACGAGACGCGGATGCGCAGTTTCGTTCACCGCACACTACAGATCTCTTTGGAACCAACAGAACTCCAGCGACCCCGGCCAGGCTGGCTTCTCCTTTGCAACCTTATTCACCTCCGGGTCCCCAGACTTTACCAGGTCCATCAGACCGCGATTTAGATAAAATCGCTTGTAACTTACCACGCTTCGAACCCAAACCTGGTGTCTCTCAGGACACCAGAGCCTACTTGAGAGACATCGACTTCTACATGCGAAAGTTCCCAAATGTCACCGCTGATGAAAAGATATACCTGATCAAAGTTACCTCTAGTCGTGACGTTAGCAGGTTTATCGAACGCCAGCCAGATTCAGTCAGAGCTGACTATGACCTGCTCTGCCAGGCATTGGAAAAAGAATTTTCCGACAGCTTATCGCTGACCGGCTTAACAGCTGCTATGACGGTAAGACAAGGGAGAAACGAATCACCTAAAGAATTTCACCATCGCCTTCTCAAAGCTTACTTTGGTTCTCGAAATGAACCTGGGATGGAGGAAGACTTGAACTTCAAAACCCTCTTTGTCCAGAACCTCCATCCCACCACGAGTGGTCAACTTGGTGTACTGGCAAACCCACTCACCTCAACCATCCAACACTTGCGTGACCTAGCCTCTCTGGGATTTGCAAAGCAAAAGCAATCCCTAATCAAGCCAGCAGAGCCCAACACCATCCTGAGTCTTAACACTAGACACTTGTCCATGGAGCTAGAAGGAGCCCCCGGCGGTGAACTACTTGGTTCACCAAAGCGTCCTCCACACACCTACCGGCGTGTTGAGGAGCAGAGACCGTCTGCACCACAGCGAAACGATCAGAACCACGGGTACTCAAAACGACCTTGGCCTAACAGACTCCAGGGCCACTCCAGGTTCGATCAGAATCGCCAGTATAGGTACCAAACAAACCAGTGGGAAAATCGCAGGACTTATGACGACCAAGGAAAGGGCCGTTATAAATCACCAGATAATTACCCACAGTACCAACGACATCAGAAACCATCCCACCATGACATCCCTGAGGAGGATAAAATGAGATATGGTAACAAACCAGCTTTCCAGCAGATGAAAAACAACTCCAAAGGTAAGTTTAACAAACCTAAGCTTGCCAGAGAAGACCTGGAATCCCTAAAGAGTCTTCTCGATGACATTTGCGAGGAGAACAGCAAGAAAGCTGATCTTTTCTCCGTGAATCCAACAGCCACTAGGGCTACTCCACAAAACAAGCCCTCTAACCTACCTGAGGAGGTGGTTGGGAAGCTTCGACTGGCTTCCCATGATCAAGAGCCTGTTCCCCTGCAGAACCAGAACCATGCTCCCCAAGGGAATGGATGTCATGAGTCAAAACAGGGGGGTGAAAAACCTGTTCCCCCCAGCTCAGTCTTGTTGATGCAACTAGACTCCGAGAACAAGTCCCCTAGCGACGACGAATCAGTCATTCAGGGTGAAACACCCCCTCAATTCTTGTGCAACCTCAAGGAAAAAGGAGTTGCTCGTAAATTCTACCTGTCTACGACTCTTGAAAACATGCTTGTTCACGACGCACTCCTTGACACGGCTGCAGACATCACCCTGATGTCATCAGAGCTTTTCAGCAGGTTGCAAACGATAGCGCGCCGATCAAACAAACACTTGAAACTCCAGAAATGTTCCCTCGATGTTCAGCCGTATGCCCCGTTAGGCACGACCTTGACAGCTGCGTTGATGGTGCACATAACCATCGGGCCAATGCGTTGTGTTCACCCCGTGTACGTGTCTCCTCTTAACGCAATTCCTTTTCTCATCGGCAAAGACCTGCTTAACCGATTCGAGCCGTTAATCGACTTCAAACGCTCAAAGATCTGGTCACAGGTTCGCCAACCTCTGCCTATCTCTTTTCCCCCAAGCGCTGGCGCTCAATGCTACGCCCTGGGGACCGCAGAGACCGAAACCCGGGTTCAGAATGTTCCACCCGACCAACCAGAAGAAACTGAAGTTGGTGAAATCCCTGAACCATACGTCGTAAAGTCACAGGGCGCCCTCAAGGCCCCACTTTGGACATACAACCCGGAATCTCTGCCAGACTCCACCTTTTTTCCCAGCCCTCCCACCCCTACGGTCTGTGCAGTCACTCAGTCTCAGTCGACGGCCGAACCACCGGCAGACCCTGTCTCTCCGGATGCTGTTTCTGTGACGCCTGAGTTCTCTGGCTCTAACCGGGTCTCACTTCAGACTTTGAACCCGGCGGTCCACACCATGGGCCTCTATCTCTTTGATCCCTTGGCACATGACGTTTTCGATGCTGACTTTGAGTCTATGCTAAACTTGCGACACCTGTTCAAATTGCGCTCTTCCCTGCAGGTGAATACGGGCCTTTTGGTCCATGTTTCCGACGCACTCACTTCTCCTGCGCTCGTGGTGCCTCGGAACCACAGGGGGGTGATGCTGATGCACGCCCATGATTCACCCGGTGCAGGCCACACAAGTGTTAAAGCAACACTTGCACTGAAACAAGGTGCTTGTTGGCCACAAAAGCAGGAAGACGTGGCGGATTACATCAAAGGCTCTTTAGTCCGTTGCCAATGCCAACCATCAAACCACATAAAATTCACAGGGAAAGCTTACCGGACGTATGCGTCCCAGACAGATCATAGACTGCAGAAAATTTAGAGCACCCTGAGGTGCCAGGTACTAGGGTTATAACACAGGAGGAAAATCATAAACTCTAGTACAAGTTGTGCAGTGGAAGCTGTATTGGATGAAAGTCATTTCAAAGTCAGGTGCCTTGTCTCCAGTCAAGTCCACTGTGTATAAAACTCACCACCATTTTAAACTGGCTCTGCAATAATCACTCACTCAAACCACTTGGGTAAAAGTGGGGGTTATCCTATAAATTACAAACACCCATTTGGTTACAAGTGGGGGTTATCCAGTAAATGACAAATACCAAAAGTTCACCATCACTCGATCGGAAGTGAGTGGTACCCGGACGAGAGAAAAACAGTTAATTGGATGCTTGCTAGCTGCAGCCTCCGTCGTCGGTTCTCTTTTCAATTTAGGTCTATCTTCTGTCAATGCAAGCGTCTCCTAGGTGAACTACATGCTGAAATTCCCTAAATACACGATCAGATTGGAAAACAGCCAAACCAGTTAGAAACCTTACAGGGGTTTATCACTCAAAACCATAAGTGCGATAGACACCCTACTCTTGGTCTTGTCGGTTGATTCTGCACACACAACTAGTAATCAGGCTAATGTACGACATGATTTGTGACATCGGATCCTCAGTCGACAGCCTAGCCACGGGTAGGATTTTCCCATATGTTGTCCCAGGAACGTTAGTTCAGGACCTCTTCCACCACTGACAAAGTATTCCACGCCCCGCCATTTTAGAACTAGCGTCCAATTAAAAGGTAGACCTCATAAGTTAGTTTAATTCTAAGTAGGTTAGAAGTTTAATCAACTGAATAGTATTCAGAACCTTTTGTTTTAAGCCATATATGTATTTAGAAATTAGATACATCATATATTTTTTCTAACCATTTAGCAGTTATCTATCAATTTTTTTTTTTTTGTTTAAGACAACAACTCTGATCATAAAGCTATTCTGCCACCTGCCATCCCTGTCTATCACCATCATCGTCTCGACAATGAGGCTCCCTTCACAGCACCATCATCGTTTCGACAACGAGGTTCCCTTTACGCACCATCCTCGTTTCAACAACGTAACGATACTCCCTGGACAGCGAGTATCGTTCCGAGTGGGGGATATGTAGCGTGAATGGTGCCTGCTACTTTGAGAAGCATCTTATCTCATCCTGCATCTACTGGGATGAGAAAAACACATTCTTGTGTCCAACAAGATTTGGTCATTTACAGATGGAATTCTCCCAAAGAAAGAACAATTTGTTTGGGTAAAGGGCCATAAACTCTTTTATCGACCATCGAGTGTCAGTTTTGACACTGTCCAGGAGGATAATAACTTTTAAAACTGTGGGAAGGGTTTTCTCCCCACTTAAACCAACAAGAACTGATAACTTTTCCTGACTTCAAAGTGATCCGTTTGGTCAAAAACACACACACACACACACTCCCCTGTCCATCTTACATTCCACAGCCTAGGTTTCTTAACCTTTCGGTGACCCAGAGATTCACTCCAGCGGTGAAGCGTCAACCCCACCTAGTTTTCATCTGTGGTAATGTGACCAATAATTAAAGTGTTTAGAAGTCATCATGCGCTAGGTTATTGACTTCTTTGTGTATAATCATTAATGGTATTGTAATACATTTTAATGTTTTATCAGTGATGTTCAATAGATGTAATACCTTAAGTTTAAAGTTGTTAAAAAGGAGTTATAACTTGAACTTAGAATTACATTTTTACAATCTTGATACTAATGTTTGATTAAAACATTAGTGGTTTTATAGTTTTTGATATGTATCTGTCTCGTGCAAAAGAAAGGAAAAATTAGTAAAGAGGGAATTCTGATTTTGCGCGTGTAAATGTTTTTCAATAATGAATCGATCAGAGAAAGAGAGGGTCTCGACCCCTCCCTCCCAGAGGGGGTTAAAGAAGAGATGACACAGAGTCAGAAGTGCTGTTGTTGGAAGAAGTTGAGAAAGTTGTCCGCAGGGAGATGACTCCAGCAGCTCTCCAGAACTTATATACATACATTTCATTTGTGTGTTTATTTTCTACCTCATGTTCATTTTTCTGAGTCAAGTGACTTCTAAAGGACAGCATTTTTAAAGATCTTTTGTTTATCTCGCGTGATTTAAATGCTAAGTGCTCGACCAGCATTTCCAGTTTTTCCGTGAAATAGATAAATTCTAAAGCTTCAGAAGATAATCCGACTTCAGCTTTTTGATCTCTTTCAACGAGTAATCAGCCAACGGACTTCAACTCCCACATTCAATGTTCTGACGAGAAAGTTGAATGTTCTCCACGCTTTGCTGTTTGGTATCCCGGGCCAGCTGAACCGATCTCATCCAACCCATCCAAGGGGCTTGTCTATCCAGACAACGTGTGAGGAAACGGCCTCTGGACCCACAGAACCAACTGCAGCGATAAGTGAATGTTCCGTGGCTTTATGATCAATAGTTGTTTGTCAGACATATCTTCTAAATTTCCTAATCTTCCAAATTATTAACTGCAACTTTTATAGCTTAGAGAGAATAATCAGACTTTCCCTCACTACTAAAGTTCCAATCAGAATTGCTTCATTGAATTTTCATTTCATTCATTCATTCATTAATTAATTAATTAATTAATTACCAGTGTTAATTAGTCATTTGTATATTCATCACTTCATTTATTCAATTATCACGATTTATGGTAAATAAATGTTTCACTTTATCACTACGTCATGTCTGTGTGTGTATTTCAAAGCAGAACTGTAGATCAATGAATTCAGAACTTATACTTCAGACTTGAGATTGATTAATGATCAATACTTCTATCACAATAGTTTCTGCTTTTCCTATAAAAAGTGGTGGTGCCCCGAATTGAGTATTTCTTTATTTAACGAGTGCAAATCAATAATTACATGTAGATTTGGTTAACGCTACATATACAATGACTTTTTATGACCTACTATACAATGACTTTTTATGACCTACTATACTATGACTTTTTATGACCTACTATACTTTGACTTTTTATAACCTACTATACTATGACTTTTTATGTCCTACTGTACTATGACTTTTTATGACATACTATACTATGACTTTTTATGACCTACTATACAATGACTTTTTATGACATACTATACTATGACTTTTTATGACCTACTATACTATGACTTTTTATGTCTTACTGTACTATGACTTTTTATGACCTACTATACAATGACTTTTAATGACCTACTATACTATGACTTTTTATGACCTACTATACAATGACTTTTTATGACCTACTATACAATGACTTTTTATGACCTACTATACAATGACTTTTTATGACCTACTATACTATGACTTTTTATGACCTACTATACTTTGACTTTTTATAACCTACTATAGTATGACTTTTTATGTCCTACTGTACTATGACTTTTTATGACCTACTATGCTATGACTTTTTATGACCTACTATACTATGACTTTTTATGACCTAAAATACTATGACTTTTTATGAACTACAATACTATGACTTTTTATGACCTACTATACCATGACTTTTTATGACCTACTATACTATGACTTTTTATGACTTACTATACTATGACTTTTTATGACCTAAAATACTATGACTTTTTATGACCTACTTTACTATGACTTTTTATGACCAACTTTACCATGACTTTTTATGACCAACTTTACTATGACTTTTTAAAACCTACTTTACTATGACTTTTTATTGCATACTATACTTTGACTTTTTATGACCTACTATACTATGACTTTTTATGAAAAACTATACTATGACATTTTATGATCTACTTTACTATGACTTTTCATGACCTACTATACTATGACTTTTTATGTCCTACTGTACTATGACTTTTTATGACCTACTATACAATGACTTTTTATGACCTACTATACTATGAGTTTTTATGTCCTACTGTACTATGACTTTTTATGACCTAAAATAACTATGACTTTTTATGAACTACAATACTATGACTTTTTATGACCTCCTATACCATGACTTTTTATGACCTACTATACTATGACTTTTTATGACTTACTATACTATGACTTTTTATGACCTAAAATACTATGACTTTTTATGACCTACTTTACTATGACTTTTTATGACCAACTTTACCATGACTTTTTATGACCAACTTTACTATGACTTTTTAAAACCTACTTTACTATGACTTTTTATTGCATACTATACTTTGACTTTTTATGACCTACTATACTATGACTTTTTATGACATACTATACTATGACTTTTTATGACCTACTATACTATGACTTTTTATGACCTACTATACTATGACTTTTTATGACCTACTATACTATGACTTTTTATGACCTACTATACTATGACTTTTTATGACCTACTATACTATGACTTTTTATGACCTACTATACTATGACTTTTTATGACCTACTATACTATGACTTTTTATGACCTACTATACTATGACTTTTTATGACATACTATACTATGACTTTTTATGACCTACTATACTATGACTTTTTATGACCTACTATACTATGACTTTTTATGACCTACTATACTATGACTTTTTATGACCTACTATACTATGACTTTTTATGACCTACTATACTATGACTTTTTATGACCTACTATACAATGACTTTTTATGACCTACTATACTATGACTTTTTATGACCTACTATACTATGACTTTTTATGACCTACTATACTATGACTTTTTATGTCCTACTGTACTATGACTTTTTATGACATACTATACTATGATTTTTTATGACCTACTATACTTTGACTTTTTATAACCTACTATAGTATGACTTTTTATGTCCTACTGTACTATGACTTTTTATGACCTACTATGCTATGACTTTTTATGACCTACTATACTATGACTTTTTATGACCTAAAATACTATGACTTTTTATGAACTACAATACTATGACTTTTTATGACCTACTATACCATGACTTTTTATGACCTACTATACTATGACTTTTTATGACTTACTATACTATGACTTTTTATGACCTAAAATACTATGACTTTTTATGACCTACTTTACTATGACTTTTTATGACCAACTTTACCATGACTTTTTATGACCAACTTTACTATGACTTTTTAAAACCTACTTTACTATGACTTTTTATTGCATACTATACTATGACTTTTTATGACCTACTATACTATGACTTTTTATGAAAAACTATACTATGACATTTTATGATATACTTTACTATGACTTTTCATGACCTACTATACTATGACTTTTTATGTCCTACTGTACTATGACTTTTTATGACCTACTATACAATGACTTTTTATGACCTACTATACTATGAGCTTTTTATGTCCTACTGTACTATGACTTTTTATGACCTACTATACTATGACTTTTTATGACCTACTATACTATGACTTTTTATGACCTACTATACTATGACTTTTTATGTCCTACTGTACTATGACTTTTTATGACCTACTATACAATGACTTTTTATGACCTACTATACTATGACTTTTTATGACCTACTATACTATGACTTTTTATGACCTACTATACAATGACTTTTTATGACATACTATACTATGACTTTTTATGACCTACTATACTATGACTTTTTATGTCTTACTATACTATGACTTTTTATGACCTACTATACAATGACTTTTTATGACCTACTATACTATGACTTTTTATGACCTACTATACTATGACTTTTTATAACCTACTATACTATGACTTTTTATAACCTACTATAGTATGACTTTTTATGTCCTACTGTACTATGACTTTTTATGACCTACTATGCTATGACTTTTTATGACCTACTATACTATGACTTTTTATGACCTAAAATACTATGACTTTTATGAACTACAATACTATGACTTTTTATGACCTACTATACCATGACTTTTTATGACCTACTATACTATGACTTTTTATGACTTACTATACTATGACTTTTTATGACCTTAAATATTATGACTTTTTATGACCTACTTTACTATGACTTTTTATGACCAACTTTACCATGACTTTTTATGACCAACTTTACTATGACTTTTTAAAACCTACTTTACTATGACTTTTTATTGCATACTATACTTTGACTTTTTATGACCTACTATACTATGACTTTTTATGACCTACTATACTATGACTTTTTATGACCTACTATACAATGACTTTTTATGACCTACTATACAATGACTTTTTATGACCTACTATACTATGACTTTTTATGACCTACTATACTTTGACTTTTTATAACATACTATACTATGACTTTTTATGTCCTACTGTACTATTACTTTTTATGACATACTATACTATGACTTTTTATGACCTACTATACTTTGACTTTTTATAACCTACTATAGTATGACTTTTTATGTCCTACTGTACTATGACTTTTTATGACCTACTATGCTATGACTTTTTATGACCTACTATACTATGACTTTTTATGACCTAAAATACTATGACTTTTATGAACTACAATACTATGACTTTTTATGACCTACTATACCATGACTTTTTATGACCTACTATACTATGACTTTTTATGACTTACTATACTATGACTTTTTATGACCTTAAATATTATGACTTTTTATGACCTACTTTACTATGACTTTTTATGACCAACTTTACCATGACTTTTTATGACCAACTTTACTATGACTTTTTAAAACCTACTTTACTATGACTTTTTATTGCATACTATACTTTGACTTTTTATGACCTACTATACTATGACTTTTTATGAAAAACTATACTATGACATTTTATGATCTACTTTACTATGACTTTTTATGACCTACTATACTATGACTTTTTATGTCCTACTGTACTATGACTTTTTATGACCTACTATACAATGACTTTTTATGACCTACTATACTATGAGTTTTTATGTCCTACTGTACTATGACTTTTTATGACCTACTGTACTATGACTTTTTATGACCTACTATACTATGACTTTTTATGACCTACTATACTATGACTTTTTATGTCCTACTGTACTATGACTTTTTATGACCTACTATACAATGACTTTTTATGACCTACTATACTATGACTTTTTATGACCTACTATACAATGACTTTTTATGACCTACTATACAATGACTTTTTATGACATACTATACTATGACTTTTTATGACCTACTATACTATGACTTTTTATGTCTTACTGTACTATGACTTTTTATGACCTACTATACAATGACTTTTTATGACCTACTATACTATGACTTTTTATGACCTACTATACTATGACTTTTTATGACCTACTATACTATGACTTTTTATGACCTACTATACTATGACTTTTTATGACCTACTATACTATGACTTTTTATGACCTACTATTACTATGACTTTTTATGACCTACTATACTATGACTTTTTATGACCTACTATACTATGACTTTTATGACCTACTATACTATGACTTTTTATGACCTACTATACTATGACTTTTTATGACCTACTATACTATGACTTTTTATGACCTACTATACTATGACTTTTTATGACCTACTATACTATGACTTTTTATGACCTACTATACTATGACTTTTTATGACCTACTATACTATGACTTTTTATGACTACTATACTATGACTTTTTATGACCTACTATACTATGACTTTTTATGACTACTATACTATGACTTTTTATGACCTACTATACTATGACTTTTTATGACCTACTATACTATGACTTTTTATGAACCTACTATACTATGACTTTTTATGACCTACTATACTATGACTTTTTATGACCTACTATACTTTGACTTTTTATAACCTACTATATTATGACTTTTTATGTCCTATTTTACTATGACTTTTTATGACATACTATACTATGACTTTTTATGACCTACTATTCTTTGACTTTTTATAACCTATTATAGTATGACTTTTTATGTCCTACTGTACTATGACTTTTTATGACCTACTATGCTATGACTTTTTATGACCTACTATACTATGACTTTTTATGACCTAAAATACTATGACTTTTTATGAACTACAATACTATGACTTTTTATGACCTACTATACCATGACCTTTTATGACCTACTATACTATGACTTTTTATGACTTACTATACTATGACTTTTTATGACATAAAATACTATGACTTTTTATGACCTACTTTACTATGACTTTTTATGACCAACTTTACCATGACTTTTTATGACCAACTTTACTATGACTTTTTAAAACCTACTTTACTATGACTTTTTATTGCATACTATACTTTGACTTTTTATGACCTACTATACTATGACTTTTTATGAAAAACTATACTATGACATTTTTATGATCTACTTTACTATGACTTTTCATGACCTACTATACTATGACTTTTTATGTCCTACTGTACTATGACTTTTTATGACCTACTATGCTATGACTTTTTATGACCTACTATACTATGACTTTTTATGACCTAAAATACTATGACTTTTATGAACTACAATACTATGACTTTTTATGACCTACTATACCATGACTTTTTATGACCTACTATACTATGACTTTTTATGACTTACTATACTATGACTTTTTATGACCTTAAATATTATGACTTTTTATGACCTACTTTACTATGACTTTTTATGACCAACTTTACCATGACTTTTTATGACCAACTTTACTATGACTTTTTAAAACCTACTTTACTATGACTTTTTATTGCATACTATACTTTGACTTTTTATGACCTACTATACTATGACTTTTTATGAAAAACTATACTATGACATTTTATGATCTACTTTACTATGACTTTTCATGACCTACTATACTATGACTTTTTATGTCCTACTGTACTATGACTTTTTATGACCTACTATACAATGACTTTTTATGACCTACTATACTATGAGTTTTTATGTCCTACTGTACTATGACTTTTTATGACCTACTGTACTATGACTTTTTATGACCTACTATACTATGACTTTTTATGACCTACTATACTATGACTTTTTATGTCGTACTGTACTATGACTTTTTATGACCTACTATACAATGACTTTTTATGACCTACTATACTATGACTTTTTATGACCTACTATACAATGACTTTTTATGACCTACTATACAATGACTTTTTATGACATACTATACTATGACTTTTTATGACCTACTATACTATGACTTTTTATGTCTTACTGTACTATGACTTTTTATGACCTACTATACAATGACTTTTTATGACCTACTATACTATGACTTTTTATGACCTACTATACTATGACTTTTTATGACCTACTATACAATGACTTTTTATGACCTACTATACAATGACTTTTTATGACCTACTATACTATGACTTTTTATGACCTACTATACTTTGACTTTTTATAACCTACTATACTATGACTTTTTATGTCCTACTTTACTATGACTTTTTATGACATACTATACTATGACTTTTTATGACCTACTATTCTTTGACTTTTTATAACCTATTATAGTATGACTTTTTATGTCCTACTGTACTATGACTTTTTATGACCTACTATGCTATGACTTTTTATGACCTACTATACTATGACTTTTTATGACCTAAAATACTATGACTTTTTATGAACTACAATACTATGACTTTTTATGACCTACTATACCATGACCTTTTATGACCTACTATACTATGACTTTTTATGACTTACTATACTATGACTTTTTATGACATAAAATACTATGACTTTTTATGACCTACTTTACTATGACTTTTTATGACCAACTTTACCATGACTTTTTATGACCAACTTTACTATGACTTTTTAAAACCTACTTTACTATGACTTTTTATTGCATACTATACTTTGACTTTTTATGACCTACTATACTATGACTTTTTATGAAAAACTATACTATGACATTTTATGATCTACTTTACTATGACTTTTCATGACCTACTATACTATGACTTTTTATGTCCTACTGTACTATGACTTTTTATGACCTACTATACAATGACTTTTTATGACCTACTATACTATGAGTTTTTATGTCCTACTGTACTATGACTTTTTATGACCTACTGTACTATGACTTTTTATAACCTACTATACTATGACTTTTTATGACCTACTATACTATGACTTTTTATGTCGTACTGTACTATGACTTTTTATGACCTACTATACAATGACTTTTTATGACCTACTATACTATGACTTTTTATGACCTACTATACAATGACTTTTTATGACCTACTATACAATGACTTTTTATGACATACTATACTATGACTTTTTATGTCCTACTATACTATGACTTTTTATGTCTTACTATACTATGACTTTTTATGACCTACTATACTATGACTTTTTATGACCTACTATACTATGACTTTTTATGACCTACTATACTATGACTTTTTATGACCTACTATACTATGACTTTTTATGACCTACTATACTATGACTTTTTATGACCTACTATACTATGACTTTTTATGACCTACTATACTATGACTTTTTATGACCTACTATACTATGACTTTTTATGACCTACTATACTATGACTTTTTATGACCTACTATACTATGACTTTTTATGACCTACTATACTATGACTTTTTATGACCTACTATACTATGACTTTTTATGACCTACTATACTATGACTTTTTATGACCTACTATACTATGACTTTTTATGACCTACTATACTATGACTTTTTATGACCTACTATACTATGACTTTTTATGACCTACTATACAATCACTTTTTATGACATACTATACTATGACTTTTTATGACCTACTATACTATGACTTTTTATGACCTACTATACTATGACTTTTTATGACCTACTATACTATGACTTTTTATGACCTACTATACAATGACTTTTTATGACCTACTATACTATGACTTTTTATGTCCTACTGTACTATGACTTTTTATGACCTACTATACTATGACTTTTTATGACCTACTATACTATGACTTTTTATGACCTACTATACTATGACTTTTTATGACCTACTATACTATGACTTTTTATGACCTACTATACTATTACTTTTTATGACCTACTATACTTTGACTTTTTATGTCCTACTGTACTATGACTTTTTATAACATACTATACTATGACTTTTTATGACATACTATACTATGACTTTTTATGTCCTACTATACTATGACTTTTTATGACCTACTATACTATGACTTTTTATGACCTACTATACTATGACTTTTTATGTCCTACTGTACTATGACTTTTTATGTCCTACTGTACTATGACTTTTTATGACCTGCTATACCCTGACTTTTTATGACCTACTATGACTTTTTATGACCTACTATACTATGACTTTTTATGACCTACTATACTATGACTTTTTATTGCATACTATACTTTTACTTTTTATGACCTACTATGACTTTTTATGACCTACTATACTATGACTTTTTATGACCTACTATACTATGACTTTTTATTGCATACTATACTTTTACTTTTTATGACATCCATCCCATACTATAATATGACATGATATTATATAGTTTTGTTTTTTTTAACCATTTATATATATGACTTTTTATGAACTACTATACTATGACTTTTTATGACTTACTATACTATGACTTTTTATGACCTAAAATACTATGACTTTTTATGACCTACTTTACTATGACTTTTTATGACCAACTTTACCATGACTTTTTATGACCAACTTTACTATGACTTTTTAAAACCTACTTTACTATGACTTTTTATTGCATACTATACTTTGACTTTTTATTGCATACTATACTTTGACTTTTTATGACCTACTATACTATGACTTTTTATAAAAAACTATACTATGACATTTTATGATCTACTTTACTATGACTTTTCATGACCTACTATACTATGACTTTTTATGTCCTACTGTACTATGACTTTTTATGACCTACTATACAATGACTTTTTATGACCTACTGTACTATGACTTTTTATGTCGTACTGTACTATGACTTTTTATGACCTACTATACAATGACTTTTTATGACCTACTATACTATGACTTTTTATGACCTACTATACAATGACTTTTTATGACCTACTATACAATGACTTTTTATGACATACTATACTATGACTTTTTATGACCTACTATACTATGACTTTTTATGTCTTACTGTACTATGACTTTTTATGACCTACTATACAATGACTTTTTATGACCTACTATACTATGACTTTTTATGACCTACTATACTATGACTTTTTATGACCTACTATACAATGACTTTTTATGACCTACTATACAATGACTTTTTATGACCTACTATACTATGACTTTTTATGACCTACTATACTTTGACTTTTTATAACCTACTATACTATGACTTTTTATGTCCTACTGTACTATGACTTTTTATGACATACTATACTATGATTTTTTATGACCTACTATACTTTGACTTTTTATAACCTACTATAGTATGACTTTTTATGTCCTACTGTACTATGACTTTTTATGACCTACTATGCTATGACTTTTTATGACCTACTATACTATGACTTTTTATGACCTAAAATACTATGACTTTTTATGAACTACAATACTATGACTTTTTATGACCTACTATACCATGACTTTTTATGACCTACTATACTATGACTTTTTATGACTTACTATACTATGACTTTTTATGACCTAAAATACTATGAATTTTTATGACCTACTTTACTATGACTTTTTATGACCAACTTTACCATGACTTTTTATGACCAACTTTACTATGACTTTTTAAAACCTACTTTACTATGACTTTTTATTGCATACTATACTTTGACTTTTTATGACCTACTATACTATGACTTTTTATGAAATACTATACTATGACTTTTTATGACTACTTTACTATGACTTTTTATGACCTACTATACTATGACTTTTTATGACCTACTATACTATGACTTTTTATGACCTACTATACTATGACTTTTTATGACCTACTATACTATGACTTTTTATGTCCTACTGTACTATGACTTTTTATGACCTACTATACTATGACTTTTTATGACCTACTATACTATGACTTTTTATGACCTACTATACTATGACTTTTTATGTCCTACTGTACTATGACTTTTTATGACCTACTATACAATGACTTTTTATGACCTACTATACTATGACTTTTTATGACCTACTATACAATGACTTTTTATGACCTACTATACTATGACTTTTTATGACATACTATACTATGACTTTTTATGACCTACTATACTATGACTTTTTATGACCTACTATACTATGACTTTTTATGACCTACTATACTATGACTTTTTATGACCTACTATACTATGACTTTTTATGACCTACTATACTTTGACTTTTTATAACCTACTATAGTATGACTTTTTATGTCCTACTGTACTATGACTTTTTATGACCTACTATGCTATGACTTTTTATGACCTACTATACTATGACTTTTTATGACCTAAAATACTATGACTTTTTATGAACTACAATACTATGACTTTTTATGACCTACTATACCGTGACTTTTTATGACCTACTATACTATGACTTTTTATGACTTACTATACTATGACTTTTTATGACCTAAAATACTATGAATTTTTATGACCTACTTTACTATGACTTTTTATGACCAACTTTACCATGACTTTTTATGACCAACTTTACTATGACTTTTTAAAACCTACTTTACTATGACTTTTTATTGCATACTATACTTTGACTTTTTATGACCTACTATACTATGACTTTTTATGAAAAACTATACTATGACATTTTATGATCTACTTTACTATGACTTTTCATGACCTACTATACTATGACTTTTTATGTCCTACTGTACTATGACTTTTTATGACCAACTATACAATGACTTTTTATGACCTACTATACTATGAGTTTTTATGTCCTACTGTACTATGACTTTTTATGACCTACTGTACTATGACTTTTTATAACCTACTATACTATGACTTTTTATGACCTACTATACTATGACTTTTTATGTCGTACTGTACTATGACTTTTTATGACCTACTATACAATGACTTTTTATGACCTACTATACTATGACTTTTTATGACCTACTATACAATGACTTTTTATGACCTACTATACAATGACTTTTTATGACATACTATACTATGACTTTTTATGACCTACTATACTATGACTTTTTATGTCTTACTGTACTATGACTTTTTATGACCTACTATACAATGACTTTTTATGACCTACTATACTATGACTTTTTATGACCTACTATACTATGACTTTTTATGACCTACTATACTATGACTTTTTATGACCTACTATACAATGACTTTTTATGACCTACTATACTATGACTTTTTATGACCTACTATACTATGACTTTTTATGACCTACTATACTATGACTTTTTATGACCTACTATACTATGACTTTTTATGACCTACTATACTATGACTTTTTATGACCTACTATACTATGACTTTTTATGACCTACTATACTATGACTTTTTATGACCTACTATACTATGACTTTTTATGACCTACTATACTATGACTTTTTATGACCTACTATACTATGACTTTTTATGACCTACTATACTATGACTTTTTATGACCTACTATACTATGACTTTTTATGACCTACTATACTATGACTTTTTATGACCTACTATACTATGACTTTTTATGACCTACTATACTATGACTTTTTATGACCTACTATACTATGACTTTTTATGACCTACTTTACTATGACTTTTTATGACCTACTATACTATGACTTTTTATGACCTACTATACTATGACTTTTTATGACCTACTATACTATGACTTTTTATGACCTACTATACTATGACTTTTTATGTCCTACTATACTATGACTTTTTATGACCTACTATACTATGACTTTTTATGACCTACTATACTATGACTTTTTATGACCTACTATACTATGACTTTTTATGTCCTACTGTACTATGACTTTTTATGACCTACTATACTATGACTTTTTATGACCTACTATACTATGACTTTTTATGACCTACTATACAATGACTTTTTATGACCTACTATACAATGACTTTTTATGACCTACTATACTATGACTTTTTATGACCTACTATACTATGACTTTTTATGACCTACTATACTATGACTTTTTATGACCTACTATACTATGACTTTTTATGACAAACTATACTATGACTTTTTATGACCTACTATAATATGACTTTTTATGACCTACTATACTATGACTTTTTATGACCTACTATACTATGACTTTTTATGACCTACTATACTATGACTTTTTATGACCTACTATACTATGACTTTTTATGACCTACTATACAATGACTTTTTATGACCTACTATACTATGACTTTTATGACCTACTATACTTTGACTTTTTATAACCTACTATACTATGACTTTTTATGTCCTACTTTACTATGACTTTTTATGACATACTATACTATGACTTTTATGACCTACTATACTTTGACTTTTTATAACCTATTATAGTATGACTTTTTATGTCCTACTGTACTATGACTTTTATGACCTACTATGCTATGACTTTTTATGACCTACTATACTATGACTTTTTAGGACCTAATATACTATGACTTTTTATGAACTACAATACTATGACTTTTATGACCTACTATACCATGACTTTTTAGTCCTTACTATACTATGACTTTTTATGACTTACTATAAATGACTTTTTATGACCTAAAATACTATGACTTTTTATGACCTACTTTACTATGACTTTTTATGACCAACTTTACCATGACTTTTTATGACAACTTTACTATGACTTTTTAAAACCTACTATACTATGACTTTTTATGCATACTATACTATGACTTTTTATGACATACTATACTATGACTTTTTATGAAATACTATACTATGACATTTTATGACCTACTTTACTATGACTTTTCATGACCTACTATACTATGACTTTTTATGACAAACTATACTATGACTTTTTATGACCTACTATACTATGACTTTTTATGACCTACTATACTATGACTTTTTATGACCTACTATACAATAACTTTTTATGACCTACTATACTATGACTTTTTATGACCTACTATACTATGACTTTTTATGACCTACTATACTATGACTTTTTATGACCTACTATACTATGACTTTTTATGACCTACTATACTATGACTTTTTATGACATACTATACTATGACTTTTTATGACCTACTATACAATGACTTTTTATGACCTACTATACTATGACTTTTTATGACCTACTATACTATGACTTTTTATGACCTACTATACTATGACTTTTTATGACCTACTATACTATGACTTTTTATGACCTACTATACTATGACTTTTTATGACCTACTATACAATGACTTTTTATGACCTACTATACTATGACTTTTTATGACCTACTATACTATGACTTTTTATGACCTACTATACTTTGACTTTTTATGACCTACTATAGCTATGACTTTTTATGTCCTACTAGTACTATGACTTTTTATGACCTACTATACTATGACTTTTTATGACCTACTATACTATGACTTTTTATTACCTACTATACTATGACTTTTTATGACCTACTATACTATGACTTTTTATGACCTACTATACTATGACTTTTATGACCTAAAATACTATGACTTTTTATGACCTACTTTACTATGACTTTTTATGACCAACTTTACCATGACTTTTTATGATCAACTTTACTATGACTTTTTAAAACCTACTTTACTATGACTTTTTATTGCATACTATACTTTGACTTTTATGACCTACTATACTATGACTTTTTATGAAAAACTATACTATGACTTTTTATGACTACTTTACTATGACTTTTATGACCTACTATACTATGACTTTTTATGACCTACTGTACTATGACTTTTTATGACCTACTATACTATGACTTTTTATGACCTACTATACTATGACTTTTTATGACCTACTATACTATGACTTTTTATGACCTACTATACTATGACTTTTTATGACCTACTATACTATGACTTTTTATGACCTACTATACTATGACTTTTTATGACCTACTATACTATGACTTTTTATGACCTACTATACTATGACTTTTTATGACCTACTATACTATGACTTTTTATGACCTACTATACTATGACTTTTTATGACCTACTATACTATGACTTTTTATGACCTACTATACTATGACTTTTTATGACCTACTATACTATGACTTTTTATGACCTACTATACTATGACTTTTTATGACCTACTATACTATGACTTTTTATGACCTACTATACTATGACTTTTTATGACCTACTATACTATGACTTTTTATGACCTACTATACTATGACTTTTTATGACCTACTATACTTTGACCTTTTATAACCTACTATACTATGACTTTTTATGACCTACTATACTATGACTTTTTATGACCTACTATACTATGACTTTTTATGTCCTACTATACTATGACTTTTTATGACCTACTATACTATGACTTTTTATGACCTACTATACTATGACTTTTTATGACCTACTATACTATGACTTTTTATGACCTACTATACTATGACTTTTTATGACCTACTATACTATGACTTTTTATGACCTACTATACTATGACTTTTTATGACCTACTATACTATGACTTTTTATGACCTACTATACCATGACTTTTTATGACCTACTATGACTTTTTATGACCTACTATACTATGACTTTTTATAACCTACTATACTATGACTTTTTATGACATACTATACTATGACTTTTTATGACCTACTATACTATGACTTTTTATGACCTACTATACTATGACTTTTTATGACCTGCTAAACTAAGACTTTTTATGACCTACTATACTATGACTTTTTATGACCTACTATACTATGACTTTTTATGACCTACTATACTATGACTTTTTATGACCTACTATACTATGACTTTTTATGACCTACTATACTATGACTTTTTATGACCTACTATACTATGACTTTTTATGACCTACTATACTATGACTTTTTATGACCTACTATACTATGACTTTTTATGACCTACTATACTATGACTTTTTATGACCTACTATACTATGACTTTTTATGACCTACTATACTATGACTTTTTATGACCTACTATACTATGACTTTTTATGACCTACTATACTATGACTTTTTATGACCTACTATACTATGACTTTTTATGACCTACTATACTATGACTTTTTATGACCTACTATACTATGACTTTTTATGACTACTATACTATGACTTTTTATGACCTATACTATGACTTTTTATGACCTACTATACTATGACTTTTTATGACCTACTATACTATGACTTTTTATTGCATACTATACTTTACTTTTTATGACACCATCCATACTTTATACTTTTTATATATGTTTTTAAACCTTAATATATGACTTTTT
>CAKAOJ020000489.1:0-30000 GCA_916701645.2 Sebastolobus alascanus
GGTGTGTGTGTGTGTGTGTGTGTGTGTGTGCGTGTGTGTGTGCGTGTGCGTGTGTGTGTGTGTGTTCAGCGTTCAGCTCAAGGAGGGTGAAAAGAGGACATGTCGTACGTCATCACGCGTCATATTTTTCGGGGTAGACACATGCGCAGTAAACGCTGGTGTCACTCCGATATGAGCCAATAGCGACGCAGGACCGCAGCTCCAGTTCCACTGCGCATGTGCGAACCCCCGGAGCTCCAGACCAGTCCAATCCTCTCTCTATGAGCCGTGGTTTAGCTCAGACCGGTCCCATCCTCTCTATGAGCCGTGGTTTAGCTCAGACCGGTCCCATCCTCTCTATGAGCCGTGGTTTAGCTCAGACCGGTCCCATCCTCTCTATGAGCCGTGGTTTAGCTCAGACCGGTCCCATCCTCTCTCCATGAGCCGTGGTTTAGCTCAGACCGGTCCCATCCTCTCCATGAGCCGTGGTTTAGCTCAGACCGGTCCCATCCTCTCTCCATGAGCCGTGGTTTAGCTCAGACCGGTCCCAGCCTCTGTCCATGAGCCGTGGTTTAGCTCAGACCGGTCCCATCCTCTCTCCATGAGCCGTGGTTTAGCTCAGACCGGTCCCATCCTCTCTCTATGAGCCGTGGTTTAGCTCAGACCGGTCCCAGCCTCTGTCCATGAGCCGTGGTTTAGCTCAGACCGGTCCCATCTTCTCTCCATGAGCCGTGGTTTAGCTCAGACCGGTCCCATCCTCTCTCTATGAGCCGTGGTTTAGCTCAGACCGGTCCCATCCTCTCTCTAGAGCCGTGGTTTAGCTCAGACCGGTCCCATCCTCTCTCTAGAGCCGTGGTTTAGCTCAGACCGGTCCCAGCCTCTGTCCATGAGCCGTGGTTTAGCTCAGACCGGTCCCATCCTCTCTCCATGAGCCGTGGTTTAGCTCAGACCGGTCCCATCCTCTCTCTATGAGCCGTGGTTTAGCTCAGACCGGTCCCAGCCTCTGTCCATGAGCCGTGGTTTAGCTCAGACCGGTCCCATCTTCTCTCCATGAGCCGTGGTTTAGCTCAGACCGGTCCCATCCTCTCTCTATGAGCCGTGGTTTAGCTCAGACCGGTCCCATCCTCTCTCTAGAGCCGTGGTTTAGCTCAGACCGGTCCCATCCTCTCTCTAGAGCCGTGGTTTAGCTCAGACCGGTCCCATCCTCTCTATGAGCCGTGGTTTAGCTCAGACCGGTCCCATCCTCTCTCCGTGAGCCGTGGTTTAGCTCAGACCGGTCCCATCCTCTCTCCATGAGCCGTGGTTCAGCTCAGACCGGTCCCATCCTCTCTCCATGAGCCGTGGTTTAGTTCAGACCGGTCCCATCCTCTCTCTATGAGCCGTGGTTTAGCTCAGACCGGTCCCATGCTCTCTCCATGAGCCGTGGTTTAGTTCAGACCGGTCCCGTCCTCTCTCTATGAGCCGTGGTTTAGCTCAGACCGGTCCCATCCTCTCTCTATGAGCCGTGGTTTAGCTCGGACCGGTCCCATCCTCTCTCCATGAGCCGTGGTTTAGCTCAGACCAGTCCAATCCTCTCTCCATGAGCCGTGGTTTAGCTCGGACCGGTCCCATCCTCTCTCCATGAGCCGTGGTTTAGCTCAGACCGGGCGGGCTGAGTTTATAGGAAGGAGACCGTTACCGTTATGAGACGGAATGTGTTTGAGGCTGTAAACATTCTGATCTCTCCATCTCTGCTGCTGTAATGTGATGATAGCCTCCCCGTGTCTCCTCCCTCTGGCCTCCCGGGTCTCTCCGTCCTCTCATCAGGCTGCTGTTCCTGTTCCTGCGGGTATTTAAAGACCTTCAGACGGGATGTGGTACAGAGCGGATCCAGAAGACGGATACGAGTCTAATAAAGCAGGTGAGAGACCATCAGACAGCTGGGATGAGCAGAGGCTGTTTAACGAGCTGCTGGATCCACTGGTTCTGTTCTAAAGGCCCAGAGCAGCTGATCTGATGCTGCTGTGCTGCATGAGCCCGTCCTGTCAGAACACTGAGCACAGGAGAGCTGTTTATCAGCTGTTTATCAGCTGTTTATCAGCTGTTTATGAGCTGTTCTGCAGCCAGTCTGTCCAGCTGCAGGTAAACTGATCACAGAGAACTGAAGGTGGGAAACTAAACCAGTTATTGATCTGCAGAGCTGTGACGTGGCTGGAACCAGTACAGGCTATGTCCCGCCCCTTCCGGTGACGGGTTGATCACCAGGAAGCTCACATGTGATGATTTTGCAAGTCTTCAAAGACAAATTCCCTCCTCTTTATTGGACTTAAATATGAACGGTAGTCAACTGCGAGAGACAAATGTTTTTTTATCCTGTTTGAATTGCGTCGTGAATCTCACATGTGATGTTTGTACATTTAAAAGATGATTTTGCAAGTCAAGAAAGTCTCAGTTTGTTGAAGTGTCTTTTAGTTTAGTGTGAAACCGCTCAGTGAACTACATCTAGCTAACTAACTTAGCTTTATTACACGGCTGTGTTGAATACTCGATTCTGATTGGTCAATCACGGCTTTCTGCGGTCTGTTATTTCTGTATAGCAGACCGTTGCTATGTATAACAGACCGTTGCTATGTAGAACAGACCGTTGCTATGTAGAACAGACCGTTGCTATGTATAACAGACCGTTGCTATGGGCGCAGCTCTGATGTCGGACTCTGGCGGACCGTTTTTGCGTCAAAATATTGATTTCTTCAGTAAGTAGCCGTGTAATAATCAGGATAACGTACAGCGAGCCGGTCATTGTTGTGAAAGAATCCCCTTCAGGGCGATGCTGCATTGATTGCATTTTGATTTTTGCAATCAAAATATTGATTTCTTCAGTAAGTAGCCTGTAATAAGTGGGATAATGTACAGCTAGCGGGTCATTGTTGTGAAAGAATCCCCTTCAGGGCGATGCTGCATCGCCCTGAAGGGGATTCTTTCACAACAATGACCCGCTAGCTGTACTTTATCCCTTACATAGTTGATGTACAGGAGAATAAATATTTGAAAGCAGTAGAGAATGATTGAGAGCCTTACTACATTATATTCAATTATCGTTTTTCACCTGGCACCTGAATTTACATAAATAAATACAGCTACACCATTAATTGATGAATAAAAATTCACCAGAATGCAGGAAATGAAGTGTTTATGTGTTGAAATGAAATCAACGTCACCATGTAAAGAGCTTTGAGTGCTCAGAAGACTAGAAAGGAGATATATTAATGTCCTTAAAACCTTTTAAAATGTGTTGTTTCAGGCTCCAGTGGCGCTGGTTCTCCAGGATGGGCCCCTGGCCACGAATCAGCCTGGCACAACAACCCCCCCGGCCCGGGGAACAGTATCTGTGGAGGGCGCCGCCACAGCACCGTGTCCGACAGCGGCGACACCGGCATCGGCACATATTGCTCTGACAGCGTGGAAGGTAGGATGTCCTGTCTCTTTATTCTGCAGTGGTTGACTTGAAGGTCAGCAGTGTTGATGAGTGTTGTTCGGATGCATTTCACCGTCCAACATTCAGCGTTCACAAACAACACAACACAACACATCAAGCAAACTGTGGAAGAACATGTGATGGAGCACCGGTTCACACCAGATATGAGGCGTATGCATCACATTCACCAAAACACATTTCACTGTTTCTGTATTTTAGATGGAGAGAGGGTGAGGGATGTTGATTTAATGATGCCGATAAGCTGATTAGCGCTTCACATTCGCCCACAGCTGTAACCGTAAACCATGTGTATGTAGTTAACAAATACAGTACGGCTGCCAAAACACAGTTCATTATAAAAGAACTTCCATGTTAGTTTATCTGCAGAAAACTCCAACAACGGAGCTTTTACCAGTTTGTTTTGCATCTAGTTCTGCTAAAATTTGCACTGCACACAAATCTGACTTTTCCTGTTACTTGAAATAAGCTGAATGGAAGTTTGAAGGTGAATAAGAGCAACCGAGCTGACGTCACAGAGTGACCACATATAGTTGCTGGTGGGCAAAACACAGGAAGTGCCAATGACGATACTATGAAAACTCGCCCTGATTGGCCTTGAAACCCGATACAAGACCCCCTGCATTAAAATTACTTATTAGTATGAGATTAGTTTATTATTATCACTTATGAAATGGGTAGATCAGACATAACTGTGATTGGACATGGGGGACCAAGGACACTCCTGTTGGAGTTTAAGTTACCTGAGGCCTCTTGATGGTCGCTGCCAGACACTTTTTCCTTCGCAATTCCTCAACTGGCAAAATTAAATAATATTAAATAATATAAAACTGGAGATTTTTGGTCCCCTGACAGCTCTCCATTAAATAACATGTTGCTGGTTGCAAGCTAATGTTAGCGGTTAGCCCTCAGTCGGAAACATAACGGCAAAAGTTAGTACAATACTGCAGATATGTCCAATTCATGTCTATATTAATTTCAATGTTTATGTAAGGGATAATGTACAGCTAGCGGGTCATTGTAGTGAAAGAATCCCCTTCAGGGCGATGCAGCATCGCCCTGAAGGGGATTCTTTCACTACAATGACCTGCTAGCTGTACATTATCCCGCTTATTACACGGCTACTTACTGAAGAAATCAATATTTTGACGCAAAAACGGTCCGCCAGAGTCCGACATCAGAGCTGCACCCATAGCAACGGTCTGTTATACATAGCAACGGTCTGTTATACAGAATAACAGACCGCAGAACGCCGTGATTGACCAATCAGAATCGAGTATTCAACACAGCCGTGTAATAAATTTATTTATTGACTTGTGTTCTCTTTAACTCTTTATGCTCAGCACCTGGAGTTAATGTCTGATTTGTGCTATGTAAATACAGTTTGACTGATTGACTGTTGCTAATAGTATGCTCTCAGATAACAGAAACACAGTGATGTTCACTAATATGCTTCTGTTGATGATGATGATGTCTAAAATGATTCTTACAGACGACTCCAGTTCCAGTACCACGCCTCTGTCTTCCCAGCTGTTGTCCCAGCATCACGTGGGTCATGAAGACGGTGCCGTCCCCGTCGTCCAGGTCATGCTGTCTCCGTCCTCCTCACCCTACACCAGCTGTAGAAAGCCAGCCTCAGCCAGCAGCACCGGGCGCTGGAGCAGGTCGTGTCAGCTGCTCTCCCCAGCCGTGTCTCCTCTGGGTGCACCGAGCGGTCTGGACATGAAGGACCTTCAGCCTATCCGGAGATGGTCCTCTCTCACCAAGCTGTCATCTGATAAGAGCTCCCCCAGAACATCAGGCGATCAGTTCAGCCCAGATTCACACGGCTCCCTGGACAGAGGTCGTTTATACGGGTACAGAAAGGAACCCCTTGGTTCAAACGTGGACCTTTACCTCCCTTTATCCTCCTCCTTGCACTGCCACAGCCTGCTGCAGCGCTCACCAGGTGCCGGTCCCGGCTACCGATACAACCACAGCAGTAGAGCCAACGGTTTGGAGACGGACCTGTCCCTTTCCTCAGCTCGGTCCTCGTCGGTGAAACACAACAGTATGGACATGAACTACAGTGCTTTACCAGAAGCTAAACTGGCTCGGGGGGGTGCTCAGGTTTACGGCCTCAGCAGACCCACACAGGCAGACTCAGCACTGGGTCAGACTGATCGAGGCTCTCCCATTCAGCCTGCAGTTCGAACCCAGATGTGGCTGACTGAGCAGATGGAGTACCGGCCCAAAGTGGAGGGGGGGCTTCAACTGGGTCAGAACAGTGCTGCTGGAACAGAAGGCTGTGGGGGAGACGGGCCGCTGTCATGGCAACAGGCACGTCATCAGGAACCAGGACTGAACCAGGTGAGAGGAGCGTTATAATAATGACATGAGGACATAGAGGAAAGAAGAAGGGAAAGAGAGAGAGAGAGAGAGAGAGAGAGAGAGAGAGAGAGAGAGAGAGAGAGGAAAGGGACGAAGTAGTTATTGAAGGTTGGATGGACAGAAGGAGGTAAAGGATGGATGGAGGAGGTTTATGCTCAAATATCCAAATGTTAAACATCCACAATTCACCTGAATTTAAAGGTCCCATATCATGCTCATTTTCAGGTTCATACTTGTATTTTGTGTTTCAACTAGAACATGTTTACATACTTTAATGTTTTAAAAACAATTTTTTTTTTACTCATGCTGTCTGCTTGAATAAACCTGTATTTACCCTCCTGTCTGAAACGCTCCGTTTTAGTACATTTCAATGGAATTGCAACAGAATTGCGTTGCTAGGCAACAGCTTGGGTCCATGTTTACTTCCTGTCAGCTGATGTCATTCACATTCACTGCAACAGGAAGTAAACTGGGACACATTTAGATTGTTTACGTTTAAAACTGTGAAATGGTCTAAATATTGTAGATTTAAACCTGCTTTATAATATAAAAGCAATGAAAATGTCACTTTTTACAATATGGGACCTTTAAAGCAATGATTTAGTGCCATGTTAAAGCACCAATATGTAATATATTTACTGTAATAAGTCATAAAATGACCACGATATGTCATCAGAGATTAAGGAAACATGCTGAATTCGAATACTGGCTTCTCAGACAACAATGTTACAGTTAGTGTGTTCTCCTTAGAAACTTCCATTCCGGTCCAGAACGTCTGTTTTAGTTCTGGCCGGTGTGATCCGCCCACTGACCATTTCAACACCCTATTGCCACATATGAAACACTCAAACAGCCTTCTGCAGCCGTGGGAACAAGCTAACGAACCGGATCAACAGAGATAACGATAACGTTAGATTCTACCGAACTGAAAAGCCTCGGCTCATCTCTCTGTGGTCCGTGTGCAGCTGGTTATCAAGGCAGAGAGTGTTTGAGACACACAGACGGTGAAGTGATTCAGATTACTGCTGGCCAGAGGCTGGGGGGGGGGGGGAAACCCTCTACAGGGTTCATATCTTTGTCACCTTTTCACCCATGATGAGTTTGCATCCCTGGATCAGTATGATTCAAATACATAATTTATTTGGGCTATGTTTTGAAAATAGTTTTTAAAAGGTTTATTGAGCAAAGCCACAGATTTTATTACATTTTATACAATCAATTACTGATCATTAACATACTATAGGTTAAGAGAATTCCTTTATCCTTACAGGATGTGAATATAAGCATAAGATACTGATGTTATTACATAATGTCTGTGTGTGTGTGTGTTTGCAGATGCTGGTGGGGAGCTCCCTTCCTATCAACTCTCTGGTGAAGGTTAAAGAAGGGCTGCTGAGGCAGAGAGAGCTGGAGATAGATAGGTAACACTTAGAGCTGCTTTCACACTGTCTCATGTCTCTGTTCAGACCAAAGTGCCTCCTTTTAATCCTACTTTCAGTGTGCATGAACTCTGTTACTCCTTGTCCTCTATCTCACCTGTGTGATGTCTTTTTCAGGCCCTAATGTCTGTCCTCATCCTGTCTTCATATGAAGCTGTTAATAATGCTCTCACATATTTTACACATTATTAATGTAATATTATATAAACATTATTTATAGTTGATAATGTTTGTAAACAGGAAGTCATTCTGTGTTTCAGACAAAAGCAGCAGATCTTGCAGCTCCATGCCCGGATCAGAGAGAATGAGCTCCGAGCTCAGCAGGTCCTGCAGGCTCAGAGAGGCCACAGTCCAAATACTAAGGTAACACTTCATTCATTCATTTATAATGTGATAATCACATCTAGTATTTTCATAATACAAGTTCTGGTTGTCCACTAGGAGTCAGCGATGAGAACAGCATGGAAACAGCCGTCCGATAGGCTGTGCTGTGATGAAGAACTGGGGAGGAAGCTAGCCGTGGCTGAACTGGAGGTTCTCCAGATGAACGAGTTCTTCAAGCAAGTCACACAAAAATATACAGAAGACATCAGGAAACTGGAGGAAAAGGTACAGCAAAGACCGGACTCACGTTATTATCACATCACAAAATATTCATTAATGCAAAGAACCACAGCGACCACAGCACACAAGTAACGGCCTCGTTGTATTTACCAAACATGATGACTGATGAATGAATGTGGGTTTTATTTTATAACATTTGTATATCTGCATTTTATAATATGTTGAAATGAGTTAGTTACATTGAAGATGATCCTGTAGTGTGAACTCAATGTATTAGTTATATGTTGACAGATGAAGACGAGGGATCGCTACATCAGCAGTCTGAAGAAGAAGTGTCAGCGAGAGAGCGAACACAACCAAGAAAAACAGCAGCGCATAGAGATACTGGAGAAATACCTGTGTGACCTGCCGACGCTGGACGAGGTGCAGACCCAGGCCCAGCAGGTACACACACACACACATACACACACATACACAAACACACACACACACACACACATACTCAAACATACACACACACATAGTGTCTGCCAATGAAATATTTAGCGAGGACCGGATCAGGTGACCTCATAGCTACAGCCAGTATGTATATGTACTGTTTGTAATGCTTCATGGGTTAATGAAATGTAGTACACATGGACGATGTCTGTCTGTGTGTGTGTGTGTGTGTGTGTGTGTGTGTGTGTGTGTGTGTGTGTGTGTGTGTGTGTGTGTGTGTGTGTGTGTGTGCTCAGCAGGAGGAGGTCCAGCAGAAAGCCAAGGATCTGGAGAAAACAGCGTCTGGGTTACAGAAGAGCCTAGAAGAAGGATTCGCTCTGATGAAGGAGAAAGACCTCAGGATCCACCTGCAGGATAAGAGGGAGAAGGAGCTGATTGCATCTGTACAAAGGTACATAATCATGGGGGGGGGGGGGGGGGGGGGTAACAGGTGCAGAACCATAAAGTGACTCCATTTTACAGTTTAACACAGGTGATAATCCAGCTGAGTACATACAGTAGGTAAATTCCCCGTTTGTTTGCTCTGCTGAGCACCACGTTGTCCTGCTCTGTAATCCTCTCAGGAAGAAGCCTGTTCTTGACCAGGTACCAAATAATAATAATAATAATACACACAGGAAGCACAAAGTGTCTTCTCTGACAAGCAGTTCGACATGTTCTCCTGGAGAACTGCTCCTCCACGTTAAATGGAATTATTTTACCATCAGTTTGGTTTATAAAAATATCTCACATGTTTAATCTTCTTCAAAAGGCAGGTTTTCACATTAGTGCTGTAGAACAGAGGTTCTTATCAGAGCAGGGATCATTTATCATAACATCTATAGTCTTAGTGATGTGAAAGAAGAACACAAGAGGAATGTATTAGAAAGATATCAGACATGTATTCAACATATCTGCAGATTCTAACAGTTCTAGATTTGTTAGATTAGAACATAATCTATGAACTATTATAGATTTAAAAATTAAAATATTATTTGTTGAACTACAGTATGAAGCCTTCTTTTTATATCCTGATGATTTAAATGAATGACCCCGTGACAGAGTGCCGTGGCCCCCTGCGGGTCCCCAGACCTCACTTTGAGACTCACTGCTGTGGAAGATAATCCACATGGTTCATGGTGACCTAAAGAAATACTAACTTCTGCCAGTACTAACAGTAGCAGCAGGGCATGTGCCCTCTGCTGTGACTGCCAGGCTTTGAGCATGCATGTAGTTGCCCCCCCCCCCTCGGGGCTATCCACACATTGTAGAATAATAGAATATGCATGTCTTTAGACTGTGGGAGGAAACCTGAGCACCCTGAGAAAACCCACGCTAACCTGCATGTATTTAGACTGTGGGAGGAAACCTGAGCACCCTGAGAAAACCCACGCTAACCTGCATGTCTTTAGACTGTGGGAGGAAACCTGAGCACCCGGAGAAAACCCACGCTAACCTGCATGTCTTTAGACTGTGGGAGGAAACCTGAGCACCCGGAGAAAACCCACGCTAACCTGCATGTCTTTAGACTGTGGGAGGAAACCTGAGCACCCGGAGAAAACCCACGCTAACCTGCATGACTTTAGAATTTGGGAGGAAACCTGAGCACCCGGAGAAAACCCACGCTAACCTGCATGTCTTTAGACTGTGGGAGGCAAAGATGCTGTTCTCTTAGTCCTTTATTCAGGCTGAACAAACTCTTTCTTCTACATTAGATGACAAACGTGCTACTAACTTGCTCTTATCTGTCTCTCTGTCTGTCTGTCTCTCTGTCTCTCTGTCTGTCTGTCTGTCTGTCTGTCTGTCTGTCTCTCTGTCTCTCTGTCTCTGTCTGACCACCTGTCTCTCTGTCTCTCTGTGTGTCAGCCTGCAGCAGAAGGTCCAGTTCTGTCTGGATGACGGGGTGAGATTACCTGTTCAGGACCTGAAGCAGCTGGAGGTGGAAAACTCTCAACTTCTGGAGCAGCAGGACCACAGCAGCAGGGTAGCATCCTAAACACACACACACATGCACAAATACATGCACACGTACACAAATAAAATCCAAAATGCATTAACATGTTATCTGTGACCCCCCCCCCCCCCCCCAGCTGATTGAGCATCAGACAGAGCGGATTGAGAGGATGACCTTACAGCTAACGGTAAGGTCATCAACAACCTGCTGCTCATGTTGTTCAGACAGAATAAAGAAGTGGTTTATATATTATATATATATATATAAATAAAAAGCAACCAGCGCTGCTCAGCTACTGTACAGTAGAGTACTCAAGTTAAAGGACTATTTATTACTTTGTAATAACCAGTACTCAAAAGTAGTCTTCAAAACAGCTACTTGAGTGAGAGCTGAACACTGCTGCTCTTTACTGACATCGTTTCAACAGTAGATGGTATTTCTCAGGTGAATCAGTGAACGTACAGTATACCTGTATTTCTCAGGTGAATCAGTGAACGTACAGTATACCTGTATTTCTCAGGTGAATCAGTGAATGTACAGTATACCTGTATTTACAGGTCAGTCTGTGTCACATCATCATGTCTTTATTCTATAATTACTTTACCCAGTGACTGCTCCGGGTCAAAACAGTCACTGGACCAAACAAACCAAATATAACATTATAGTTGGTTTTAAGCTGCTCCTGGATCTGATCTGATCTGATCCGCTCCTCTCCTCAGCTCTACGGAGCCTTTCAGCCTCTTTCAGCTCATTGTTTTGGTTCATTCTCAGCTCTCTCATCAGCAGCGTTCTAACAACCTGTACACCTGTAGACCTGTAACACCTGTACACCTGTACACCTGTACACCTGTAGACCTGTACACCTGTACACCTGTACACCTGTAGACCTGTAGACCTGTAACACCTGTACACCTGTACACCTGTACACCTGTACACCTGTAACACCTGTACACCTGTACACCTGTACACCTGTAGACCTGTAACACCTGTACACCTGTACACCTGTACACCTGTACACCTGTACACCTGTAGACCTGTAGACCTGTACGCCTGTGCACCTGTCTTACCTGTCACATCTTCTACTCTGTTAGGCCACCAGTACAAGACTGCAGAAGAAGAGAGGCCTTCCTCATCAACAACAGGACAGCCTGGCCCCCCCACCCCGTGACGTCCCACAGGTATCACTGGTGTCTTCATGTCTGTCTCTATTGTAAATCTTCTGAGCTGATCAGCTGCTTCCTGACAGTTCTACTGACTGTGGTCAGGTTGTAACTCTCCTGAAGACATACAGTATGTATCACATATATAAAGCTGTAGTTCCTGCTGTGGAGTAGTGAACAGACCCGTTGTTACAGGCAGGTCCAAATGTTGAACTGTTAAACACCCACGGACCCCAAACCAGCGCCCCCCCCAGCTGTTTAAACAGCAGAGAGTACAGAATGAAACAGCTGGATTGAAAGATTGCTGAGTGTCAGAGTCAGATAAGAGCTGATCTACCATCTGATGCCTACTGTAACACCAGTCAGCGTGCACAGTAAACATCTACAGCAGCATGTCTGAAAACAGCTCCTGTCTCTCAACTCTGGATGTTCATAAAGCACCAAATGACCTTTTAAATCATATCTATTTCTTTATCTAGTCTCTGTTTCTCTCAATTGTTTCCCATTTCTGCATAAAAAGTTTCCCCCATATTTAGTTCTTTAGAAAAGCAATGATGCTCCTCCATCCATCCAATCCTCACCAGGGGTTGGAGGAGAAGCTCTTGGTGCTTGTGGTTATGTGGTTTTCACAGTCGTCACACGGTATATGAAGCTTTAGCTATAAACTCTCAGGGGTTTAAGAGGGATGTCCATTTTATACAACAGTCAGCATTGAGACTCATGTCTCAGAGTGGAGAAGTGATGAGTAGTTACACTGAGCCTCATGGTGATTCCTCTCCATCTCCTCCATAAAGACACAGAGAGATGTGGAGATATCAGATAGCTATATACTCCTATAAGAGCAGTGAGGTGTTCCCCTGAGAGATGACAGAAACTAAAATCTGTGCCTTTGTTTCCCACTGAGAAGCAGCAGCAGGTGGATGAAGGTTTGCTGCTGGTTCCTCCTCTGTCCCAGGTGGATGAAGGTTTGCTGCTGGTTCCTCCTCCGTCCCAGGTGGAGATGCCTGAAGTGGGCCGGCTGCTGAAGGAGATGTCTCTGTGTCTGCTGGACCTCCAGGCTCTCTGCAGCATCCTGGCCCAGAGAGCACAGGGGAAAGAGCCCAACCTGTCTCTGCTGCTGGGCATGAAGTGTATGTGCACACACACACACACACACACACACACACACACACACACACACACACACACACACACACACACACCAGGCTTTAAACATGATTAACAGAACTGCTGAAGTTACATCTCAACAGCACCAATAGTGAGGTATGATCTGTGATTGGCTCAGAGGGGCGTCTCAACGAATGATCACATTCTATGAGTTAAGTCCAGTTTACATGTTGACTTTATGTCCAAAGAACTGAACACTCAATAACTGGACTTCAATGAAGGACCTTTAATTTTTTGTTTCTGATATTCAGGATGGAATCAGATTTGTTTTCCTGTGATCACTGTAGAGTTAACAAAGTCCTCTCTGATGAGCACAGCTCTGACAAGGCTTATACAGTACGAATTAAGTGATTGATGATGTTGATTAGGCCCATTAGTTAAGCCTGACAGACCGGGTACCGGGTCCAAACGGGTCGTACCCTGTTACAAAGCTAAGATGATGTATTTATAGAACATATACTGGTCGGAGAAGCCGAGGTCTGTAAACTGTATGTTGTCCAAACTACGTCTTATTACGAAGTATTTTAACAATAAAGTCGTACAGAAATAAACTTCGTAAATATACGAACAAGTTGCGGTAAAAAGATCTTACAGGTTCAGGTTCAGGTTCAGGTGACTTTATTTGTACCCGTAGGTAGATTTGTTTTGCAGCAAAAATAGAGGATGGCATCCGTATTGACAATATATTAAGCAGTAGAGCACAGACAAAAGACAGACACACCAAAAACATGACAAAGAGTACTCAAAAGGCTTACTGGGATCATGACCCAGCAGAAAGAAGGCCACAAGAACAATATAGAAAATCACTGAAATATCAGGAGAAAAGACACAATAAAACGACAAAAGTATAAACTTTCCATAAATATGTGCAAATGTTGCTATGACTTATTTAGATGAACAATTGCAGCTGGAACAAAGCTGTTCCTGTAGCGCTTTGTTCTCCACCTTGGGACCCTAAACCTCCGACCAGATGGGAGAAGCTGGAACTCACCAGACAGAGGATGAGAGTCATCGTGTGAGATACAGCTGGCTATCCGCTGTAACTGCCTGGTATACAGGGACTCTAGACTCAGCTGTGATTCACCAATCAGCCGACTGGACCATTTAATAATCTGACTCAGTCTGTTTCTGTCCTTCAGAGTCATTTTGTCAAACCATGACACAAGAGAAAAGGATAAAACAGACTCAATAAAAGCACGATAAAATAAGGTCATCATGGTAATAAGGTCTACAAGATCCTGCTAGAAATTCTGAGCTTTCTAACGTACCTCAGCACAGCGACACAGCGTGAAACGAAGCCGTCAAACTTCACATTTTACCGTCACTCTCTGCTCACACTGACACTAATCTATGTTAATATATATAAATATTTCATCTATGTACTATCTCTCTACTCTGTCTTCTGTTAAAGGAACTAGTAAATACTGCTTAGTTACTGCAGGCAAACATTGGGCTGAAATCATAAAGCACAGAGTATTTTCAGTGTTAGTATTTAAACTAAACATCAGGTGTTACTCTACCTGTCTTACCCTCACTGACCTGACACACTGTGTATGTGTAACTGTAACTGTGTACTATCTGTTATCTGTCTTACCATCACTGACCTGACACACTGTGTGTTACCTGTCTTACCTGCAGCGCTGAGTGTCTCAGCAGAGGAGAGCGACAGCAGAGAGGTGGTGGAAGAAGAAGTCAGGTTGAAGCTGCTGGAAGTCGGCCAGCTCAGGAGAGACATCGATGATCTGAGGAGGAGCATCTCGGACCGATACGCTCAGTATATGGGGGACAGCTGTGTCTCCCAGTGACACCCAGCACCCTCTAACCCACTGTGGGGGGGTTCTGGGTTCTGACTCGGTTACTTCCAGATACTTCAAAGAAGAACTATATGAATTATAAGAACAATGCAGGCTGTCCTGGTAAAGCTCTGAGATCAGCTCATGTACTGTATGAAGGTGAGGCATGAGACATTATTACAGCTGCACTCAGGGTTCACACACCTTCTTCAACATCACATTCAAGGACTTTCCAGGCCCAATTCCCTCAAATTCAAGGAGCTATGCCACAGCGTAGTTTGAGACACGGATCAAGGTTAATTTATAATATTTAATAATGAGAACGAGCAGGCTTCACAGACAGAAGCTCACAGAGCTTTGTTACAGTGATGTTAATAATATAACAACTTCAAAGCACTTTCAATGACCCGTCTATTTATGTCTATTATCAAAAACTTTAAAGGCTGTGATTTTTTCCCCTGAAATTCATAAACTTTGCAGGATATCAAGGACCAGATGGAACCGTGTTTTTATACTGACGATGGATCAGATCATGTGTAACGTGACAGAGAGTTCACTCAGCCTGACGGAGGGTTTGATCTGCCAGATGTGTAAATAAGCTCCTATTTATCAGCACATTCACCATTACTTTAACTTTATAAGGTGACATGTCAGTGTTGTATTTACAGCTTGTTGCGCTGCCCCCAAAACCTCTTCATTTAATGGTTTAAATAAATACTAAACGTGTGTTATTGCTCAGCCTATAAACCTAAATAAGATTCATTCAAACTTAAAGGCATCTTCAGAGTGACTGTGGTGTCACTGATAGAATAAATAGGAATATTCACATTCACCTTCTAACACCCAGCCTCAGCTAGTGGACCTCGTGCACCTGAAACGCACATCAGACTTGTAGACGTTAGATAACAGTTAGATAAACTCTTTAAATGTCTTAATAAGCAATATGAAGCTGATTAAAGTCAACCAGAGGACGATAAGTAATTCACTAATGACTCATGAGGTGATACTCAGCTGTTAGAAAGAAAAACTATTCAGTTATTTCTACACTGATCACATGTATTTGGCATCATGTTGTGTATAATTTTATTATAATTTCTGTATTAATTTTTGACCTTCGGGTGAATGTTGCAGCCAAAGATGCTGAAAGAGCAAAGTGAACCAGCACGTGCACTTTTTGGTTGAGTTTGTCTTCTGTGGCAGGTCAGAGAATCAGTGAATCCCACAAACTAACTAACTGTCAGACATGTCTGTCTATTAATAGGTTTATATCATTTAAGTACTCATTAAGTAACCATGACAACCAAAACCAAAGGTCAGTTTGGGTTGTCATTGGTGTGTTCAGTCCATCTTCTTCCTCTCTATAAGATATTCTTCTAGTTTTCCTGCCAACGTCTCTGAATGCCAAAGCTACAGTATGTTTATTAACAGTTTATTAACAGTGATGTTCATAAATTGTATGTTTTTTTTGCAATATGGAGGTTTGCTCATATTTGTTCAGAAGGCAAATAAAATTATTTTTCTACACAATTTGTATGATTTCTTACAAGCTGATGTCAAAATAGTAATAGCAGTATATTTAATATGCTTTATGGCTCACAGGCAACGATTACCTGCAGCACAACAATTCACAGCGTGGCTCAGAGGAAACCTACCAATCGGAAGGTCGGCGGTTCGATCCCCGGCTCCTCCGGTCACATGACCAAGTGTCCTTGGAGGAAAGGACACTTGGTCATTTGAGGAGATATATAAATGCAAGTCCATTTACATTAACTGAGGGGAATCAAACATACTGATATTTATATATCAATATATACTGTTATTTGAATGTACTGGAAGATTTCCCTGAATGTAAACCAGAGGCAAACAGAACCAGTGAAACCAGTGATGAGGAAAGGATGGAACCCTAAATGGACAACAAGGTTAAGACATTCAAAGCAAAGGGAAGTAGATGAAAGGTGAACCACGTGATGTATATGTGGTATCACAGTTAGAGGAAAGATGAAGAATATGACCATTTCTCTGCGTTTTCTTAGCGTGATGTGAGGATGACAAGGAAGAAAAACATGTTTGGAAGATTGAATCAAAGGAGAAGAGTATGAACCCTGAACCCTTGAATTTCCCTCGGGATCAATAAAGTTACTATCTATCTATCTATCTATCTATCTATCTATCTATCTATCTATCTCCTACAAAATGACATTTCCGTACAATTAAACTGCATTCTCAGTTACGTTTGGAGGGAAACAGATTGTCTCCTGGATTACGGCCGCTGTTTTAAACACTTTTAAATGAGGTTAACATTGTAAATTGAAACAAAAAAAAATTCCACAGGTACTGTCCCTGACCTCCACTCGACACTGAAAAGACATGTCAGCCAAGACAGCCCAACAATGTCCCGAGCCTTCAGCCTCTCAGGGTGAATCTCATCAACCCCGGTGCCTTGCCACTGAGGAGCTTTTTGACTACCTCAGCAACCAAGGATATGGACAAGTCTTCCCCCGAGCCTTCAAACTCTGCCTCCTCTATGGAGGACGTGTTGGTCGGGTTGAGGAGTTCCTCAAAGTGCTCCTTCCACCGCTCGACGATATCCCCAGTCCGGGTCCACAGTTCTCCTCTCCTGCTGAACACAGCCTGAGTCAAGTCCTGCTTTGTCTTTCTGAGTCGTCTAACAGTTTTCCAGAACTTCCTTGAGGCCAACCTAAAGTCCTTCTCCATGGTCTCCCAGAACTCCTCCCACACCCGGGTTTTTGCTTTGACTACCGCCGCAGCTGCAGCCCTTCTGGTCAACCGGTACCTGTCAGCTGTCTCTGGGGACCCCCGGGCCAACCAAGCTCAAAAGGCCTCCTTCTTCAGCTTGACGGCCTCCTTCACCGCTGGTGTCCACCAACAGGTTCTTAGGTTGCCGCCACGACAGGCACCGACGACCTTCTGACCACAACTTGTGGCAGCCACTTCCACAATGGAGGCTCTGAACATGGTCCAATCTGATTCCATGTCCTCAGCCTCCCCTGGTTAGCGCGAGAAGTTCTTCCAGAGGTGGGAGTTGAAGACCTCGTGGACAGGGGCCTCAGTCAGACGTTCCCAGTTCACCCTCACTACACGTTTGGGTTTTTCCAGGTCTGTCCGGCAGCCTCCCCCGCCACCTGATCCAACTCACCACCAGGTGGTGATCAGTTGACAGCTCTGCTCCTCTCTTCACCTGAGTGTCCAAGACATACGGACGCAGATCTGATGATACGACCACAAAGTCGATCACTGATCGTTGGCCTAGGGTGTTCTGGTAAAAAAGTACACGGCCTAGGGTGTTCTGGTACCAAGTACACGGCCTAGGGTGTTCTGGTACCAAGTACACGGCCTAGGGTGTTCTGGTACCAAGTACACTGCCTAGGGTGTTCTGGTACCAAGTACACTGATGAAACACCCTATGCTCAAACATGGTGTTTGTTATGGTCAATCCATGACTAGCACAGAAGTCCAACAACAAAACACCACTCAGATCAGGCAGGCCGTTCCTCCCAATCACCCCCCTCCAGGTTTCCCCATTGTTGCCCACGTGAGAGTTGAAGTCCCAAAGCAGAACTATAGAGTCCACAGCCGGCGCCCTTTCCAGGACGCCAGCCAGAGACTCCAAGAAAGTTGGGCACTGCGAACTGCTGCCAGGATGACACTGTGGGCCCACCTCCCGCAGGGATAGGCAAAGGGCTCGGGTGCAATGGCAGCCGGGCAAAAGGCAAAGGTATGGATCTAGGCGTGCTGATCCCCGGCATCGCAGACTGGCTTTTGGAACGTGGAACATTACTTCTCTGGCGGGAAAGGAACCGGAGCTGGTGCCGGAGGTGGAGCGGTATCAACTAGATATAGTTGGGCTCACCTCCACGCATAGCTCTGATTCTGGAACCAAACTCCTGGAGAGGGGCTGGACTCTGTCCTTTTCCGGAGTTGGCAAGGGTGAGAGGCGCTGGGCAGGTGTGGGGATAATCACGAGTCCCCGGCTGATCACCGCTGTGTTGGAGTTCTCCCCGGAGAACAAGAGGGTCGCCTCTCTGCGGCTGCGAGTTGCTTAGAGGAAGTCTCTGACTGTTGTGTGAGCTTATGCAACAAACAGCAGTTTGGAGTACCCAACCTTCTTGGATCCTTCTTGGATCCTTCTTGGATTCTTCTTGGATCCTTCTTGGATTCTTCTTGGATTCTTCTTGGATCTTTCTTGGATCCTTCTTGAATTCTTCTTGGATTCTTCTTGGATCCTTCTTGAATTCTTCTTGGATTCTTCTTGGATCCTTCTTGGATTCTTCTTGGATCCTTCTTGGATTCTTCTTGGATCCTTCTTGGATCCTTCTTGGATTCTTTTTGGATTCTTCTTGGATCCTTCTTGGATTCTTCTTGGATCCTTCTTGGATCCTTGTTTGATTCTTCTTGGATTCTTCTTGGATCCTTCTTGGATTCTTCTTGGATCCTTCTTGGATTCTTCTTGGATCCTTCTTGGATCCTTCTTGGATTCTTCTTGGATCCTTCTTGGATTCTTGCATCCTGGCAGTGTGCATCGGAGTGCTAAAGCGCCTCTTTAAGCCCTTTTCAGTGATGATGATATTTTTCAGATCACCTTGGGTCAATTAGCCTCCAGGTCCACATTACACGGGGGTGCTTGAACCCTGTCATCAAGACATTTAATAAAAGAAAATATGATACTCCAAATGTATTACAAATAAACCAAATTGGAAGCAAACTTTATTTAAAGGCTGAATAGATTGCATGACTTGAATACATTGCCTATAAAGATGCACATCATATGTGTGAAGAGTTTAGAGACACAAACCAAGCACCAAGGAAACAGAAGAACAAAGACGTGTAAAGAAAGTGACCTGTGAATGCTGTAATGGTGTGAGGTCCCAGAGGGGTCCCAAAGGGGTCCCAAAGGGGTCCCAGAACAGATCAACAGAGCTGGGCACAATAATGGATTCACTGAACAGCACATGCCTGTGTCACAGAGGGGTTGAACTCTCAGTCCAGTTTAGAGTAGTACTGCAATACACTGGGAGGTGACTACATACTATGACCTACAATAAAAAAAAACAATACAGTACAGTATACAGCAACATATATTAAAAATGATTGCATTCAATTCCATCATATCGTACAAGTGTTATTGTGCCCAACCCTGTATATTCAACACACAGTGACATGCCAGAATCTGTTAGTGATGGAACGATGGCAGAACAACGGGTCAACATCTACCGTACCCTACAGTCACCACCGTAGAAACAGGATACGACACCAAGACCAGTTTGGAGGTCAATTACAACGTCCTCAAGGACAAGGAGGGTGTTAGCAAAGTCCATATTTAGAGCAGTGGGTGTCAACCTGGGGGTCACCACATCATTTCTGGGGGTCGCCAGACGGTTGTGGAGAAAAAAATAAAGTAACGTATGAACAACAGTATGACATATTTTAGACTGGGTAATAGCTTCACATCACATCACCGGGACCGGTGAGATCACTGACCTCAGAACAGATTTTATTGAGTGTGTTTGTGAGTCAGACTGAGTGCACATGAGCACAGTGGACAACGCCCAGGAGCTAACAGTTCAAACTAAACAAAACTGGAGGGTGGGGGGGGGGCACGAACACCAACCTGATTATTCTGGGGGGGTTAGGGTGGGGGGTCACAACTTATAAAGGTTGGGGAAAAACTGATCTAGAGGATGGAACAGAACATGTTCCCTTCAGCCTCAGATGGACATTCAGCATAGTGTTCAGTGTTTGATTGTTTCGCTAAATACAAGGACACCCTGATTTGGGATACTACACGGGTATATACTAGTAGGATACTACATGGGATATACTACTAGGGTACTACACGGGTATATACTACTAGGGTACTACATGGGTATATACTACTAGGGTACTACTATACGGGTGTTCACTGTAGACTACAGAGAAAGATTCAGCTCTTCAAGTACTTTACACTGGTCAACATGGACATCCATCCTCTAGAACTATGTTTCCTGATGTGGTTGTTAGACTCTAACACGACTCACATGACCGTCCACCGATCCGACTGCTCCGGTTTTAAATGGGTTTATAAACCTTTGAAAAGATGTAGTGGTGATGTATGTAACAGGCAAGATTTTACTGTATATTTCCATTTGATATTTATTTCACAGGGTTTTTTAATTTGATTGAACATCTCATGAAAGAGCACGGATGACCTCGCTGTCGTTCTCTACGACGACCTTCTCAGTTAACAGATTTATTCTCTGTTTCCCTGGCCTCTACTGGCCTCTACTGGCCTCTACTGGCCTCAATATCATCTCAACCAGATGAACAACTACAAACACATGTTCAACAATGAGTGGGCTCTTCCTCCCTGATGTCATCGTGGTGACGTCTACTTCACGTACAGCTTTGCTGACTATTTCCATTAATAAAACATTCAGAAAAAAAATTCGGCATCACTCCCTCCTCGACATATTTTACACCTCTGCTTCTTCAAATGATTACTTTTACCCCAAACCATTGCCACATGCCCAGACCAGACCCCCGGACCCCCAGACCCCCGGACCCCCGGACCCCCACCACCCCAAGAGGAAGAAGGGAAAACAGACGGTCTCTGCTCGTTCTCCCTCATCCCTCGGCTCGTCGTAGAATTCTTGGATTCAGTTCTTTGAGAGGGATTTCCCCAGCGCTCCTGAGGCTGAGCCTCTAGGAGGAGCAGTCCGTCTCAGGAGGCTTCGAAGGGGTTTCCTCTGAAGTCGTCTCACTGGAGATCCCAGTGTCTCCATTCTCTGCTCCATTGCTCAGAGACATCTTCTCCAGAGCTACAGGGGGACACAGAGTCAGATGTATCAGAAGGAATCGAGCAGAAAGCATCTCTCAGACACCACTACAGAGCTCTGTGGTGTCCGAGAGGGGGCACGGTTCCCCCCCGACTGGATCAAGGGAGGAACTACACTGTATGTAATTAGTGCTACGTGTCACTAAATGTGAGAATAAACCCTGGTGGTGTTTGGTTGGGTTGAACCTGCCTCTGCTCTGGACTCTGGACTCTGGAAGCAAACAGCAACCACAGGATGTTGTGATGGTACATACAGTATGTTGTACAAGTACAGTGTTGTGTTGTGTTGTGTTGTGTTGTGTTGTGTTGTGTTGTGTTGTGTTGTGTTGTGTTGTGTTGTGTTGTGTTGTGTTGTGTTGTGTTGTGTTTGTATCCTACTCAGTGTAGTTGCAGTTCATTAAGTCTATTCAAAATGTGTGACAGTAATCCCACCGTAATCTTATTTTTATTATTATTATTATTATGATCTATTTGCAGTCTTATAATACTAATAATGATCATAATCATTTATTTCTTTGTGACGCCAGAGAACATCAATATATATAATACATATAAATATACATATAAGAAGCATTAAAGTGCTGGTATGAGCTGCTGTTTCCCACATACAGTAGCTCCATGGAGCACTGATGATGCAGGATGACATCACCAAAGCTGTCCAATCAGTGAGCTTCCTGTCAGCCTGTAGAACTTCCTGTTTACTCCTCTGGTTCCTTTGTAAAAAGTCAGTGTGAACAGGACCCGGACCAGAACTAACATGGATCAATGGATCATTTCCCCCCCCCCCCCTTGGTCCGGACCACTTGAACCCAACTACAGGTGTGAAAGGACTCTCCACACCATCAGTACATCCTGACACAGCTCTCAGTCTACTCCTGGATCAAACACTGGGTCTGTTTCTGAGTTAGCATCATGATCATCTGACCTCAGTGTGTCTGTGTTTACTTTAAAGTAGCTCAGTCTGAGGTTCTGACTGTATTCACATCACTTCCTCTTGTTTCACTTCATTGTGTGTTGAATAACAATCATCTATTGAAACATGCAGCATGAGCAGTTAGTGCAGGAGGCTCATCGTGCATCATACAGTTAATCATTAATATAAGTCTGTAAATATTTCCCTCTGAAATGTTGTAAAGTATAATGTAGCATGAAATGCTGTATTGTCAGGGTGCTCCCATCATTATCAGCTCATATCGTTCTTAAAGGGATAGTTCAGGTGTTTCTCAGTGGGGTCGTATGAGGTACTTCTCCATAGAAGGTGTATTACTACAGTAGATGGTGTTCGGTACGAATAAAGCTAAAGCTAATGTTCAGGTTTAGGTGGGCTATAACAAATAAAGCTAATGTTTAGGTTTAGGTGGGCTATAACAAATAGAGCTAATGTTTAGGTTTAGGTGGGCTATAACAAATAAAGCTAATGTTTAGGTTTAGGTGGGCTATAACAAATAAAGCTAATGTTTAGGTTTTAGGTGGGCTATAACAAATAAAGCTAATGTTTAGGGTTTAGGTGGGCTATAACAAATAAAGCTAATGTTTAGGTTTTAGGTGGGCTATAACAAATAAAGCTAATGTTTAGGTTTTAGGTGGGCTAATCAAATAAAGCTAATGTTTAGGTTTAGGTGGGCTATAACAAATAAAGCTAATGTTTAGGTTTAGGTGGGCTATAACAAATAAAGCTAATGTTTAGGTTTAGGTGGGCTATAACAAATAAAGCTAATGTTTAGGTTTTAGGTGGGCTATAACAAATAAAGCTAATGTTTAGGTTTTAGGTGGGCTATAACAAATAAAGCTAATGTTTAGGTTTTAGGTGGGCTATAACAAATAAAGCTAATGTTTAGGTTTTAGGTGGGCTATAACAAATAAAGCTAATGTTTAGGTTTAGGTGGGCTATAACAAATAGAGCTAATGTTTAGGTTTAGGTGGGCTATAACAAATAAAGCTAATGTTTAGGTTTTAGGTGGGCTATAACAAATAAAGCTAATGTTTAGGTTTAGGTGGGCTATAACAAATAGAGCTAATGTTTAGGTTTAGGTGGGCTATAACAAATAAAGCTAATGTTTAGGTTTAGGTGGGCTAATCAAATAAAGCTAATGTTTAGGTTTAGGTGGGCTATAACAAATAAAGCTAATGTTTAGGTTTAGATGGGCTATAACAAATAAAGCTAATGTTTAGGTTTAGGTGGGCTATAACAAATAAAGCTAATGTTTAGGTTTAGATGGGCTATAACAAATAAAGCTAATGTTTAGGTTTAGATGGGCTATAACAAATAACGCTAATGTTTAGGTTTAGGTGGGCTATAACAAATAAAGCTAATGTTCAGGTTTAGGTGGGCTATAACAAATAAAGCTAATGTTCAGGTTTAGGTGGGCTATAACAAATAAAGCTAATGTTTAGGTTTAGGTGGGCTATAACAAATAAAGCTAATGTTTAGGTTTAGATGGGCTATAACAAATAAAGCTAATGTTCAGGTTTAGGTGGGCTATAACAAATAAAGCTAATGTTTAGGTTTAGGTGGGCTATAACAAATAAAGCTAATGTTTAGGTTTAGGTATTTTTTGGCCTATAACAAATAAAGCTAATGTTTAGGTTTAGATGGGCTATAACAAATAAAGCTAATGTTAAGGTTTAGGTGGGCTATAACAAATAAAGCTAATGTTTAGGTTTAGGTGGGCTATAACAAATAAAGCTAATGTTTAGGTTTAGGTGGGTTATAACAAATAAAGCTAATGTTAAGGTTTTAGGTGGGCTATAACAAATAAAGCTAATGTTTAGGTTTAGGTGGGCTATAACAAATAAAGCTAATGTTTAGGTTTAGGTGGGCTATAACAAATAAAGCTAATGTTTAGGTTTAGGTGGGCTATAACAAATAAAGCTAATGTTTAGGTTTAGGTGGGCTATAACAAATAAAGCTAATGTTCAGGTTTAGGTGGGCTATAACAAATAAAGCTAATGTTTAGGTTTAGGTGGGCTATAACAAATAAAGCTAATGTTTAGGTTTAGGTGGGCTATACAAATAAAGCTAATGTTTAGGTGGGTTATAACAAATAAAGCTAATGTTTAGGTTTAGGTGGGCTATAACAAATAAAGCTAATGTTTAGGTTTAGGTGGGCTATACAAATAAAGCTAATGTTTAGGTGGGTTATAACAAATAAAGCTAATGTTTAGGTTTAGGTGGGTTATAACAAATAAAGCTAATGTTTAGGTTTAGATGGGCTATAACAAATAAAGCTAATGTTTAGGTTTAGGTGGGCTATAACAAATAAAGCTAATGTTTAGGTTTAGGTGGGCTATAACAAATAAAGCTAATGTTTAGGTTTAGGTGGGCTATACAAATAAAGCTAATGTTTAGGTTTAGGTGGGCTATAACAAATAAAGCTAATGTTCAGGTTTAGGTGGGCTATAACAAATAAAGCTAATGTTCAGGTTTAGGTGGGCTATAACAAATAAAGCTAATGTTCAGGTTTAGGTGGGCTATAACAAATAAAGCTAATGTTCAGGTTTTAGGTGGGCTATAACAAATAAAGCTAATGTTCAGGTTTAGGTGGGCTATAACAAATAAAGCTAATGTTTAGGTTTAGGTGGGCTATAACAAATAAAGCTAATGTTTAGGTTTTAGGTGGGCTATAACAAATAAAGCTAATGTTTAGGTTTAGGTGGGTTATAACAAATAAAGCTAATGTTTAGGTTTAGATGGGCTATAACAAATAAAGCTAATGTTTAGGTTTAGATGGGCTATAACAAATAACGCTAATGTTTAGGTTTTAGATGGGCTATAACAAATAAAGCTAATGTTTAGGTTTAGGTGGGCTATAACAAATAAAGCTAATGTTCAGGTTTAGGTGGGTTATAACAAATAAAGCTAATGTTAAGGTTTTAGGTGGGCTATAACAAATAAAGCTAATGTTTAGGTTTAGGTGGGTTATAACAAATAAAGCTAATGTTTAGGTTTAGATGGGCTATAACAAATAAAGCTAATGTTTAGGTTTAGGTGGGTTATAACAAATAAAGCTAATGTTTAGGTTTAGGTGGGTTATAACAAATAAAGCTAATGTTCAGGTTTAGGTGGGTTATAACAAATAGAGCTAATGTTCTTTCCACTGAGAAAGATGAGGACATGCTCACAGCTGAAACTCACCCTGCAGTGATGCCGAGCTGTGGCTGGGCGGCGCCGTGCTGCTGTCGTCCAGCTCATCCAGGTAGAGTCGGTAACGATGGCCGCTGTCGTCTTCATACTCCACGTTCTCATCATCACTGTCCACCTCCGGAGCCACGTACACCACCTCAAACTCAATCTGTCCTCGCTGGGACATCGGACACATCGGACACATCAGACAGCAGCAGTGAGTACTGAGTTAGTTACTATCTATCTACAGTATCTATCTATCTCTCTATCTATCCATCTATCTGAGTAGAGAGTGGTAGAGAGGATGTGGATGTTGATGCCTTGCTCACCTGCTGAGACAGAATGGTGACGGCCTCCTTGTGTTTGGCATCTCGCAGATTGATGCTGTTGACGGCCAGGATGGCGTCTCCCACATGAAGCCCTCCACATCTGTCTGCAGGCTGACTGGGATGGATCTCGGAGATGAGAATGGGAACGCCGTGCTCCTTCCCACCCTGATGACACAACACACACACAACAGCTGAGGACTCTGTTTAGTGATTGGATGATGTCACTGCCAACTCTCCTGTTTAGGTTTCATATCACGGAGTGAACATGGAAACACTCAGATAGGACTTTCTCTTCTTTACATACGTGATCACATGCTGAACAGCACTACCACAGATTGCTTTACTTTAGTTCATCTCACATTCAACAGCTCTAAAAGTGCTTTCAGACCGGCTCCGACCCGTCCCGACCCGTCCCGCTGTCCTCCCAGAACCACTGAACTATCGTCATGCAGCTGAAGAGCAGTATGTCTTACTCATTCAGATCAGAAAGCTCTTCATTGGTCAAGAAGACAGCAGGACTATTGTTATTTATCTTTATTAATGTGTTTGTCCACTGCTGGTGCGGAGGGGATTACTCCCTCTGTGTGCTTTCTGTGGTTGCCATGGTTACATGGCAACCACATCACAGTAATCCCGCAGCGGTCATACAGTTCTCTCACCTCCAGCTTGTGGTTGAGCTGGAACACCGTCTGGGTGTATATATATATATATATATATATATATATATACACACAGTATACACATCACTAACAGTCTAACAGTCCTTCATCAGCTGCTCAGAGGGCGTCAGAGGTCAGAGGTCAGAGGTCAGAGGTCAGAAGATTAGAACAGTCTCAGACAGACATGATCTGTATGGAGCAGTTACTGGAATATTCAGAAGGATCTCTTCACAGTGAATAGGAGAATATTGGGACAGTTTGTTCATCTTTACACTTGAAGTTAGCAGGTTTTTATTCCGCCGTGTGGCCGTGTGGACGTGTTGTCAGCAGGCTGTGAGGAACAGAAAGGTCTTACTGTGATGGAGATGCCGAGCCCCTCGTTATCATCTTTGACCAGAACCACCTTTCTGATCGGACCCACTCCCTGGCTTTTCTTCAACAGGTCCGGCTCCTGGAATTACATCAACACATTGAGCTGTGTGTAAAGGTCTGAACAGTTCCAGCTGCTGTGCTGTGGTGTTACACTCACGTGTCCCACGGGAGAGGGGAGCGGCTTCTTCGGATCGTTTCGCCCCCTGCAGGCTCGGATCACCGTCTTATGGCGGTGGAGGTGAATCTCTGCCTCCAGCTGGTTCCACAGCTTATCGTGTGCGGGTCCTTTCATGTCCCGGCCCAGTAACTGGATCTGCTGCACCCTGGAACACAGATCACAGGATCAGGATCAAGATCAGGATCAGGATCAGGATCAGGATCAGGCCCCCCATGTTGTACTTTATATAATTATGTGCTGCTTTTTTATCTATAGATCATTTAAATAATAATATTCAACATTACTTATGTATTTTCATCAACACACCTGAGAAATAACAATCATAGCTTTTGTCTAATTACACTACAGTCCAGGATCTGTCAGACATCTGAACCCCGTGTCGAGGCTTGTTGGTGTGTCGGGGGGGAAACAGACACTTCAACCTGCAGTTAACACATCTTTAAATGGCTCCTCCCAGTCTGTGGCTAACACTCAGCAGATTGAGTATGGTGTCCAACACTGTACCAGAGTTTGAGAAGCATGCACACATGTAGAACACATGCAGGTGTGCACATGATCCCCCCCCCTTTGTTAATAACACCCTCTGTAGTCTCTCCTGAGCTCCAGCTCCTCACCTGCCGGCCAGCTCCTTGTCCAGGTATTTGGCAGCCAGTCTGGCTCCGTAGACCTCGGCCTGCAGAACGGCCATGTGTCTACGAAGAGCCTCGTTCTCCTTCTTAAACAGCCTCACTTCTGCCTCCAGCCTGGCCTCCGCTAACTTCTCCTTCTTACTGACCTCCAGCTCGTGTTCCTAGAACAAGCACATCACATGTGAACACATGTGAACACCGCAACGCACCACAACAACACAGCACAACACAACACAACAACACAGCACAACACAACACAACAGCACAACACAACACAACAACACAGCACAACGCACAACAACACAACACAACACAACACAACACAACACAACACAACACACAACAACACAACACACAACACAACACAACACAACGAGCACATCCTGTTCATCTCTAGCAGCTGAATACAGTACCACTTATTTATTATAATTCATTTAATGATATAGTATATGCTCATAAAAGTTATAAGTTATATATTACTCACTGATATTCACATTATGGTGGAATGTTTTCCTGTGATTAAACATATTACTGACACACTTCTATTACTGTGATAATGACACTTCAAGGTCAGTATCAGGCTTCAGCAGTTGGAAAAGACAGAATAGATTAACAGAGGATTTCCAGTAAATACCAGGATGTCAGTTTATGAAGCCTTCGTTCAGACTCCATTTATCTGTGTTTACAATTTCAGTTCAAGCTAAAAGGTATTAAAGATGTTAAAGCTGATGTTTTATCCGAGAGGGAGTTCAACTAGCAATAAACACAATTACATATTATAGCTATTAAGTTCTTATGGAGAACGTGTTGGCATGTCTACACCGTACACATCCAGCATGATTAGTATTCATCTGGAGTCTTTCATTTTGCAGACAGAAACATAAGTATGTAGAGAGAGAAGTTATAAATAAGTCCGATATTCACACCCCTTGTAGCTCTGTTTTTGGTCTCCACTAACTCCTGAGAGAGATATCTGCTAAACGCTCCACTATGTTCACCAGCTATTCACACGGTGTCTGCTGTTGTGTGCTGAGCAGGTAGTGTACAGCGGGTTTATCAGAGCCTGGTTCTGGGTCTGGAACTGAAGATCTGAGAGCGCTGAGAGTGACCCGAACCAACGAACTCCGTGGAGCCAAATAAGCTCTTTACCAGCTTTGTTTCCTGGGAAGTTTGGGCGTTTTTAGGGTGACGAGACGCTTCGTTTCCACCAGCCAGGCGGCCCGTAACATTAGAGACAGAAACCTGAGACAGCCTTTCCATTCTACTACAACGCCGTCGTTTCAGGTGTGAAAAAGGCATCAATGTTGATAAACGTGGTATTTCATAAAGTCTCTTGATCTCAGCATGCCGTTGTGTAAAACAGCTCTTACTGCCTGTTCATCGTCACCCTCTGTGGCCACTTCACTGTATCATATGCATCTCCAGTCTATAGATATCTATCTTTATCTTATATTTATAACTATGTGCGTGTCTTTTCAGCTTTTTTATGGACGATAATATCGTATATCGTCAGTCGGGGAATTTCAATATCACCACCCAACCCTAGTGCAGGCTCCCCCCCCCCCACCTCACCTCACCTCACCTCACCCCACCCTGGTTGAAGATTGTTGACTTCCTCTATATATGAAGTCTCATTGTTGCGCAAACACAGCATGATAATGGATTTTAAAAAACGTTGCATATCAGATGCATTGACTGAAGCCAGAAGCTTGTGGCTGTGAGGGGACGGTGCTTTGTCTGCTTCCTCTCACTAGTCTCCACAGAAATATGTAGGTTCATTAATAACATGTAGGTTCATTAATAACTGTGAAACTGTCTGTAGATGAGGATGGGAGCGTGGATTTTATACTAACTCTCATTTAATGGTAGTTGTAGTTCTGTTTGATGGATCCCACCTACAGTATGTTTTATATGGACTACTGAATACCTAATAATAATAGTAGGAAGACAGACAGACTTCATATCTCAGGCCTGTATGTATCAGTGAATCACTAGTTGTGTCCCGTGTAGCTTCACAATCTCTATTCAATCCAAACTATTTATTTTAAAATACACCCGTACACAAACTTACCATGTCTTCCAGTGTTGATGCAGGCTTCAGGAGATAAGAGGCAGAGGACGAACAGAGAGAGGTCATAGATGAGAGAATAGATAGTGCTGTCAGCAGCAGCAGCAGCAGCCTACACCGCCCCCCCCCCCCCGCAGGCTCCATAACATGTAGTTTCAGGCTTCACATCCATTTTCCTCTGACTTCCATGTGTAACTTCACTTATTACACTAATTAAGCTATGAGCTCACACCTTCTCCAGGAGAGGAACAGAAGTGTATGATGCTGTTTAACTTGTGTTTACACACTCCCTCTCTTCCTCTATCTATCCTGTCTCTATCATATAAAGGCCAAATTAAAATAACAGTACACCTGTATTTCTTCGGTACCTACCAGTCTGTCTTTGATGGAGTCGGAGTCCTCAGTCTGGCCTTGTTTGGCATGAAGCTGCAGCTG
>CAKAOJ020000489.1:32500-107500 GCA_916701645.2 Sebastolobus alascanus
TGAAGCTGCTCCATCAGGCTGCTCCATGAAGCTGCTCCATGAGGCTGCTCCGTGAGGGCTGCTCCATGAGGGCTGCTCCGTGAGGGGCTGCTCCGTGAGGCTGCTCCGTGAGGCTGCTCCATGAGGCTGCTCCATGAGGGCTGCTCCGTGAGGCTGCTCCGTGAGGCTGCTCCGTGAGGCTGCTCCGTGAGGCTGCTCCGTGAGGCTGCTCCATGAGGCTGCTCCGTGAGGGGCTGCTCCGTGAGGCTGCTCCGTGAGGCTGCTCCGTGAGGCTGCTCCATGAGGGCTGCTCCGTGAGGCTGCTCCGTGAGGGGCTGCTCCGTGAGGCTGCTCCGTGAAGCTGCTCCGTGAAGCTGCTCCGTGAGGCTGCTCCATGAAGCTGCTCCGTGAGGCTGCTCCATCTGTAGCTTGTGAGTCCAGCAGAAACTCTCTAACTCTTATTCTGCCATCGTCCCCATGCACAGTATTTATGGAAAGACATTAAAGCTTCATAACTAATAAAACTAAATCTTGGACTTTAAAAAAATATGTTTATAAAATGTAGTGTAGTAGTGTCAGCCTATAAATGACCTGTGGAGGGCAGCAGGACGCCTCTGCTGCCTGGAGTCTGCCGCTAATATTCACCAGAAGAAGAATAGGTGCTGCTGCCCGCGCTGTACGAGCTCAGTCCGCCTCTTAACACCGGGACTAACCGGGTCTCTACCGGGTCTCTACCGGGACTAACCGGGTCTCTACCGGGTCTCTACCGGGACTAACCGGGACTCTACCGGGAGGGAGAGGGAGCAGCGCTACGGAAACATGTTTTAAAGACATTGTAAGATCCGGTATGTGAATCTTTCTTTTTATATTAACGCTAGAAGAGACTAACTTTAACGGTTAGAGTCGGTTAACTGACTCATTCTGCAGCTGATCACCGGCTGTGCTAATTAAGACCTGCTCTGCACCTGCAGTGTTATTACCGACAGGTCACCAGGTGTGCAGGTCTCACCAGGTGTCACCAGGTATCAGGATGTTTGGAGTCTCTGCACTGTGAGCAGCTTCCAGATGATGTTTAAAGTGGCAGTATGCAACATTTTTTTGGCATAATTTGGCAAACATCCCATAATAACCTTTCAGCATATTGTAATTCAAGTGTTCTGAGAGAAAACTAGACTTCTGCTCCTCCTCATGGCTCTGTTTTCAGGCTTTAGAAAATCTAGCCCGTGACGGCAGACTTTGACCAATCACAGGTCATTTCAGAGAGAGAGAGCGTTCCTATTGGCTGTGCTCCGGTCATGTGACCAGAACTTGGCTTCCTTCAACAGATTTTACAATGGCGGCCGCATCACAAACTTTCTCATTTTACAGCTAAACCGTAACTACAAGATGATTCTGAGAACATTTGAGGAGAGAAATAGTCATTACAGTAACAGAATATTGATTCATATTTGATCAGCGCTGCCTAGTTTGACCGTTTGGTCGGAGTTCAGAGTGATTGACAGCCGGCTCTCATAGACTGCAGCTGGGCAGCGGACCTTGTTTTCCTCCGGTAAGTGAAATCCTTCAGATGCCGTTAGGAGCACCGGAGGACACAGTAGGACACAGAGGAACAGGATTTAACTCAGGTTACCTGTTTCATGTACTACTGTCACCATATAGCGGCCGTTTAATAAAAATAACTTTTTTAAATCATATTTGCGCGGATCTCACATACTGCAGCTTTAAGTCCCTGCAGAAGGAGACGTCTACATATTTATAACAAGAATAAATCTGCTCATTTAACTCCTTTATTTAGAACATTTGTATGAAATGTCGAACCTTGTTAATGTCTCTTCTCCCAGAGGTTCTGTTTGGTTCGGTTCGGTTCGGATCATGTTGATGAGCCCGGATCAGGAGGCCCTGATCGGCCGGGTGTTTGGATCCTACCTGATGGAGCATCATCGTGAGGACATCCTGCAGCTGAGTGCAGACACTGATGGAGACACTCACCGGCCGGTCCTGGTTAACGCCATGACTCTGTTTGAAGCCAACATGGAGGTAAGGTCAACACAATCTACTGCAGTCACAAGAAATAATAATAGTAATAATAAACTTTATTTGTATAGCACTTTTCCAAACAGTTACAAAGTGCTTTACATAAGTTACAATAGTGCAAACATCAAGATAAAAACAATACAGAATAACAAATAAAATGTTGAACATAAGACTTAAAAAAAGGGATTGTTGTAAAAGTAGGTTTTGAGGTGTGATTTAAGCTGATGGGTCAACAGAATTCAGTCAGGTGATACGGTTCAGACCTGTATGATATTAAAAGGTAGCTATATATAATGTGTAATCACATGTAAAATAATCAGGTTGATGTTTAATGAACTGTGTTCCACTATCATGAATTACATCACACACAAATCTTCAAATATTTAACAGAAAACTTCCAATAACTGAAGTTCTATTTTACTTGGACTCATTCATTTAGACAACTAAAATACACAGTATGATCTTATCTTATCACATATATCCATGTATAAATATATAGATATGTATAAATCTAGTGCTGTAGTTTGGTCATTTTGAGAATAAGACTTGATTTGGGGCACACTGACACACTGACAGCTGTTGTTGCCTGTTGGGCTGCAGTTTGCCATGTTATGATCTGAGCATATTGTTTTATGCTAAATGCAGAACCTGTGAGGGTTTCTGGACAATATTTTTCTTGACTTTTTTCGGATATTTTTTTTTTTTTTACATTTCTCAGACTTTTTTTAGGGACATTTTTTTTTACATTTTTTTTTACATTTTTCAAATTTTTTCGACATTCTTTTAATTTTTGTCTTTTTTCCTTTTTTTTTTACATTTTTCGAACATTTTCAAATTTTTTTTTTTTTTACATTTTTCAAACTTTTTTTTTGTTATTTTTCAGACTTTTGTTATTTTGACATTTTTCGAACTTTTTTTTACATTTTTGGACCTTTTTTTTTTTTTTTTTTTTTTTTTTTATACATTTTTCAGACTTTTTGGGGGGCCAATTTTCAAATATTTTTTTTTATTTCTTTCTTGGGAAATTTTTTTACATAAGTAAGACTTTTTCAAAAAAAAATTTTTAACATATTTTGGACATTTTTCAATTTTTTTCGGCATTCTTTGAACATATTTTTCTTTTCTTTTTTTTTACATTTTTCGACATTTTTTTTTTTTTTTACATTTTTCAGACTTTGGGGACATTTTTGAAATTTTTTTTTACTTTTGTTTTTTTTACATTTTTCAAAGTTTTTTTTTTTTTTTACATGTTTCAGACATCTTTTTTTTTTTTTTACATTTTTGGGACATTTTTCATTTTTTTTATTACATTTTTCAGACATTTTTTTTTTTTTACATTTTTGGGACATTTTTCATTTTTTTTTATTACATTTTTCAGACTTTAAAAAATATTTTTCAGACTTTTTTTGGACATTATTGTGGACATTTTTTTTTTTACATTTTTCGAACTTTTTTTGGACATTATTGTGGACATTTTTTTTTTTACATTTTTCGAACTTTTTTTTACATTTTTCGAACTTTTTTTTTTCATTTTTCGACATTTTTTTTTTTTTTTACATTTTTCAGACTTTTTGGGGGGCCAATTTTCAAATATTTTTTTCGGCATTCTTTGAACATTTTTTTTTTTTTTTTTTAACATTTTTTGACATTTTTTTTTTTTGGACATTTTTCATACTTAGGGGACATTTTCAAACTTTTTTTTTAGGGACATTTTTCAAAGTTTTTTTTTTTTTTACATGTTTCAGACATATTTTTTTTTTTTTTACATTTTTCATTTTTGTTTTTTACATTTTTCAGACTTCTAAAAAAATATTTTTCAGACTGTTTTTGGACATTATTTTGGAAATTTTTTTGGGACATTTTTCGAACTTTTTTTTTTTTTTTACATTTGAGGGTTTCTGGACAATATCTGTCATTGTTTTGTGTTGTTAACAGATTTACAATAATATATATATACATACATTTACATAAAGCAGCATATTTGTCCACTCCCATGTTGATAAGAGTATTAAATACTTGACTAATCTCCCTTTAAGGAACATTTAGAACAGATAAAAAATGTGAGATTAATTTGCGATTCACAGGATTAACTATGGACAATCATGTGATTAAATATTTTATTTGATTAACAGCCGTAATTAATAGTGAAACTATTTATACTGCACAGTAAAAGTCCTTCATTCAATGATTTCCTTGAAGTGATCAGAGGTTTTATCAGCACAGTGTCCTTTAACACCAGGACAGCGCTGATTGCCCAGTAACTCCTCATCAGTCTCCATCTATTTACCATATTGTGACAACAGGTTGTGTTTCCGTAGCATCAGTCGATACGCAGCATCGAACCCTAACCCACCCCCCCCACCCCCCCACACACACAGATTATATTATAACAGGTAGAACCTGCATTAAACTGCTGTACTCTTAGCAGTGTTAAATGGAATATTTTCATATATCTATTTTCAGGCTTTAGTGCCTGCCAGACTCTGTTAACATATTAACATATTTAACAGATGTGGGTTCCCTGTTATACAGATGTTGTTCCTAAATTACAACGTATGACTTTGTATGACTCCTAAAGAAAGATAACTATAAAAGGTCTTCTGAGAACTAAGATGTGTAACGTTACTGTTTTCCATATTTATAGTATTCTCTGGTATCTCTACTGTGCCACAGGTTGGTGATTATTTCAACGCCTATCCCAACGATGTCCTGGCTATATTTGATAAAGTGTTAAACAGAACAGCCCTGGAGTTATCAGAGAGTTCCTCCTCCGAGGACCACGGAGGACGAAGGACAACAGAGAGTCTGAGACACACTCTTCATGCCCGTATTACAGGTCAGACACCCAGCAGGGAATGATGCTCAGATGTTTCCAGATGTTACAATCAGGTTTATTTTCCAAGTTCAACCATACAAGGACTCTGACTCTGGATTTATGCATCTCTCTTGATGTACTTACACAGAATAGAATTATCAGCTAGAGACCAGGACAACAAAGCTGGACAGATAAAGAAAGGTCTGTTATTCACACAAGTAGTGAAAAAATAGGTGTATATATAACTATTATATAAATATATATATAAAAGCACCACTGACCAACAATAAAATCATAAAGTATACAAGTCAAGTGTTCTGTTAATTGTAAACAATACAAATAGTGTAAATAAACAGTGAATGGACTGGATGGTTCTGTTCAGTATGTTCATGTAAAGATGACTACATACTGTATGTACAGTGAGTAGGAAGACAGTGACAGATGATATGTACATATTAGATTAAAGACTGTAAGAATGTATAACAGTGACGGTGTCTGACTGAAGCAGCAGCTCGTCCATCTAGTTGGTCAGAGAGCCGACGTTCACCACATGAATTCTTCCTGCAACTAAAAGCTCTGAAAAACTGTGAAACAGTGAAAGAGATGTTGCTCAGAGCTTAACTTCCTCCTCTGCCCTTAAATATCATAAGTAATAATGTATTCCTGTATACATGACCAGCTGGTAGCTGCTGGTTCTGATGGAGAAAGCTTGATGTGTCGGATCCTGTGCAGGATTCTGACGGTCCAGTTGTGACGGTATCATAGAAAGTGCCATTAAGATGCAGGTTATTCACAGTTAGATTCAAGGTGAAGCCAAACATCAGCTCATACAGACAAGAACAGAACAAAAGCACATTTTAAATGACAACATGAATTATTAAGAAAATCTTCTAAAATTATCTGAGTAGTTGTGACGTGAATGACGTACAACAAAGGTCAAAGGTCGACCTGGGGCGTTGTACTTGTACTACACGGTGTACATGCACACTATATAACAGCTGGGTGTGATGTAGACATGGTAAATATAAGTTAGTGTTTTTAGAGGTTGTTTAGTGAAGTGTTAATGAGTTAATGAGTTAAACTGTGTGTCCAGGTCTGCCAGTGTGTCCAGAGCTGACCAGAGACACAATCCCCAGGTCCAGAGATGTAGGACACTTCCTGTCCGTCACCGGTACCGTCATACGCACCAGTGTTGCCAAGGTAACCGCATGAAACACTCCGTTGTATTGAATGCTGATTGTCACACCACTTCACCTCTAACATTTAGTCCTCTCTAATCCATCAGTGATTCATGATAATTCAGTGTAAATGATTAATAACTCATTTATTAATCAGCAGCATCGATGTGATCCTGGTTGTTGAGTTGTTGCTACTCAAACATGATTGATAATAATGATAATAATGATGTCAGACCGGTGATGACTAGTTGGTTACATGTGAAGAGCAACAGCTGGACTGTTACTAAACTGTACCACATCTGAACCACACATTTCTCTGTTCTTTCCCTGATTTGACATAGGCGGAAATGTGATTGTTTCTTTGTCTGTCTAGTCTGGCTTTCCTGTAGTGGTTGTTTTTTTTTTGTTTTGTTTTTTTTATTATTAGTATTATTTAATTTTACTTGGGGTTGGTATGTTTGTGAGTCTGTCTGTAGATGTTATCTGTTTGTGATGAAAATTAAAAAAAAAAGAAAAAAAAAGAAACTGTACCACATCTGGTCCAAGACCGGACAGAGATATTATGGTAATATTTTACAGAGATAGAAATGATGTGAACTAGAGTCCAGGTTTCTGTATGAACCGGAGCAAAGTGAGCCGGCCCGGTAGACACCATCGTCTGTCCCTGACTTACTGATGAAGTTACTCCATTGGTCAGTCCAGTGTTGCAGTGAATGAATAGGTGCGGACAGTCCTACGTGCTTATTTGATGTGTAATAATTTAGCACATTGACCGTACACACGGTCGACCCACATACTAGGTTTCAACCTAGTTTTCTTATTTTTCAGTTGGTATACTATTGGCAATCATCATATCAATGAAATTAGGAAATACCCCTAAAGTGACATTTATCATTATACAACGTGAACTTCTGCAGATGAATTATATATACTGTGTATATATATACACAGTATATTCAAATATACTTCATGAAACACAATCAGTTCCTGCACAACATCTTCATGTTTTTCTTTTGACGTTTATACTTTAAAAATACTACTACTACTATACTACTACAGTTCTTCTCCACCTCTCGTAGGTTCTGGAGTACGAGCGTGATTACATGTGCACAAAGTGTCGTCACGTTTTCAGCGTGCAGGCTGATTTTGACCAGTTCTACACCTTCGCCCCCCCGGTGGCCTGTCCTAACCCCGAGGGCTGCAGCTCATATAAATTCAGCTGTCTGTCTGGAGGATCTGAGCCTGCTGCCTGCAGGGACTACCAGGAGGTGAAGATACAGGAGCAGGTAGGACAGTTATGCATCTGTTATTGTTGTATTTGCAGACTGTTTATGTACTGTTCTTTAGGTCGGTGTAAATCTACACACCCCCCCCCCCACTACAGGTGCAGAGGCTGTCAGTGGGCAGTATTCCTCGTTCTATGGTGGTGGTTCTGGAGGATGACCTGGTGGACAGTTGTAAATCTGGTAAGAACACCTGTGTACCTGTGTCATTATATGGACTACCTCTCAGTGAGGAGAACCAGAACATTCTGATAACATCATCTGAACTACAACCAGAACGTTCTGATAACATCATCTCCACTACAACCAGAACATTCTGATAACACCATCTCCACTACAACCAGAACAACATTGTGTTTAGTTAACTAGAGAGAGAGATTTCTGAAGAAACCTAACAACCTCCTAACAGGGTTAGGATAGCAATCTTCAAACGAAGTTCAACATGGACTTTAATAAATACAAGAGACAGGAGTGAGTTGTCCTGTGCGTCTTCTGTTGTACTCTAAGCCATTTTCGGGTTCAGGCAGCTGCTGAGCAGAAGAAAAGCCCAAAGAACTCAACACATACAGTGAGAGTTCGGGAATTTTATTTTGAAAAAGAAGCCTCATCCTGAGCTTCCTGTTAAGATAGTTAACTTCTGGGGCTTTTATTTTGAAAAACAAGGTCCATCCCTAGTTAACATCTAGTGAGAGTTGTTGTGTCTCCGCGTCGCTGACAGCTGTGGACAGAGTGGCTGCACATCCGTACACACGTCCGTCCGTCCGTCCGACCCGCTCTGTGAACGCCATATCTCAGGAACGCAGTGAGGGAATTTCTTCAAATTTGGCACAAACGTCCACTCGGACTCGAGGATGAAGTGATTGGATTTTAGTGGTCAAAGGTCAAGGTCATTGTGACCATAACTCAAGAATCCATATGCCAATTATGACAATTTCACACAAATGTCTAATAGGGGTGTCTCCATTTCGATTATTTCCATCGTAATTAGCTTCTGATTTCGCCCATCGCAATCAAAAGCATCGGGATCTCACAATGATATCTATCATTGTGTGACTCCCATCATGTGGTGCATTCAGTGCGTGCGAGGCAGACAGCCACGGTAGTGCTGCTTTTTTCACAATTGAATATTCATTTTCATATTTGAATATCTGTTTTTTAAGTATATATTCAAATGTAGAATAGTTGTTGACAGCCTGAGAGTAGATAACAATTGAAAATGCATGAAACACTGTGAAAATGTGTCAGTTCTTAACATGTCAATGCTCCCAGCATTCACACCAGTTAAGATAACAAGATGACAGGATACCTTCTAGGTCCTGTATGCTGATGCTGAGGGACAAAGTGTTGAAATGAGAATCACTGCCCTGCTCATGCTGTAGCTGTCAGTAATGTTGGACTGCTCCCTACTAGGAGATGATGTGACGGTTTACGGGGTGATGTGCCAGCGCTGGAAGCCCTTTTATGATGGTGCCCGCTGTGATGTGGAGCTAGCCCTCAAAGCTAACAATATAGAAGTGAACAACCAGCAGGCATCTGCTGCTCTCCTCCTGAAGGACGCTCAGAAAGAGTTTGAAGACTTCTGGAATAACTACAAACATGATCCCATAGCTGGTGCGTCACAGTTTACCTCATATAACACAAAAAATTCTACCTTTTTATTCCTTGTTTATTTGTAAAATAATAATTCATGTTGTTCTCTCCCCTTTCGGTGTAGGGAGGAACCAGATCTTGTTGAGCCTGTGCCCACAGGTATTCGGCATGTATGTGATTAAACTGGCGGTGGCCATGGTGTTGGCTGGAGGGGTGCAGAGGATAGATTCTTCTGGGACCAAGATCAGAGGTATCTCTCTCTCTCTCTCTCTCTCTCTCTCTCTCTCTCTCTCTCTCTCTCGCTCGCTCGCTCGCTCGCTCGCTCTCTCTCTCTCTCTCTCTCTCTCTCCGTACGGTGACTGTGACAGTACGGTGACTGTGACAGACAGTACGGTGACTGTGACAGTATCGTGACTCTGACAGTACGGTAACTGTGACAGTACGGTGACTGTGACAGTACGGTAACTGTGACAGTATGGTGACAGTATGGTGACTGTGACAGTACGGTGACTGTGACAGTACGGTGACTGTGACAGTACGGTAACTGTGACAGTATCGTGACTCTGACAGTATCGTGACTCTGACAGTACGGTAACTGTGACAGTACGGTGACTGTGACAGTACGGTGACTCTGACAGTACGGTAACTGTGACAGTACGGTAACTGTGACAGTACGGTAACTGTGACAGTGCGGTAACTGTGACAGTACGGTGACTCTGACAGTATCGTGACTCTGACAGTACGGTAACTGTGACAGTACGGTAACTGTGACAGTGCGGTAACTGTGACAGTACGGTGACTGTGACAGTGCGGTAACTGTGACAGTATCGTGACTCTGACAGTATCGTGACTCTGACAGTACGGTAACTGTGACAGTACGGTGACTGTGACAGACAGTACGGTGACTGTGACAGTATGGTGACAGTATGGTGACTGTGACAGTACGGTAACTGTGACAGACAGTACGGTGACTGTGACAGTATGGTAACTGTGACAGTATCGTGACTCTGACAGTACGGTAACTGTGACAGTACGGTAACTGTGACAGTATCGTGACTCTGACAGTATCGTGACTCTGACAGTACGGTAACTGTGACAGTATGGTGACTGTGACAGTACGGTAACTGTGACAGTACGGTGACTGTGACAGTACGGTGACTGTGACAGTACGGTGACTGTGACAGTACGGTGACTGTGACAGTACGGTGACTGTGACAGTGCGGTAACTGTGACAGTATCGTGACTCTGACAGTACGGTAACTGTGACAGTACGGTAACTGTGACAGTACGGTGACTGTGACAGTACGGTGACTGTGACAGTATGGTGACTGTGACAGTACGGTGACTGTGACAGTGCGGTAACTGTGACAGTATCGTGACTCTGACAGTACGGTGACTGTGACAGTATGGTGACTGTGACAGTACGGTAACTGTGACAGTACGGTAACTGTGACAGTACGGTAACTGTGACAGTACGGTGACTGTGACAGTACGGTGACTGTGACAGTACGGTGACTGTGACAGTACGGTGACTGTGACAGTACGGTGACTGTGACAGTACGGTGACTGTGACAGTGCGGTAACTGTGACAGTATCGTGACTCTGACAGTACGGTAACTGTGACAGTACGGTAACTGTGACAGTACGGTGACTGTGACAGTACGGTGACTGTGACAGTGCGGTAACTGTGACAGTATCGTGACTCTGACAGTATCGTGACTCTGACAGTACGGTAACTCTGACAGTACGGTAACTGTGACAGTACGGTGACTGTGACAGACAGTACGGTGACTGTGACAGTATCGTGACTCTGACAGTACGGTAACTGTGACAGTACGGTAACTCTGACAGTACGGTGACTGTGACAGTACGGTGACTGTGACAGTACGGTGACTGTGACAGTACGGTGACTGTGACAGTATCGTGACTCTGACAGTACGGTAACTGTGACAGTACGGTAACTGTGACAGTATCGTGACTCTGACAGTATCGTGACTCTGACAGTACGGTAACTGTGACAGTATGGTGACTGTGACAGTACGGTAACTGTGACAGTACGGTGACTGTGACAGTACGGTGACTGTGACAGTACGGTGACTGTGACAGTACGGTGACTGTGACAGTACGGTGACTGTGACAGTGCGGTAACTGTGACAGTATCGTGACTCTGACAGTACGGTAACTGTGACAGTACGGTAACTGTGACAGTACGGTGACTGTGACAGTACGGTGACTGTGACAGTATGGTGACTCTGACAGTACGGTGACTGTGACAGTACGGTAACTGTGACAGTACGGTGACTGTGACAGTGCGGTAACTGTGACAGTATCGTGACTCTGACAGTACGGTAACTGTGACAGTACGGTAACTGTGACAGTACGGTGACTGTGACAGTACGGTGACTGTGACAGTGCGGTAACTGTGACAGTATCGTGACTCTGACAGTATCGTGACTCTGACAGTACGGTAACTCTGACAGTACGGTAACTGTGACAGTACGGTGACTGTGACAGTATCGTGACTCTGACAGTACGGTAACTGTGACAGTACGGTAACTCTGACAGTACGGTGACTGTGACAGTACGGTGACTGTGACAGTACGGTGACTGTGACAGTACGGTGACTGTGACAGTATCGTGACTCTGACAGTATCGTGACTCTGACAGTACGGTAACTGTGACAGTACGGTAACTGTGACAGTACGGTGACTGTGACAGTGCGGTAACTGTGACAGTACGGTGACTGTGACAGTATCGTGACTCTGACAGTATCGTGACTCTGACAGTACGGTAACTGTGACAGTATGGTGACTGTGACAGACAGTACGGTGACTGTGACAGACAGTACGGTGACTGTGACAGTATGGTGACAGTATGGTGACTGTGACAGTACGGTGACTGTGACAGTACGGTAACTGTGACAGACAGTACGGTGACTGTGACAGTACGGTAACTGTGACAGTATGGTGACAGTACGGTGACTGTGACAGTACGGTGACTGTGACAGTACGGTGACTGTGACAGTATGGTGACAGTATGGTGACTGTGACAGTACGGTGACTGTGACAGTACGGTAACTGTGACAGACAGTACGGTGACTGTGACAGTATGGTGACAGTACGGTGACTGTGACAGTACGGTAACTGTGACAGTATGGTGACTGTGACAGTACGGTAACTGTGACAGTACGGTGACTGTGACAGTACGGTAACTGTGACAGTACGGTGACTGTGACAGTATGGTGACTGTGACAGTACGGTAACTGTGACAGTACGGTGACTGTGACAGTACGGTAACTGTGACAGTACGGTAACTGTGACAGTACGGTGACTGTGACAGTATGGTAACTGTGACAGTATGGTGACAGTACGGTGACTGTGACAGTACGGTGACTGTGACAGTACGGTGACTGTGACAGTATGGTGACAGTATGGTGACTGTGACAGTACGGTGACTGTGACAGTACGGTAACTGTGACAGACAGTACGGTGACTGTGACAGTATGGTGACAGTACGGTGACTGTGACAGTACGGTAACTGTGACAGTATGGTGACTGTGACAGTACGGTAACTGTGACAGTACGGTAACTGTGACAGTACGGTGACTGTGACAGTATGGTGACTGTGACAGTACGGTAACTGTGACAGTACGGTAACTGTGACAGTACGGTGACTGTGACAGTACGGTAACTGTGACAGTACGGTAACTGTGACAGTACGGTGACTGTGACAGTACGGTGACTGTGACAGACAGTACGGTAACTGTGACAGTATCGTGACTCTGACAGTACGGTAACTGTGACAGTACGGTGACTGTGACAGTGCGGTAACTGTGACAGTACGGTGACTGTGACAGTGCGGTAACTGTGACAGTATCGTGACTCTGACAGTATCGTGACTCTGACAGTACGGTGACTGTGACAGACAGTACGGTGACTGTGACAGTACGGTAACTGTGACAGTATGGTGACAGTATGGTGACTGTGACAGTACGGTAACTGTGACACACAGTACGGTGACTGTGACAGTACGGTAACTGTGACAGTATGGTGACAGTACGGTGACTGTGACAGTATGGTGACAGTATGGTGACTGTGACAGTACGGTGACTGTGACAGACAGTACGGTGACTGTGACAGTACGGTAACTGTGACAGTATGGTGACAGTACGGTGACTGTGACAGTACGGTGACTGTGACAGTACGGTGACTGTGACAGACAGTACGGTGACTGTGACAGTACGGTAACTGTGACAGTACGGTGACTGTGACAGTACGGTGACTGTGACAGACAGTACGGTGACTGTGACAGTACGGTAACTGTGACAGTATGGTGACTGTGACAGTACGGTGACTGTGACAGTACGGTAACTGTGACAGTATGGTGACAGTATGGTGACTGTGACAGTATGGTGACTGTGACAGTACGGTGACTGTGACAGACAGTACGGTGACTGTGACAGTATGGTGACAGTATGGTGACTGTGACAGTACGGTGACTGTGACAGTACGGTAACTGTGACAGTACGGTGACTGTGACAGACAGTACGGTGACTGTGACAGTACGGTAACTGTGACAGTATGGTGACAGTATGGTGACTGTGACAGTACGGTGACTGTGACAGTATCGGACTCTGACAGTACGGTGACTGTGACAGTACGGTTACTGTGACAGTATGGTGACTGTGACAGTACGGTACTGTGACAGTATGGTGACAGTATGGTGATGTGACAGTGGTAACTGTGACAGTACGGTGACTGTGACAGTAGGTGACTGTGACAGTACGGTGACTGTGACAGTCGGTACTGTGACAGTCGTGACGACAGTACGGTAACTGTGACAGTACGGACTGTGACAGTATGGTGACTGTGACAGTACGGTGACTGTGACAGTACGGTGACTTGACAGGTGGTAACTGTGACAGTGGTAATGTGACAGTGGTAATGTGACAGTGGTGACTGGACAGTCGGTGACTGTGACAGTACGGTGACTGTACGTACTGTGACAGTACGGTACTGTGACAGTACAGTACTGTTGACAGTACGTGACTGTGACAGTACGGTACTGTGACAGAATGGTGACAGTACGGTACTGTGACAGTACGGTAACTGACAGTATCGTGACTCTGACAGTCGGATAACTGCTGACAGTACGGTAACTGTGACAGTCGGTAACTGTGAAGTAAGGTGACTGACAGTACGTAACTGTGACAGTGCGGTAACTGTGACAGTATCGGTGACTGCTGACAGTACTGGTGACTCTGACAGTACGTGACTCTGACAGTATCGTGACTGGACAGTACGGTGACTGGACAGTATCGGTGACTGTACTGGTCTGACTGTGATCAGTATCGGTGAATGTGACAGTACGGTGACTGTGACAGCGTACTGTACAGTCGTGACTGCTGACAGTACGGTAACTGTGACTGTACGGTAACCTGTGACAGTACGGTGACTGTGACAGTACGGTGACTGTGACTGTTCGGGTAACTGTGGACAGTATCGGTGACAGTTTGGTTGACTGTACAGTATCGGTGACTGCTGAAAGTACGGTAGACTGCTGACAGAATGTACGGTGACTGACTGTGACGTGGTGACAGTGGTGACTGTGACAGTATCGGTGACTGTGACAGTACGGTGAACTGTGACAGTACGGTAACTGTGACAGTACGGTGACTGTGACAGTACGGTAACTGTGACAGTACGGTGACTGTGACAGTACGGTAACTGTGACAGTACGGTAACTGTGACAGTAAGGTGACTGTGACAGTACGGTGACTGTGACAGTACGGTGACTGTGACAGTACGGTAACTGTGACAGTACGGTGACTGTGACAGTACGGTAACTGTGACAGTATCGGTGACTGTGACAGTACGGTAACTGTGACAGTACGGTGACTGTGACAGTACGGTAACTGTGACAGTATGGTGACTGTGACAGTACGGTAACTGTGACAGTACGGTGACTGTGACAGTACGGTGACTGTGACAGTACGGTACTGTGACAGTATGGTGACTGTGACAGTATGGTGACTCTGACAGTATGGTGACTCTGACAGTACGGTAACTGTGACAGTACGGTTACTGTGACAGTACGGTAACTGTGACAGTATGGTGACTGTGACAGTACGGTAACTGTGACAGTACGGTAACTGTGACAGTATGGTGACTGTGACAGTATGTGACTCTGACAGTATCGTGACTCTGACAGTATCGTGACACTGACAGTACGGTTAACTGTGACAGTATGGTGACAGTATGGTGACTGTGACAGTATGGTTGACTGAGACAGTACGGTGACTGTGACAGACAGTACGGTGACTGTGGACAGTACGGTAACTGTGACAGTACGGTAACGTGACAGTATGGTGACTGTGACAGTACGGTGACTGTGACAGTACGGTACTGTGACAGTATGGTGACAGTAAGGTGACTGTGACAGTATGGTGACTGTGACCGTACGGTGACTGTGACAGACTACGTGACTGTGACCGTATGGTGACAGTAGGAGCCTGTGACAGTTGGTGACTGTGACAGTAGACTGTGACAGTGGTGACAGTACTGGTGACAGTGACAGTACGGTGACTGTGACAGTACGGTGACTGTGACAGTACGTGACTGTGACGTGAGTGAGGATGGACAGTACGTACTTGACAGTACGTGACTGTGACAGACGGTACTGTGACAGTAGGTACGTGGTAGTGACTGTGACTAGTACGTACGAGGTGTGACAGTACGGTAAGAGACGTATGACGTAGGGATGCAGACGGTAGGACAGTACGGTACTGTGACAGTAGGTACGTAGTAGGTGACAGTAGGTGACTGTGACAGTACGGTACTGTGACAGACAGTACGGTGACTGTGACAGTACGGTACTGTGACAGTATGGTGACTGTGACAGTACGGTGACTGTGACAGTACGGTACTGACAGTATGGTGACAGTAGGTGACTGTGACAGTAGGTGACTGTGACAGTACGGTACTGTGACAGTACGGTGACTGTGACAGTATGGTGACAGTAGGTGACTGTGACAGTACGGTGACTGTGACAGTACGTACTGTGACAGTACGTCTGCGACAGTACGGTACTGTGACAGTACGGTAACTGTGACAGCTATCGGTGACTCTGACAGTATCGGTGACTGTGACAGTACGGTACTGTGACAGTACGGTGACTGTGACAGTACGGTAACTGTGACAGTACGGTGACTGTGACAGTACGGTGACTGTGACAGTACGGTGACTGTGACAGTACGGTGACTGTGACAGTATCGTGACTGATGACAGTACGGTAACTGTGACAGTACGTGACTGTGACAGTAGGGTGACTGGACAGTACGGTAACTGTGACAGTATCGGGTACTTGACAGTAAGGTGACTGTGACAGTACGGTTACTGTGACAGTACGGTTACTGTGACAGTACGGTGACTGTGACAGTACGGTGACTGTGACAGTACGGTGACTGTGACAGTACGGTACTGTGACAGTACGGTGACTGTGACAGTACGGTAGCTGTGACAGTATCGGTGACTGACAGTACGGTGACTGTGACAGTACGGTAACTGTGACAGTACGGTACTGTGACAGTACGTGACTCTGACAGTACGGGGTACTGTGACAGTACGGTGACAGTTACGGTGACTGTGACAGTAGGTGACTGTGACAGTACGGTGACTGTGACAGTACGGTGACTGTGACAGTATGGTGACAGTACGGTGACTGTGACAGTACGGTGACTGTGACAGTACGGTGACTGTGACAGTGCGGTGACTGTGACAGTATCGGTGACTGCTGACAGTACGGTAACTGTGACAGTACGGTGACTGTGACAGTACGGACTGTGACAGTACGGTGACTGTGACAGTACGGTAACTGTGACAGTACGGTGACTCGTGACAGTACGGTGACTGTGACAGTATCGTGACTCTGACAGTATCGTGACTTGACAGTACGGTAACTGTGACAGTACTGGTGACTGTGACCAGTACGGTGACTGTGACAGTATCGGTGACTCTGACAGTACGGTAACTGTGACAGTACGGTAACTGTGACAGTACGGTGACTGTGACAGTACGGTGACTGTGACAGTACGGTAACTGTGACAGTACGGTGACTGTGACAGTACGGTAACTGTGACAGTACGGTAACTGTGACAGTATGGTGACTGTGACAGTATGGTGACTCTGACAGTATCGTGACTCTGACAGTACGGTAACTGTGACAGTACGGTAACTGTGACAGTACGGTAACTGTGACAGTATGGTGACTGTGACAGTACGGTAACTGTGACAGTACGGTAACTGTGACAGTATGGTGACTGTGACAGTATGGTGACTCTGACAGTATCGTGACTCTGACAGTATCGTGACTCTGACAGTACGGTAACTGTGACAGTATGGTGACAGTATGGTGACTGTGACAGTATGGTGACTGTGACAGTACGGTGACTGTGACAGACAGTACGGTGACTGTGACAGTACGGTAACTGTGACAGTACGGTAACTGTGACAGTATGGTGACTGTGACAGTACGGTGACTGTGACAGTACGGTAACTGTGACAGTATGGTGACAGTATGGTGACTGTGACAGTATGGTGACTGTGACAGTACGGTGACTGTGACAGACAGTACGGTGACTGTGACAGTATGGTGACAGTATGGTGACTGTGACAGTATGGTGACTGTGACAGTACGGTGACTGTGACAGACAGTACGGTGACTGTGACAGTATGGTGACTGTGACAGTACGGTAACTGTGACAGTACGGTGACTGTGACAGTACGGTAACTGTGACAGTATGGTGACTGTGACAGTACGGTAACTGTGACAGTACGGTGACTGTGACAGTACGGTGACTGTGACAGTATCGTGACTCTGACAGTATCGTGACTCTGACAGTACGGTAACTGTGACAGTATGGTGACTGTGACAGTACGGTAACTGTGACAGTATGGTGACAGTATGGTGACTGTGACAGTACGGTAACTGTGACAGTACGGTGACTGTGACAGTACGGTAACTGTGACAGTATGGTGACTGTGACAGTACGGTAACTGTGACAGTACGGTGACTGTGACAGTACGGTAACTGTGACAGTACGGTAACTGTGACAGTATGGTGACTGTGACAGTACGGTAACTGTGACAGTATGGTGACTGTTACAGTACGGTAACTGTGACAGTATGGTGACTGTGACAGTACGGTAACTGTGACAGTATGGTGACAGTATGGTGACTGTGACAGTACGGTAACTGTGACAGTACGGTGACTGTGACAGTACGGTAACTGTGACAGTATGGTGACTGTGACAGTACGGTAACTGTGACAGTACGGTGACTGTGACAGTACGGTAACTGTGACAGTACGGTAACTGTGACAGTATGGTGACTGTGACAGTATGGTGACTCTGACAGTATCGTGACTCTGACAGTACGGTAACTGTGACAGTACGGTAACTGTGACAGTACGGTAACTGTGACAGTATGGTGACTGTGACAGTACGGTAACTGTGACAGTACGGTAACTGTGACAGTATGGTGACTGTGACAGTATGGTGACTCTGACAGTATCGTGACTCTGACAGTATCGTGACTCTGACAGTACGGTAACTGTGACAGTATGGTGACAGTATGGTGACTGTGACAGTATGGTGACTGTGACAGTACGGTGACTGTGACAGACAGTACGGTGACTGTGACAGTATCGTGACTGTGACAGTACGGTAACTGTGACAGTATGGTGACAGTGACAGACAGTACGGTGACTGTGACAGTACGGTAACTGTGACAGTAGTGACAGTGTGACTGTGACAGTATGGTGACTTGACGACAGTACGGTACTGTGACAGTACGGTAACTGTGACAGTAGGGACAGTATGTGACTGTGACAGTACGGTACTGTGACAGTACGGTAACTGTGACAGTATGTGACAGTAGGTGACGTACAGTACGGTGACTGACAGTCGGTGACTGTGACAGTACGGTAACTGTGACAGTAGGTACAGATGGTGACTGGACAGACAGTACGTGTGTGACAGTACGGTAACTGTGACAGTATGTGACAGTATGGTGACTGTGACAGTACGTGACTGTGACAGACAGTAGTGACTGTGACAGTACGGTAATGTGACGTGACAGTACGGTGACTGTGACAGACAGTATGGTGACTGTGACAGTACGGTGACTGTGACAGTATGGTGACAGTATGGTGACTGTGACAGTACGGTGACTGTGACAGACAGTACGGTAACTGTGACAGTACGGTGACTGTGACAGACAGTACGGTGACTGTGACAGTACGGTAACTGTGACAGTATGGTGACAGTATGGTGACTGTGACAGTACGGTAACTGTGACAGTACGGTGACTGTGACAGTACGGTGACTGTGACAGACAGTATGGTGACTGTGACAGTACGGTAACTGTGACAGTATGGTGACAGTATGGTGACTGTGACAGTACGGTAACTGTGACAGTATGGTGACTGTGACAGTATGGTGACTCTGACAGTATCGTGACTCTGACAGTATCGTGACTCTGACAGTACGGTAACTGTGACAGTATGGTGACAGTATGGTGACTGTGACAGTATGGTGACTGTGACAGTACGGTGACTGTGACAGACAGTACGGTGACTGTGACAGTACGGTAACCTGTGACAGTACGGTTAACTGTGACAGTATGGTGACTGAGACAGACGGTGACTGTGACAGTACGTAACTGTGACAGTATGGTGACTGAGATACGGTGACTGTGACAGTACGGTAACTGTGACATTGGGACAGTACGGTGACTGTGACAGTACGGTATGACAGTAGTGACAGTACGGTGACTGTGACATACGTGTGACAGTACGGTGACGTGACAGTGTAACTGTGACAGTACGGTGACAGTGTGACTGTGACGTACGTGACGTGACAGTACGGTGACTGTGACACGTACGGTGACTGTGACAGTATGTGACAGTATGGACTGTGACAGTATCGGTGACTGTGACAGTACGGTAACTGTGACAGACAGTACGGTGACTGTGACAGTATGGTGACTGTGACAGTACGGTAACTGTGACAGTACGGTGACTGTGACGTACGGTAACTGTGACTACGTACTGGTGACTGTGACAGTACGGTAACTGTGACAGTACGTACGTGACTGGTACTGTGACAGTGACTGTGACGTATGTGACAGTAGGTGACTGTGACGAGTACTTGACAGTACGTGCGTACAGTACGTACTGTGACAGTATGGTGACTGTGACAGTACGGTAACTGTGACAGTTATGGGTGACAGTACGGTGACTGTGACAGTACGGTAACTGTGACAGTACGGTGACTGTGACAGTACTGGTAACTGTGACAGTATGGTGACTGTGACAGTACTGGTAACTGTGACAGTACGGTGACTGTGACAGTACGGTAACTGTGACAGTCGGTAACTGTGACAGTATGGTGACTGTGACAGTACGGTAACTCGTGACAGTATCGGTGACTGCTGACAGTACGGTAACTGTGACAGTATGGTGACTGTGACAGTACGGTAACTGTGACAGTACGGTAACTGTGACAGTATGTGACTGTGGACAGTATGGTGACTCTGACAGTATCGTGACTCTGGACAGTACGGTAACTGCTGACAGTATGCGTGACTGCTGACAGTACGGTAACTGTGACAGTATGGTGACAGTATGGTGACTGTGACAGTACGGTGACTGTGACAGTACGGTGACTGTGACACAGTACGGTAACTGTAGACAGTATGGTGACTGTGACAGTACGGTAACTGTGACAGTACGGTGACTGTGACAGTACGGTAACTGTGACAGTACGGTAACTGTGACAGTATGGTGACTGTGACAGTATGGTGACTCTGACAGTATCGTGACTTGACAGTACGGTAACTGTGACAGTACGGTAACTGTGACAGTAGGTAACTGTGACAGTACGGTAACTGTGACAGTACGGTGACTGTGACCAGTACGATAACTGTGACAGTAGGTAACTGTGACAGTACGGTAACTGTGTCAGTATGGTGACAGTATGGTGACTGTGGACTGTATGGTGATGTTGACAGTACGGTTGACTGTGACAGTATGGTGACAGTATGGTGTCTGTGACAGTACGGTGACTGTACAGTACGGTTGACTGTGACAGTACGGTGACTGTGACAGTTTGGTAAAACTGTGACAGTGGTGACAGTTACGGGTGACTGTTGACAGTACGGTGACTGTGACAGTATGGTGACTGTGACAGTACGGTAACTGTGGAAGTAGGTGTTGACAGTAGGTACTGTGACAGTACGGTGACTGTGACAGTACGTAACTGTGACAGTATGGTGACTGTGACAGTACGTAACTGTGACAGTGTGACGTGACAGTAGGTACTGTGACAGTACGGTACTGTGACAGTAGGTAGTACGTGAGGTACGGTGATGGGACTGACGTGAACGTTGGATGTGAAGACGGAAGGGTGAGTCGGTACTGTGACAGACTGTGACAGTAGGTACTGTACAGTACGGTGACGTGACAGTAGGTACTGTCAGTAGGACTGTGACAGAGGGATGTGACAGACGTACTGACAGTAGGGATGTGACATAGTACTGTGACATAGGTACTGTGACATGGTGAACTGGACAGAGGACTGTCAGTAGGTACTGTGACAGTAGTGTGACAGTAGTGATGTATGTGACAGGTGCGTGGTATTGACAGTAGTACTTGACAGGGTACTGAGAGTAGGGTGTGACAGACGTTACGTAGAAGTGACTGACAGTACGGTACTGTGACAGGGGACGTGTACTGTGAGTACGGTACTGTGACGTGGTACTGTGACAGTATGTGACTGTGACAGTATGGTGACTGTACCAGTACGTACTGTGACAGTATGGTATGGAATACGTGTGACGTACAGTACGGTAACTGTGACAGTATGTGACTGTGACAGTGGTGACTGTGACAGTGGTGACGTGAGTGTACTGTGAGTACGTATGTGACTGTAACGTGACTGTGACAGTAGGTACTGTGACAGTAGGTGACTGATACAGTACGGTGACTGTGACAGACAGTATGACTGTGACAGTGTGACTTGACGGTACTGGGACGTAGAGTGGTGACTGTACAGTATGTGACAGTAGGTACTGTGACAGTAGTGACGTGGTGATGAAGAGTGTGTGACAAGGGTGTACAGACGTAACTGATTGTGAAGGTGACTGAGTACGGTACTGTGACAGTCGGTACTGTGACAGTAGGTGACGTAGTGGACTGTGACAGTCGGTAACTGTGACAAGTAGGTGACTGTGACAGTACGTAACTGTGACAGTAGGTGACAGTGGTGACTTGACAGTATGGTGACAGACGTAGCTGACGAGACTTGCAGTAGTGTGACAGTGGTGGTAGTACGTGTGGACAGTAGGTGACTGTGACAGTACGGACTGTGACAGACGGTGACGTGACGTACAGTAGGATGGACGACGGTAAGTGACAGTAGGTGATGTGACGTAGGTGACTGTAAGACGGTACGTGACGACAGTACGGTGACTGTGACAGTAGTAGTACTGTGACAGTACGGTGCGTGACAACGGACTGTGTAGGTGACTGTGACAGTCGGTATGTGATGTACTGTGACAGTGTAACTGTGAGACGGTGACTGTGACAGACGTACTGAGTGTGATAGGTACGTGACGACGGTACTGTACGTACGGTGACTGTGACAGTGGTATGCAGTACGGTACTGTGACAGTACGGGGACTGTGGACAGTACGGTGAACTGTGACAGTACGGGTGACTGTGACTGGTGAACTGGTGACAGTATGGTGACTGTGACAGTACGGTGACTGTGAGAGCAGTACGGTGACTGTGACAGTACGGTGACTGTGACAGTATGGGACTGTTCGTCGGTGTCAGTACGGTGACTGTGACAGTACGGTGACTGTGACAGTACGGTGAATGTGACAGTACGGTGACTCTGACAGTACGGTAGACTGTGACAGTATGGTGACTGTGACAGTACGGTAACTGTGACAGTATGGTGACTGTGACATAAGGTGACTGTGACAGACAGTACGGTGACTGTGACAGTACGTACTGTGACAGTATCGGTAACGTGACAGTATCGGTGACTGTGACAGTACGGTAACTGTGGACAGTATGGTGACTGTGACAGTACGGTAACTGTGACAGTATGGTACAGTATGGTGACTGTGACAGTAAGGTGACTGTGACAGTATCGTGACTCTGACAGTACGACTTGACAGTATGGTGACGACAGTACGGTACTGTGACAGTAGGTGGTGACAGTAGGTACTGTGACAGTAGGTGACTGTGACAGTAGGTGACTGTGACAGTACGTACTGTGACAGTAGGTGACTGTGACAGTACGGTAACTGTGACAGTACGGTGACTGTGACAGTACGGTACTGTGACAGTACGGTACTGTGACAGTACGGTGACTGTGACAGGTACTGTGACAGTAGGTGACTGTGACAGTACGGTAACTGTGACAGTAGGTGACTGTGAGACAGTACGGTACTGTGACAGTAGGTGATGTGACAGTAGGTGACTGTGACAGTAGGTGACTGTGACAGTACGGTGACTGTGACAGTACGGTGACTGTGACAGTATGTGACTGTGACAGTACGGTAACTGTGACAGTACGGTACTGTGACAGTACGGTAACTGTGACAGTATGGTGACTGTGACAGTACGGTAACTGTGACAGTACGGTGACTGTGACAGTAGGTGACTGTGACAGTATGGTGACTTGACAGTATCGTGACTTGACAGTACGGTGACTGTGACAGTATGGTGACTGTGACAGTACGGTAACTGTGACAGTATGGTGACAGTATGGTGACTGTGACAGTAGGTGACTGTGACAGACAGTACGGTGACTGTGACAGTATGTGACGATGTAACTGTGACAGTACGGTGACTGTGACAGTACGGTGACTGTGACAGTACGGTGACTGTGACAGTACGGTACTGTGACAGTAGGTAGGACTGTGACAAGTGTGACAGTACGGTGACTGTGACAGTACGGTAACTGTGACAGACAGTACGGTGACTGTGACAGTACGGTGACTGTGACAGTACGGTACTGTGACAGTATGTGACTTGACAGTAGGTGACTGTGACAGTACGGTGACTGTGACAGTACGTGACTGTGACAGTACGGTAACTGTGACAGTATGGTGACAGTACGGTGACTGTGACGACAGTACGGTGACTGTGACAGTACGGTAACTGTGACAGTAGGTGACTGTGACAGTTGACAGTACGGTGACTGTGACAGTACGGTAACTGTGACAGTAGGTGACTGTGACAGTATGGTGACTGTGACAGTAGTGACTTGACAGTACGGTACTGTGACAGTATGGTGACAGTATGGTGACTGTGACAGTACGGTGACTGTGACAGACAGTACGGTGACTGTGACAGTACGGTGACTGTGACAGTACTGGTGACAGTACGTGACTGTGACAGTAGGTGACTGTGACAGTACGGTAACTGTGACAGTACGGTGACTCTGACAGTACGGTGACTGTGACAGTACGGTAACTGTGACAGTAGGTGACTGTGACAGTATGGTGACAGTAGTACTGTGACAGTACGGTGACTGTGACAGTACGTGACGTGTGACAGTATGGTGACTGTGACAGTACGGTGACTGTGACAGACAGTACGGTGACTGTGACAGTACGGTACTGTGACAGTATGGTGACAGTAGGTACTGTGACAGTAGGTGACTGTGACAGTAGGTGACTGTGACAGTACGGTGACTGTGACAGTACGGTGACTGTGACAGTAGGTGACGTGACAGTATGGTGACTGTGACAGTACGGTGACTGTGACAGTATGGTGACTGTGACAGTACGGTGACTGTGACAGTATGGTGACAGTATGGTGACTGTGACAGTACGGTGACTGTGACAGTACGGTAACTGTGACAGTATGGTGACAGTATGGTGACTGTGACAGTAGGTGACTGTGACAGTACGGTGACTGTGACAGTACGGTGACTGTGACAGTACGGTACTGTGACAAAGTACTGGTGACTGTGACGACAGTACGGTGACTGTGACAGTACGGTAACTGTGACAGTATGGTGACAGTATGGTGACTGTGACAGTACGGTGACTGGACAGTATGGTACTGTGACAGTAGGTGACTGTGACAGTACGGTACTGTGACGACAGTAGGGACTGTGACAGTACGGTAACTGTGACAGTATGGTACGGTACTGTGACAGTACGGTGACTGTGACAGTACGGTAACTGTGACAGTATGGTGACTGTGACAGTACGGTAACTGTGACAGTACGGTGACTGTGACAGTACGGTGACTGTGACAGTATCGTGACTCTGACAGTATCGTGACTCTGACAGTACGGTAACTGTGACAGTATGGTGACTGTGACAGTACGGTAACTGTGACAGTATGGTGACAGTATGGTGACTGTGACAGTACGGTAACTGTGACAGTACGGTGACTGTGACAGTACGGTAACTGTGACAGTATGGTGACTGTGACAGTACGGTAACTGTGACAGTACGGTGACTGTGACAGTACGGTAACTGTGACAGTACGGTAACTGTGACAGTATGGTGACTGTGGCAGTATGGTGACTCTGACAGTATCGTGACTCTGACAGTACGGTAACTGTGACAGTATGGTGACTGTGACAGTACGGTAACTGTGACAGTACGGTAACTGTGACAGTATGGTGACTGTGACAGTATGGTGACTCTGACAGTATCGTGACTCTGACAGTATCGTGACTCTGACAGTATCGTGACTCTGACAGTACGGTAACTGTGACAGTATGGTGACAGTATGGTGACTGTGACAGTATGGTGACTGTGACAGTACGGTGACTGTGACAGTATGGTGACAGTATGGTGACTGTGACAGTACGGTGACTGTGACAGTACGGTGACTGTGACAGTACGGTGACTGTGACAGTACGGTGACTGTGACAGTATGGTAACTGTGACAGTACGGTGACAGTACGGTGACTGTGACAGTACGGTGACTGTGACAGTACGGTGACTGTGACAGTACGGTGACTGTGACAGACAGTACGGTGACTGTGACAGTATGGTGACAGTATGGTGACTGTGACAGTACGGTGACTGTGACAGACAGTACGGTGACTGTGACAGTATGGTGACTGTGACAGTACGGTAACTGTGACAGTACGGTGACTGTGACAGTACGGTAACTGTGACAGTATGGTGACTGTGACAGTACGGTAACTGTGACAGTACGGTGACTGTGACAGTACGGTAACTGTGACAGTACGGTGACTGTGACAGTACGGTAACTGTGACAGTATGGTGACTGTGACAGTATGGTGACTCTGACAGTATCGTGACTCTGACAGTACGGTAACTGTGACAGTATGGTGACTGTGACAGTATGGTGACTGTGACAGTACGGTGACTGTGACAGTATGGTGACAGTATGGTGACTGTGACAGTACGGTGACTGTGACAGTATGGTAACTGTGACAGTACGGTGACAGTACGGTGACTGTGACAGTACTGAGACTGTGACAGTCGGTGACTGTGACAGACAGTACGGTGACGTGTCAGTATGGTGACAGTATGGTGACTGGACAGTACGGTGACTGTGACCATGACAGTAGCGGTGACTGTGACAGTATGGACTGTGACAGTACGTAACTGTGACAAGTACGGTGACTGTGACAGTACGGTACTGTGACAGTACGGTGGACTGTGACAGTAACGGTAACTGTGACAAGTACGGGTGACTGTGACAGTACGGTAACTGTGACAGTACGGTGACTGTGACAGTACGGTAACTGTGACAGTACGGTGACTGTGACAGTACGGTAACTGTGACAGTATGGTGACTGTGACAGTATGGTGACTCTGACAGTATCGTGACTCTGACAGTATCGTGACTCTGACAGTACGGTAACTGTGACAGTATGGTGACAGTATGGTGACTGTGACAGTACGGTGACTGTGACAGTACGGTGACTGTGACAGACAGTACGGTGACTGTGACAGTATCGTGACTCTGACAGTACGGTAACTGTGACAGTATGGTGACAGTATGGTGACTGTGACAGTACGGTGACTGTGACAGACAGTACGGTGACTGTGACAGTACGGTAACTGTGACAGTATGGTGACAGTATGGTGACTGTGACAGTACGGTGACTGTGACAGACAGTACGGTGACTGTGACAGTACGGTAACTGTGACAGTATGGTGACAGTATGGTGACTGTGACAGTACGGTAACTGTGACAGTACGGTGACTGTGACAGTACGGTGACTGTGACAGTATGGTGACTGTGACAGTATGGTGACTGTGACAGACAGTATGGTGACTGTGACAGTATCGTGACAGTACGGTAACTGTGACAGTACGGTGACTGTGACAGTACGGTGACTGTGACAGTATGGTGACTGTGACAGTACGGTAACTGTGACAGTACGGTGACTGTGACAGTATGGTGACTGTGACAGTATGGTGACTGTGACAGTATGGTGACTGTGACTGTGACAGTACGGTGACTGTGACAGACAGTACGGTGACTGTGACAGTATCGTGACAGTACGGTGACTATGACAGACAGTACGGTGACTGTGACAGGTGTTTGCTGTATGCTGGTGGAACGCTGTGTCACCGTGGACTGGATCTCGTCCTCTCTAGGTGAGTGTCACATGTTGCTGGTCGGTGACCCCGGCACGGGGAAGTCTCAGTTCCTCAAGTATGCAGCTAAGATCATGCCTCGCTCTGTACTCACCGCTGGGATCGGGTCAACCAGTGCAGGTAGGCCTCATATTAACCATTTATATGAGCTTCATGTTCTTCCATAAATAATGATACATGCTTCCATATGAACGCATCCAATCAGTTCATGTATCACTGGACTAAGTGAATGTGTTGACACAGGGCTGACGGTAGCAGCGGTGAAAGATGGAGGTGAATGGCATCTGGAGGCTGGAGCCCTGGTCCTGTCAGACGGTGGTCTGTGCTGCATCGATGAATTCAACAGCATCAAGGAACATGACCGCATCAGCATCCATGAAGCTATGGAACAACAGTCTATTAGTGTGGCCAAAGCTGGGTAGGACAGTCACGCACACACCTCCACACCAACATGCATGTAGCTTTAATGGGGTTTAGTGGTCAGGTATACAGGGAGGGAAACACGGGGATCACTGATACAAAGAAAGCAACTGCTTTTAGAGAGTTAGTGAAGATTTGTTATCTACCAACAGCCGCAAGGATGAGCATGTCATCAAGTTTATCTGAACGGCAGAACTTATAGTCCACTACACAAAGGCAGAACCTGTACTGATGCTGATCATTAGGTCCACTGCATGTGGAACATCACTTTGTTTTACATGAAAAGCTGTAAACAGCAAGGTAAATAGGTTACTAAAAACTCCATAGGTCAGTGATGTATGTATGTATGTATATGTGTATATATATATATATATATATATGGAAATGATGACATTGATCCGGTTGAGTTCAGTGATCTAATAAAAGCCTGGGATATTAATAATTAGTCTCAAACCTGTGAGGTCATCAGGTATAAAGTGTGGAGCTGCTCCAGAGTCAGTGAATGGACCCACAGGATGTCGGTTTTCTTTCTCTTTATTCTATTGTAGAGTTGTCAATGGTGAAACAGAAAATGTTCCCATATTATCCTCGGAACGTTCCTCTGGCTGCTCTCAGTGTCATCTACAACATCTCTCTCTATTCATCGTCTATGGAGCACCTCCACTTTATACCCTATGACATCACTTTATACCCTATGACATCACTTTATACCCTATGACATCACTTTATACCCTATGACATCACCTATATACACTATGACACCACCAGTTGGAGTTTTAGCGCTCTAGTTTTTGGATTAGGGAGAGAGTTGTTCATGTTTGATCATATTTTTGGACTGTCTTAGACTACAGGAATAACATGTATGAATTTAGAGCGTGGGCGTAGTTCCCCTCTGAGATGGACTGTCCTGGTTCTTCTGTCTCCTCCTCTCTACAGGATAGTGTATAAACTGATTCTGTCTCCTCTCTACAGTATAGTGTATAAACTGATTCTGTCTCCTCTCTACAGTATAGTGTATAAACTGATTCTGTCTCCTCTCTACAGGATAGTGTGTAAGCTGAACACCAGAACCAGCATCCTGGCAGCTGCCAACCCTAAAGGCCAGTACGATCCCAACGAGCCGCTGTCTGTGAACGTAGCTCTGGCCAGTCCTCTGCTGAGCCGCTTTGACCTGGTTCTGGTTCTGCTGGACACCAGGAATGCAGAGTGGGATCACATCATCTCCTCCTTCATCCTGGAGGACAGAGGTAGAGGATGTGCTTCTCAATATGGAAATTAAAAGCTAAAAGCACGATAATATTCATATTTTAATGATTGTGATACATCATCATCCCAGGTAGAAATCTATCTGTATATCAGTACATACATCATATTTCCAGAAAACCTTAATAGAAACTTTGAATGTAAAATGTGAAAGAAGATGTTGAATATCTGTGACCATAGCTTGTTGTTTCAGCAGAACAGTCAGTAGGATGATGATTATTAATATAGTTCTTGTTCAGATATGATGTAACATGAATAAAGAAGGTTTTCTTTCAGGACTGCCCGCTGAGTCGGCCGGCCTGTGGTCCATGGAGAAGATGAAGGCTTATTTCTGTTTGATTAAACGGCTGAAGCCGCAGCTGTCTGACGAGGCCAACATCATCCTGACGCGTTACTACCAGCTGCAGAGACAGAGTGACGGCCGCAACGCCGCACGCACCACCATCCGCATGCTGGAGAGTCTGAGCAGACTGGCTGAAGGTGAGGAGGGAACTCTGACCTCATCTGATCACTTTAAATGTTATTAAGTGAGTCGACCTTGAGTTGACCTCAGCCTTTGGAGCTGATTTATTGGTTCTGGTCACTTCTTTTATCACTGTTTTTATTACACAATCTCTGTCAACTCGAATGAGGATGAATGTTTTTGTCTGAAATGTTAATAGAAATGTTAATAGAAAACATTGGTACAACCTGTTGGCCTAAACCCAGACAGGTGGTCTGGAAATGTTCATCGACAGCTAAAGTTTAAGTTTAACTTTATTTCTCAGTCTTTAGTAAAGTCTTATTACACACAGTGTTAGAGTGTTGAAAAGCCACCTATAGACCCATGATGCTCCCACGTCACTGAGGCCTGAGGCTCCTATTGTAAAGGAGGATGTAGCCTACAGAGGCTCACAGCCTCCAGTCTCTGCTCCAAACGTTGTATTGGGACAAATTAAATGCTGATAAGTCGAATTGTGTGTAACTAGCTGAACCTCTCCTCATTGTTTTGTCCCTTCCAGCTCACGCCAGGCTGATGTTCAGAGAGACCGTGACCATAGAGGACGCCGTCATAGCCGTCTCTGTGATGGAGTGCTCCATGCAGGTCAGGACAGAACCAGATGACCCACCGGGCTGCACTAATCCCATCTGACCCTTTGCTTTGTGTTGGTTCCTTAATATATGGAACTGTTTCCTGTTGGTGTTGCACCTTTTCCATTGAGGAACAATGTTCATAGAAACCATATATACAGTATACTAGTGATATACTGGTGTATATCAGGCCCCTTCTCTTTTTACACACTTTATTATTTTAAATGGATAAACTGACATTTCTACCCATCAATCTACACTCAGTAACCCAGTATCCTCCCCAAGGACACTGGAGGATCGAACCACCGATCTTTTGATTAGTGGACGACCGCTCTACCTCCTGAGCTCAGCAGAAATATTGAATTGATTTATACTCAGCTAATTATTGTGATACATTTTGACATTGACACCCTATTGACCATTAACATTCATTGATGTCTCCTCTCCCACCCTAACTCTGCAGCAGTCTAACTGTAGGGTGCTCTCCTCTTCCACTCTGCAGCAGTCTAACTGTAGGGTGCTCTCCTCTTCCACCCTAACCCTGCAGCAGTCTGTAACTGTAGGGTGCTCTCCTCTCCCACCCTAACTCTGCAGCAGTCTAACTGTAGGGTGCTCTCCTCTTCCACCCTAACCCTGCAGCAGTCTGTAACTGTAGGGTGCTCTCCTCTCCCACCCTAACTTCTGCAGCAGTCTAACTGTAGGGTGCTCTCCTCTTCCACCCTAACTCTGCAGTAGTCTAACTGTAGGGTGCTCTCCTCTTCCACCCTGCAGCAGTCTAACTGTAGGGTGCTCTCCTCTTCCACCCTAACCCTGCAGCAGTCTAACTGTAGGGTGCTCTCCTCTTCCACCCTGCAGCAGTCTAACTGTAGGGTGCTCTCCTCTTCCACCCTGCAGCAGTCTAACTGTAGGGTGCTCTCCTCTTCCACACTGCAGCAGTCTAACTGTAGGGTGCTCTCCTCTTCCACTCTGACCCTGCAGCAGTCTAACTGTAGGGTGCTCTCCTCTTCCACTCTGACCCTGCAGCAGTCTAACTGTAGGGTGCTCTCCTCTTTCACCCTGACCCTGCAGTAGTCTAACTGTAGGGTGCTCTCCTCTTTCACCCTGACCCTGCAGTAGTCTAACTGTAGGGTGCTCTCCTCTTCCACTCTGACCCTGCAGCAGTCTAACTGTAGGGTGCTCTCCTCTTTCACCCTGACCCTGCAGTAGTCTAACTGTAGGGTGCTCTCCTCTTCCACCTGCTGCAGCAGTCTAACTGTAGGGTGCTCTCCTCTTCCACCCTGCAGCAGTCTAACTGTAGGGTGCTCTCCTCTTCCACCCTGACCCTGCAGCAGTCTAACTGTAGGGTGCTCTCCTCTTCCACCCTGACTCTGCAGCAGTCTAACTGTAGGGTGCTCTCCTCTTCCACCCTGCAGCAGTCTAACTGTAGGGTGCTCTCCTCTTCCACCCTGACCCTGCAGCAGTCTAACTGTAGGGTGCTCTCCTCTTCCACCCTGACTCTGCAGCAGTCTAACTGTAGGGTGCTCTCCTCTTCCACCCTGCAGCAGTCTAACTGTAGGGTGCTCTCCTCTTTCAGGGCGGTGCTCTGCTGGGGAACGTAAACGCGTTACTCACGTCGTTCCCTGACGATCCCGGTCAGCAGTATCAGCTGCAGTGTCAGACTCTGCTGGAGGGGCTGAACCTGCCGCTGCTCCTTCAGAAGGACATGGACAGACAGGCCAGGTGAGTCTCTACCTCCCACTGTTATCTACACGTCTCCATGCACACACGCCGCGTCCATACTAACACGCCTGAAAACCCATATCACATGACCATTCAACACATGCTCACTCCCAACTCTGTCCGCTTGGTCAGCGCCTCTCAGCATCAGAGACCGACCCACGGGGTTTCCCTCTGACGTCACTGTGGACGGACCGGGGACGGCGTGTCAATGTACGCTCGTTACATGCATAGTGTCCTTTCAAAACAAACTTCCCGTTTGCTGAAAAGCGGTCTCCTGGTTGAAAGTCTTGTGTTTGTTTGACCCGCCCACCCTGAGCGGACTCTCACACCATTAATACTACGTCACTGCTCCGACCGTGGAATAACGCCACGGTGGGTTTACATGGAGTTAGTTGAAAGCCTGGTTCATCACATACTGCCGCTAAAGGGCGCCTCCGTGCGTCGATTTCCAATGCCGAGGGGGGGGTTGACCAATCGGCTGTGTTTGACGAGTTGGCAGTGAGACTGGGTTGGAGCATTCACGTACACTGGGCATGCACGTGCCAGAGTAAACAGGAAGCACATTGTCTACTCTGCGGTTGGTTGCTTAGTTACAGAAAATACTACAGAGGAAGAACAGCAATGGACTGATGACGAGATGGAACTGTTACTGACGGTAACACATGAGTATCGGGGAAGACCAATCAGGGAAGGACACGTGGTGACTGATCACCCAATCAGGAAGCCAACGTGGGCGTCTGTCCGTCCAGACTACAACACAACCTGGAGCTGTCACACTAAAACGGGGTCATCAGGGTTTTCCCACGTCTCTGTTTTAGGGGTTCTAAACACCAGAGTAGTGTGGACGCTACGCACAAACGGAGCAAAACTACTGCGTTTTGAAATGAAAACAAACTAGTGTGGATGCAGCCTCAGCATGTGGCTCGTTTATCTTTTGATTATTGTCAAGAAATCTCAAAGAGATCGATGAACTTCCTGTGTGACAACTTCCTTAACTACCATGTGTTGTCCATGTAGCCAGATCCATAGGGTTAGGTTCAGGGTTAGATCACCAAACATGGCCAGTGTACCGTATCTGTCTCATCTTCTTATACTACTAATACTTCCACAGCAATCTGGGAATACAGTTTCTTTATGCACCTGTCTTTGTGCACAGTGGCATCGTCTTGTTTAATGTGTTTGTGTTTTTTTTGGATGACACAGAATAGTACATACAGTATATCAGGGTTCCTATTATATATACTGTATATATATATATATATATATATTATATTATATATAGATCTAAACGTCACGCTGAAGGAGTTCATGTCTTTGTTCACTAGGCTGAAGAGCAGCGTCTCGGAGGCCTCCCAGCTCCGCCCACCAGCTGATCAACTCAGAGACTCAAACTCCATCAACACAACACACTGCCATGACCTCACGGTGGACGGTGGCTTGGACTGGTTCCACTCCATCACTCCATCACGGTCACCAGACGGGACGGCCTCGTCCATGACTACAGCAGCAAATAGAAAACCAGACTCCAGCCGGTCAGTCATGTCTCCAGTAAGCCAACAGTCACACTGTCAGAGTAACACCGACTCCTCTCTGAACCGTGGGACGGAAGAAGACAACAGAAAAAGCCCAAAGGAGAGACGGAGGGATCGAACCCAGCCAGAGTCACCGAGCTGTGTGTTTCAGAAAGTCTCCAAGAGTCTGAGAGACAGACGAAGACAGCAGGAGCTGAATCAGCAGCATGGGGAGACGCTGGTGTCTGCTGATATTTCAGATACAACCTCATCAGGTAAGAAGCGAGCTCAGGATCACCTGTCCTCTGGCAGAGACAGGAGATGTGAGAAGGAAGACAAGGGGGACCAGACCGGGACTAAGAACACCGGTACTGAGCTAAAGGACACGATGGCAACTCAGGCTGAAACAGGTGAAGAGTTGCAAGCAAAGTTGTCAGGTTTTATATTCAAACCGAGGAAGATGAGAGCTTCAGTCCACCAGCTCAGTGCAGAGATCCGGACTAGCAGTAACCTTCACACCTCCACAGTTAGACCAGTTAGACCAGTTAGACAGGATGAGTCTGCTGGCCCACTTACAGACACAGAGAAGAATAAAAGACATAACCAGTACCAAAGACAACAGGTGAGCTGTGTCAGTGGGGGGGGACAGAGTGGGTCTGAAGCCAGTATGGATAAGGATGGTTTGGTGGGAGTGGACCCAGACACCTCCATCAGTGATCCAGAACCTTCCAGGTCCAATGTGGCCTCTTCAACACTGGGTAAACTCTCCAGATTCTCCTTCACCTGCTCAACTGAACCCACGACCACACCTCAAACCACAGAGGGAAACAATCCTCCTGCTGGAGTGGGAAACAGAGATGGTGCTTTAAACCCCCCCGAACACAGTCCTTTAGTCAGGAAGATCCAAACTGTCCAGGACACGGAGCTCCCACCGGGTCAGGAAAACCACCACGGGACAGAATCACCGACTGAAACCACGTCCAAGACCAAAGCAAAGCCCACGGAGGGGAGTCCTGCTGCAGACCAGAGGAACCGTGTAGAGACGGTGAACAACCTGAAGAAGAGGAAGTGTTTTGAGCTGGCCCCCCCACTGAGGGGTGTTGGTGGTTCCAGGGGTCCATTCTCAGGAAGCTCTCTGTTTGACTCTGTTGGGTTCAGTAATGATGTTCTGGACACTGACTGGGACCAAGAGGTTTCAAAGAAAGCCAAAATGTGAAATCATAGGCTGCTGTCACCGTGTGTCTGTGGACCGTAATGTATTCTATCCTCCTGTAGTGTGAAAGTAAAGCTGTTAAATGGTTGGAGACGTTCAGGTGTTCGTGCTGCTTCCTGTTGGAGCCGCTCAGATCCAGCAGCTAGAACTCCGGCTGATCCAGGAGCTGCATGAAGAGAACCGTCCCGGCTCCACACGTTCTTTAGCAGATTATTATTACTATTATATACTATTATTACTATTATATACTATTATTACTATTATTATATTATATTACTATTATTACTACAGATTGTTTACATTACTGGATTCTGTACTTGGTGGTTTTCATAAGAAAATCTTGTTTTCCGACCACATACTGGGACCCTTTTGAAACTTTGATGGATTTTGAGAAGTTTTTTTGTAGTCTGAGATTGAGTCTTTTTCATGCAACAAGGTCTTCAATAAAAACCCAATGAATGACTACCTCCTGTAGACCTGGTGCCTTCCTATAGACTACCTACTGTAGACCTGTTGCCTTCCTATAGACTACCTCCTGTAGACCTGTTGCCTTCCTATAGACTACCTCCTGTAGACCTGGTGCCTTCCTATAGACTACCTCCTGTAGACCTGGTGCCTTCCTATAGACTACCTCCTGTAGACCTGTTGCCTTCCTAGAGACTACCTCCTGTAGACCTGTTGCCTTCCTATAGACTACCTCCTGTAGACCTGGTGCCTTCCTATAGACTACCTCCTGTAGACCTGGTGCCTTCCTATAAACTACCTCCTGTAGACCTGTTGCCTTCCTATAGACTACCTCCTGTAGACCTGGTGCCTTCCTAAAGACTACCTCCTGTAGACCTGTTGCCTTCCTATAGACTACCTACTGTAGACCTGTTGCCTTCCTATAGACTACCTCCTGTAGACCTGTTGCCTTCCTAAAGACTACCTCCTGTAGACCTGGTGCCTTCCTATAGACTACCTCCTGTAGACCTGTTGCCTTCCTATAGACTACCTCCTGTAGACCTGTTGCCTTCCTATAGACTACCTCCTGTAGACCTGTTGCCTTCCTATAGACTACCTACTGTAGACCTGTTGCCTTCCTATAGATTACCTCCTGTAGACCTGTTGACTTCCTATAGACTACCTCCTGTAGACCTGTTGCCTTCCTATAGACTACCTCCTGTAGACCTGTTGCCTTCCTAAAGACTACCTCCTGTAGACCTGTTGCCTTCCTATAGACTACCTCCTGTAGACCTGTTGCCTTCCTATAGACTACCTACTGTAGACCTGTTGCCTTCCTATAGAATACCTCCTGTAGACCTGTTGACTTCCTATAGACTACCTCCTGTAGACCTGTTGCCTTCCTATAGACTACCTCCTGTACACCTGGTGCCTTCCTATAGACTACCTACTGTAGACCTGTTGCCTTCCTATAGACTACCTCCTGTAGACCTGTTGCCTTCCTATAGATTACCTCCTGTAGACCTGTTGACTTCCTATAGACTACCTCCTGTACACCTGGTGCCTTCCTATAGACTACCTACTGTAGACCTGTTGCCTTCCTATAGACTACCTCCTGTAGACCTGTTGCCTTCCTATAGACTACCTACTGTAGACCTGTTGCCTTCCTATAGACTACCTACTGTAGACCTGTTGCCTTCCTATAGACTACCTCCTGTAGACCTGTTGCCTTCCTATAGACTACCTACTGTAGACCTGTTGCCTTCCTATAGAATACCTCCTGTAGAACTGTGGATCAGGAAGTCATGGATCTTTTGAATAAGAGAAGAGAGTTGACTATGAAAAAATAGAAAAAGATCCAACTCTCAATTATAAAAAAGAAACTGATGAGAAACTGAGACTCTTATAGGAAGCCTGAAGGTGTCACATCCCATCACTCCTGTTATATAGCCTATAAGTCTTTAATTCCTGGTGGACCAGCTGGTTCTACTGGCTCACCACCTGAAAATAGATATTTTGATCAGGCCTTTTGTTACTCCCCGTCCATCCTGTGGACATGATTAACATCTTAAAGACAGTGAAAGACACCATCACTATGGACATACAGAATTTATTTACCAATGTTCACCACCAGGGTCAGGGTGAGACACTCAGACCCTGTATGGGACTAAACCAAGCACTCAGTGTTTAAGCGTGGCTGAGATCGACCCCATTACACTGCTAAGGGAAGCAAAATGTCTCCTAGTTTCACTTCCCTTTATGTAGCCTGTTATACAAATAATCATGACCACATCAGACTATGGGAACGCTGTGGATGATGTCTTCATGAGGGTCCTGTGGACAGTTCATTGCAGTTTTATGAGTGTCTCATGATGTACAGCAAATCAGCTTTGTGGACATTCTTGTACAACGTGAGGGCGGGACGCTGGGACGCTGGAAGGCCGGGAGGCCGGGACGCCGGGACGCCGGGACACCGGGAGGCCAGGAGGCCGAGAGGCCGGGAGGCCGGGAGGCCGGGACGCCGGGACGCCGGGACGCCGGGACGCTTGGACGCCGGGACGCTTGGACGCCGGGACGCCGGGATGCTGGGACGCTGCTGGGACGCTGGGGCGCTGGGGTCAGAGAAGGGATGGGGACCATCATGGGGACCGCTCCAACCACTCCATCTGAAACAAAGCCAAAGGGTATATATGGGTATATATGGGTATATATAGGTATATATAGGTATATTTGGGTATATATGGGTATATATGGGTATATATAGGTGTATATATAGGTATATTTGGGTATATATAGGTATATATGGGTATATATAGGTATATATATGGGTATATATAGGTATATATATGGGTATATATGGGTGTGTATATATGGATATATATAGGTATATATAGGTATATTTGGGTATATATAGGTATATATATGGGTATTTATGGGTGTGTATATATAGGTATATATAGGTATATAATGGTATATATAGGTATATATATGTATATATGGGTATGTATAGGTATATATGGGTATGTATGGCTATATATGGCTATATATGGGTATAAATGGGTATATATGGCTATATATGGTATATATGGGTATGTGTAGGTATATATGGGTATATATAGGTATATATGGGTATATATAAGTATATATGGGTATATATAGGTATATATGGGTATATATTGGTATATATAGGCATATATGGGTATATATAGGTATATATGGGTATATATGGGTATATATATGGCTATATATGGTATATATGGGTATGTGTAGGTATATATGGGTATATATAGGTATATATGAACATATATGGGTATATATAAGTATATATGGGTATATATTGGTATATATGGGTATATATGGGTATATATAGGTATATATATGTATATATGGGTATATATAGGTATATATGGATATATATTGGTATATATAGGTATATATGGGTATATATAGGTATATATGGGTATATATGGGTATATATAGGTATATATATGGGTCTATATAGGTATATATGGGTAAATATAGGTATATATGGGTATGTATGGGTGTATATATGGGTATATAAGGGTATATATAGGTATATATGAGTATATATAGGTATATATGGGTATATATAAGTATATATGGGTATATATAGGTATATATGGGTATATATTGGCATATATAGGTATATATGGGTATATATAGGTATATATAAGTATATATGGGTATATATAGGTATATATGGGTATATATGGGTAAATATAGGTATATATGGGTATGTATGGGTGTATATATAGGTATATATGGGTATATAAGGGTATATATAGGTATATAAGGGTATATATGGGTATGTATGGGTGTATATATGGGTGTATATATAGGTATATATGGGTGTATATATAGGTATATATGGGTATGTATAGGTATATATGGGTATATATAGGTATATATGGGTATATATAGGTATATATGGGTATGTATAGGTATATATGGGTATATATAGGTATATATGGCTATATATGGGTATATATGGATATATATATATAGGTATATATGGGTATATACAGGTATATGTGGGTATATTTGGGTATATATGGCTATATATGGATATATATATAGGTATATATGGGTATATATGGGTATATATAGGTATATATGGCTATATATGGGTATATATGGATATATATATAGGTATATATGGGTATATATGGGTATATATAGGTATATGTGGGTATATACGGGTGTGGTTTCCACTTTATGAAACGTTTTGACCTGATGAAGATCTAAGCAGGATGGAAACATATTGTGAATCTCTGGATTAGTGTCAATGAGCCGCTGTAGAATGTAAAAAAAATTCAAAATTCATGAAAAGAAGTTGTTTGTGAAGGTTCTCAGTCATCCAGGTCAAAGTATCCGAGTAAGGGTTAAATCAGCAGCAACTGGACTTGGATTAGATTTTTGAAGACGTTTTACTTCTCATCCGAAAAGCTTCTTTCAGTTCTGCTGAAGAAGCTTTTCTTATTCATAACGTTCCTTCAGTTCTGCTGAAGAAGCTTCTTTCAGTTCTGCTGAAGAAGCTTTTCTTATTCATAACGTTCCTTCAGTTCTGCTGAAGAAGCTTCTTTCAGTTCTACTGAAGAAGCTTCTTTCAGTTCTACTGAAAAAGCTTCTTTCAGTTCTGCAGAAGAAGCTTTTCTTATTCATAACGTTCCTTCAGTTCTGCTGAAGAAGCTTCTTTCAGTTCTGCTGAAGAAGCTTTTCTTATTCATAACGTTCCTTCAGTTCTGCTGAAGAAGCTTCTTTCAGTTCTACTGAAAAAGCTTCTTTCAGTTCTGCAGAAGAAGCTTTTCTTATTCATAACGTTCCTTCAGTTCTGCTGAAGAAGCTTTTCTTATTCATAACGTTCCTTCAGTTCTGCTGAAGAAGCTTCTTTCAGTTCTACTGAAGAAGCTTCTTTCAGTTCTACTGAAGAAGCTTTTCTTATTCATAACGTTCCTTCAGTTCTGCTGAAGAAGCTTCTTTCAATTCTGCTGAAGAAGCTTTTCTTATTCATAACGTTCCTTCAGTTCTGCTGAAGAAGCTTCTTTCAGTTCTGCTGAAGAAGCTTTTCTGATGAGAAGTGAAACGTCTTCAAGAATCTAAACCAAGTCCAGTTGCTGCTGATTTAACCTTTACTCGGATGAAAAGAAGTTATTTTCTGCATTTTCTTTGTTTTTCCTGTTGTGACAAAAACATACCGAACCGTAACCCCAAAACCGAGGTACCTACCGAACTGTGAATTCAGTGTATATATGTATATATATATATATATACATATATATATATATATGTATATATATATATATACATATATATGTTCACTGTGAATACTGGCAGACTAAAAATTTAACTCAGTTCCTCATTCTGTGGCAAGTTGACTTTGGGAGTCACATGATTTGATCATGAAGTCTGTGGTAAAGGCTGTTCCACAATAACAGGAAGGGTTGCCTGGACACCGGCTGTTTCCACAGGATCATGGAAATTAAAGCCACAATTATTATGCTGTAATAGTTTCTGAATGACGTGCCGTGTGATCGTGTACAGAGAAGTTACTACACGGGGAGCTGCAGGCCGTGTGTGGCCTAATTCATGTGGCCAATTAAAAATATAGCTGCATGTAGCGGTTCCGGGTTCAGTCCTTTTATGGTCAACAGATGTTATCCAGGTTATTATTATTATTATTATTATTATTGTTATTGTTATTATTACTATTATTATTAAAGGGACTATATGTAACTTCTTACATGTATAAATCATCTCTTTGTCGGTGTCCCATGCGCGCTCTTGTGTGGGTACGCGAGCGCGCAGACTCCGCGGAGCCTCTGCTCTGCTCCAGCCTGCTTGCACACCGCGCTCGTTCTCACCCGCTCGGCTCGCTCCAACTCCACGTGCACGCGCGCACACTGCACACTGCAGAAGAGTAGCGCTAAATAGACATGAACGAGCACCGGTCTAAACAATGAGGCGACACGCGTCAGCTAACACACAATATCACTCTATATTTCACCTGCTTGGCAGTAATGTTAGCTGACCAGAGGAAGGTCTCTGCATGAAAAAATGCTGATCCTAGTGTTGGCTTATCCTGCTTCAACCTCCCGACCGCGGTCGGAGACGATAACGTAACTCGCGGCGGACCCCGTCACTTCACAAGACACGGGAAACCTCTGTTGGTCTGGAGGAGCTGCAGCATTTATTTCTGCACAAACGTCCACTGCACATTCACTAGATATTCTCAGAGCTAAACTAACTCTTCTGCAGTGTGTAGTGTGCACGCGTGCACGTGGAGTTGGAGCGAGCCGAGCGGGTGAGAACGAGCGCGGTGTGCAAACAGGCAGCAGGAGCAGAGTAGAGGCTCCGCGGAGTCTGCGCGCTCGCGTACCCACACGCGAGCGCGCATGGGACACCGACCCGGTATGATTTATACGTGTAAGAAGTTACATATAGTCCCTTTAAGTAGTTCTAAGGACCCAAAGTAGCAATGAGCCGGTTTCAGGCTTCACAAAGGTGAGCAATGAGTGAGTACAGTCTACCATCGCCTACTTCCATCAGTACCATGTATTCAAGGAAAAGATGTATATATCTATATATATAGATATATACCTGTATATATAATGAACAACAGACGAGACCACTGATGAACCATCTAACTTCTGTTTAATGAAAAGAGAAACAAGAGAATGCAGGTGAAGGTGCTGTTATGATGTTCTGTACCAGCTCCAGTTGGTCGATGGTATGATGGTATTTTAACAGGTGTATAACTGAGCGTATATTTAAAGTTGTGTAAGACGGGTCAACGGTTCGGAGAAACAGACTGGAATACAGAAAAGATGGATGAACATAGAGGGTCATAATGAAGTAGCTTTATGATCTCAGGCCTCGGGGCGGTGGGAGCATCATGTGTCTATAGCTGTCAGTAGTGTCCAGTAGGACTTCACTATGAAGACGGACAGACATGAACTTTGACCTCTGCATTAACCCCTCATCAGGAGCCAAACGTTTGGGACTTATCATGGAGAGTAAATGATCATAAACACATACAGAGAGTGGTACAGTAACTAAAATGGGAAACTCTTTGTCTGTAATTAAGAGACGTGCAAAATATCTGACACAACAAACAATCAAACAAGTAATTCAAGCTTTGTTTTATCTCATCTGGATTATTGTTCAGCAGTTTGGTCCAATACTTCATCAGGTCATATAAGATATATAATTAGAACTGCTCCATAATAAAGCAGCACGTGTAGCTCTGTCTAGTGGAGAACGAATGTTAGTAAAATACATGAATGTCTCTCTTGGTGAGAAGTGAAATATAGATTGTTGTATTCATTGATGGTTTTCATTAAGAATGTCAAAACAACAAAGACTCCATTTATTTATTTTTTACAAAAAACAATCCTTTATTACAGATACACACAATTATTCCACAAGGCTGCTGCAGGTTGTTTTACTTTAAACCACATCAGGTCAACGTACAGCAACACACAGAGAAAACTCCCAAATCATATCAACACAACCAAATGATATATATGGCTTTAAAGAAACCCTTTGAGAGCTTTATTAAGAAGAAACTGTAGTAATTAATCAGTATTCTTTAGTGTGTAAGAGTATTATAGGCATTCAACGTTAAATGATGATATTTATCTCTTAGATCATGATATATTCAGTCGGAGCTGCTCTATCTTCTATTTTCTATCTTCTATCTTCTATTTTTCTATCTTCTATGTTCTATTTTCTATCTTCTATCTTCTATTTTCTATCTTCTTTTTTCTATTTTCTATCTTCTATTTTGTATTTTGTATTTTCTCTCCTCTATTTTCTGTCTTCTATTTTCTATCTTCTATTTTCTATCTTCTATTTTGTATTTTGTATTTTCTCTCCTCTATTTTCTGTCTTCTGTTTTCTATCTTTTATTTTCTATCTTCTATCTTCTATTTTCTATCTTTTATTTTCTATCTTCTATTTTCTATCTTTTATTTTCTATCTTCTATTTTCTATCTTCTATTTTCTGTCTTCTATCTTCTATCTTCTATTTTCTATCTTTTATTTTCTATCTTCTATTTTCTATCTTCTATTTTCTATCTTCTATTTTGTATTTTGTATTTTCTATCCTCTATTTTGTATTTTCTATATTCTATTTTCTATCTTTTATTTTCTATTTTCTATCTTCTATTTTCTATTTTCTATTTTCTATCCTCTATTTTCTATCTTCTGTTTTCTTTGTGTTTGTGTTATTTAAACTGTATCAACTGTTATTGTTTTATTTACAGTAGACGTGCATTATGATGTGTTATTATTATATTATATATATTATGTTATGTTAGTGCATCATGATGGTTTGGTTTGTTGAGCTGAACATCTGTGATCACAGATGTTGATCTGAGGGATCGTGATCATAATGGTTTGGTTTGTTGAGTCGGAGCATCTGTGAGTCGCTCCTCCTCCTCTTCCTCCTCTCCTTCATCTTGGAGACCATCAGGTGGAACATCTCTATGATGTTGAGGATCACAGAGAGGACGGCCATCGCCAACATGAAGACGATGAAGATGGATTTCTCTGTGGGACGACTTATGAAGCACTCTACCAGTCCAAAACAGGGGTGTTCGCTGAATGAGATCTTACTGGGCATCAGTATGTAGCCGTAGAGGAAGTACTGGCCTACGATGAAGGCCACCTCCAGCAGGACCTTAAACAGAAGCTGCATGATGTAGCTGACCAGCAGGACGCCCTTCATCTGGACTCGGCCATGTTCATCTGAATACTTCGGAGCTTTAATCCTCCCGTCGTTACCGAGTTTCAGCTCCACGCGTCTCCTCAGCTTGTTTTCTCTGCGGATCACCAGCAGGACGTGGCCCAGATACATGAGTGTTGGAGTGGAGACGCTGAGGATCTGGAGGACCCAGAAGCGTGTGTGAGACATGGGGAAGGACCGGTCGTAGCAGGCGTTCCTGCAGCCGGGACTCTTGGTGTTACAGTCCATGTTTGATTGCTCATTTCCCCAGATGTTGTCCACGCCAGCAGCCAGGATGAAGATCCTGAAGAGGAACAGAACACTCATCCAGACCTTCCCCCCGACAGTGGAGTGGGACTGCACCTTGTCCAACAAACCAGACAGGAAGGACCACTCCCCCATGATGACAGCCTACGAGAGAGGAGACAAACCAAAGACGTGTCCGTCCAGTCAGCGTGAGCAAGCCTTACTGTGGACAACATTGAGAGGACATGGCAGAACTACAGTCCACATCTACCAACTCTGTCTCTTCTGGATGAATATGAAGGTTGAAGAATTCACACAGCGCTGCGTTTCCATCAGGAAAGATCTTTTAACTTATTCAAAGAAATAAATAATAACCAGAAGAAACTGAAAAAGTAAAAAAGAAAACATGTCCAGATCCTGCCGAGACTCCTGTGGTAGAAACATTTATCACTGATGGCTGAACTGTGATGTTAAAGACTTTTAGAGCCTTTTGGAACATGCATCTGTTATTCAGAATATAAATCTATAATATAATTTATTACACGGCTGTGTTGAATACTCCATTCTGATTGGTCAATCACGGCGTTCTGCGGTCTGTTATTTCTGTATAACAGACAGTTGCTATGTATAACAGACCGTTGCTATGGGCGCAGCTCTGATGTCGGACTCAGGCGGGCCGTTTTTGCTTCAAAATTTTGATTTCTTCAGTAAGTAGCCGTGTAATAAGCGGGATAATGTACAGCTTCACGTCGGGGTGCAGCATGACGTGAACATGCTGCATTATTGTGAAAGAATCCCCTGTCGGGATTCTTTCACAATAATGACCGGCTCGCTGTATATTATCTCTTACATAATGAATTACAGATGAAAGCAGCAGCACCTCTGAATGAAGGGCAAAATATCCTAATACAGATTACTGTATACAGAGAAGACACATTCTAACACAACACAAGATCTACTTCTATCTGATAGACGGATTATCACTTTATATGCCATTCATCATGTCTATATGTTTACAAATGTATGTGTTGATTTTGATTGGCTGACACCAATGCCAATATTAGTGTATAGCATCCATAAATATTAGATATGAGATCAGATGAGGACCATGTCGGGAGATTTAAACCTTCTAACCCTAACCCATGTAAACCCTCAGCTGTGATAATAACAATTTATAACAAGGTTTTTACATCATTACATCATTAATCAAACTTCCATTCCTGAAGGCTGTGAAATAGAATCAAATAAGTAAATTCTCTAACATTTGAACTGATTAATAACTGATATTTCATCTGTACCGTATTAACTGTGCACACAGTAGTAAGTGTTCCTACCTCAGTGAAGCCGTGTTCGGTCCCTTTACTGCCACGGGGATCCGCTCACTTCCCTCTTATAATTCAGGCTGACATTGCAAAATCATCCGAATCCTCCCAGACTCACGAACCACCCCCCCGCCCTAACTGTGTCAGAGTGCTGAGGAAATCACACCCATAACTGACACCCAAATCAGCTGTTACATGAATAATCCTCCCTCCTCTAAACTGTCACGTAAACAACGTGTTAAAGTTCATCAACTCATCCGTCGGGTCCAGACCTCCAGACCTCCAGACCTCCAGACCTCCAGACCTCCAGACCTCCAGACCTCCAGACCCCCAGACCTCCAGACCTCCAGACCCCCAGACCTCCAGACCTCCAGACCTCCAGACCTCCAGACCTCCAGACCTCCAGACCTCCAGGGCCTCCAGACCTCCAGACCTCCAGACCTCCTGACCTCCAGACCTCCAGACCTCCAGACCTCCAGACCTCCAGACCTCCTGACCTCCTGACCTCCTGACCTCCTGGCCTCCAGGCCTCCAGACCTCCAGACCTCCAGACCTCCAGACCTCCAGACCTCCAGGGCCTCCAGACCTCCAGACCTCCAGACCTCCAGACCTCCTGACCTCCTGACCTCCTGACCTCCTGACCTCCAGGCCTCCAGACCTCCAGACCTCCAGACCTCCAGACCTCCAGACCTCCAGGGCCTCCAGACCTCCAGACCTCCAGACCTCCAGACCTCCAGGGCCTCCAGACCTCCAGACCTCCAGACCTCCTGACCTCCAGACCTCCAGGGCCTCCAGACCTCCAGACCTCCAGATCTCCAGACCTCCAGACCTCCAGACCTCCAGACCTCCAGACCTCCAGGCCCTCCAGACCTCCAGACCTCCAGGCCCTCCAGACCTCCAGACCTCCAGACCTCCAGACCTCCAGACCTCCTCCTCATCAACTGCTGCTACTTTAGTTGAAACTGTGTTTATGAAATATCACTGAAGCCCATTATGACACATACATGACATTATCTGGGCCTTCAGGTGGGTCAGGTGGGCTTTATCACCTGATCCTGAGGCCCAGTCTCCAACTGGGTCCTTGTCTCCAGGAGAACTGCAGTATAATTCTACGACTACATTCATGTTAAAGCAAATAAGCAGAAAGTAAATGTGCACGGGCCCGGTAGTGATCCAGCACAGAACACCTGTACAGAGAGGTGAGACTGACCCGACACAGGTGAGCTCACATCAGAGAACATCAGAGAACATCAGAGAACATCAGAGGCCAGTTTTTATCAAGTTACTTCAATACTTAGTGAAGAGAGCTCAACACATTATGGATTAATGATTCATAATGATATCACATGATATCTAGTGAATTTAACATATATGATCTCAATATGCAATATACTGATGCCACTATATGCTGATAGCATCAGCCACATGTACTGTATATACTATTACACCTGGTTCTGGTTCTGGTTCTGGTTCTGGTTCTGGTTCTGGTTCTGGTTCTGGTTCTGGTTCTGGTTCCACCTTTCAGGGACCAGTTCAGGAACTAAATGTGGGCTCTTCTCAGGAGCTGATATTAATGTACGGTATATGTTCCATATATACTTTCAGGCGTTGCCGGTGGTGACGTCAGGGCCGCTGCTAGCCCTTTGGGTGCCCCCCCCCCCCCCCTCCAAATAATAAAAACAAATTAAATAAATAATAACAACAAATATCATATCATATGACAGCGTCTGAGTGAGTTCTGCATCGATGCTGATGACAGCGAGACCGCTCAGACGTCCCATCGATGAACGCAGGGATGTTTTAATGAGCTGAAGTTTGGAAAAACTTCGCTCAGCAGAAGCAGCTCGGCGTCATCCTGCTGTTTCTTCTTCTTTCACTGCTCTGCAGTTACTCCTGTCGCTTTTTTGAAGCCATTTGTAATTTTTGAGTTAACGTCAGGCTCGAGTTTGTCAGGTCGGGTGCTATCGAACAAACCACAGGATGATGGGGGGGGGGGCACCATAATTAATTTGATTATTTGAGCAAATATGTATACCTTTGTATTGCCTGTAATGGTGTAATGATGCCCCCTCCAGCACCTGGTAACCTACGCACAGCGCTCGGTGACGTTCATCATTATTGGTCAAGAATGTGATGTTAAGGGTCATCGAGGCTTCTTTTACAGGAACTGAGGATTAGGAAACCTTTTCACCAGACTCATCATGTTCGGCGGTAAGAGGGAGGGAAAGGAGAAGCTGTGAGAGCCTGAGTCAGTCCGACCAAACCCAGCATTATATAACCCGGTCTCATACAGTTCAGAGTCTCACACATCTGGCTCCTCTGGGATGGACAAACCACTTCTAATATCTGAAGCCTGACAGGTGAGTACAACACGTCTTCATTACCGTCTTACTGTGTCTCAGGAGCTATTTCACTGTTTCTTTAACACAAATCAGGCACAATTACAAGTTACCACCGAAGCATATTTTAGTTAAATTTTGAGGAAGTTCACTGTATGACAAGTAAGGGATAATGTACAGCTAGCCGGTCACTGTTGCGAAAGAATCCCCCGACAGGGCGATGCTGGACCGGTGCTTCGGGTCGGGGTCTCTCATCACCCTGAAGGGGATTCTTTCACAACAATGACTGAAGAAATCAATATTTTGACGCAAAAACAGTCCTCCAGAGTCCGACATCAGAGCTGCGCCCATAGCAACGGTCTGTTATACATAGCAACGGTCTGTTATACAGAAATAACAGACCGCAGAACGCCCGTGATTGACCAATCAGAATGGAGTATTCAACACAGCCGTGTAATAAGCGTGTGTTATGTCTGTAGATTAAAGACAGCTGGGCCTGAATCCAACCGCTCAACATAAAGTTATCTCATTTCTTTGTCTCTCTTATTAAGAGAGCTCCGATGAGAGGAGCGATGAGAGGCCTCAGGTGGGTTTTATACCTGGCAAGGTTCCATCAAATAAACACACAGTATAAAAAAATGCAATAATTTATTGATAACAAAAAAGCACCCTTGAAAAATAAAAAATGTCTGCAACAGCACCCAGGGGCCAAATATGCAGCGCTGCGATATCTATATCTTTTCATAACATATAAACCTACATCTGTTGTTATGGTAACCTGCCTCGCTAACATACCGGCTCAGACCTCGGGGTTCCCGGACATGCTCAGCTCCATGGTGCTGATTCTCTCTCAGGACACCAGGTCTGAGACCGGCCGACGGACCTCAGTCTGTTTAACGGGCCGGCCTCATTTCTTCACTTTAACAGCTCTTCAGTTTCTCTCTCTCTTCCTCCTCCATCCTGTCCATCTGTTTCTAATCGTCATCCACGCTGAGCCCACCCAGGAAATCAGAATCAGTAAGCTGAAGTACTGCAGTACAGGAACAATGACTGTATGTCAGTGGTCATGTTATAATCTCTATAATAGAGATGTTTGTCTCTCCCTCGTCTACCAGCTGCACATTCCCTCCATGTTTCACTCAGTTTCCTTTTTGTATCTTGAAACTTGAACTTAAAAAACAAAATGACAAAGGACAGATTACAGATGACACCACACTGAGAAAAGGTAACATGATGGCAGATCCTCGTGTCCTTGTGTCCTTGTGTCCTTGTGTCTTGTGTCCTTGTGTCCTTGTGTCCTTGTGTCCTTGTGTCTTGTGTCCTTGTGTCCTTGTGTCTTGTGTCCTTGTGTCCTTGTGTCTCGGGAGGAATCGCAGACATCTTGATGAATAAACCATCATCTTTAGTACTGTTGAACAGATAAATCACACCCCCAAACACCCTCTCTCCCACTATGTGCAATAATAAGTACAATTAAAAAGTGCAATACTCAATACATACCTCTGTGCAATATAAAAACAAAAATGCCTGTGCAATACTTGTATATACTTACCATACACCGTATTTCCTTATTATTATACTGTATATTATTGTAAATACACTACTATTTTATTTTACTTTTACTTTATTTTATTATGTAATTCTTTGCTACTTAACTGTTTCTTTCTTAATGGAGCTTCCCAGCAAAAAGTATTTCACACGATTGTAACTGTATAACCGGCGTGACAATAAACATCTTGAATCTTGAATCTTGAATCTTAGTCTCACTCAGCTGAAGGTTTGATGTGTGTGTGTGTTTCTCCTCTGCTTCAGACATTAGCTTCCAGCCATGGGAGACTGGTCTTACATGTCCTCGCTGCTGGACAAGGTCCAGTCTCACTCCACCGTGTTGGGGAAGATCTGGATGAGCGTCCTCCTCCTGTTCAGGATCTTCGTCCTGGGCGCTGCCACGGACAAAGTGTGGGGAGACGAGGAGTCGGAGTTCTACTGCGACAGCCAGGCTCCGGGATGTAAACACGCCTGCTACGACTGGATGTTCCCGTTGTCCTACAGCCATTACTGGGTGCTGCAGATCGTCTTCGTGTCGACTCCCACCCTGGTCTACCTGGGCCACGCCGTCCACATCATCCACAAGGACAAGAGGACGACGGAGAAGCTGCGTGACAGCAGCGGTGGAGCTGTGCTGAAGAAGCCCAAGTATACTGATGACAGAGGGAAGGTGAAGATAAGAGGAGTCCTCTTCTGCACCTACATGACCCAGCTGGTCTTCAAGATCCTCCTGGAGGTGGGATTCTCTGTGGGTCAGTTCTACATCTTTGGCCCCGTGTTCTTGGTGTCCCTCTTCCACTGTCAGCTGTCTCCACCTTGTGCCAGTATGAGCGGCGCCCAGTGTTACATCTCTCGTCCCACAGAGAAAACCATTTTTATCATCTTCATGCTGGTAGTTTCAGGCGTTTCAGTGCTCCTCAACATCATGGAGATCATCTACCTGCTCTGTAACAAGTGCAGAGACACCAGGAAACGGCGTCAGGCTCAGCAGCATGTAATCAGCTCACAGCAGGACCGGTCCGACTCAGCCTGGGGGGGCACGAGCAACCGGTACGGAGGCGTCCAACTGCTTCCTCTGCCCACCGCGGCTCTGCCGGGCCTCATGGTGGAGTCTGTCAGTAAAGAGAAGGACACCTGATACATCAACCACACTCTGTACATGTGATATGTAAGGGATAATGTACAGCGAGCGGGTCATTGTAGTGAAAGAATCCCCTTCAGGGCGATGCAGCATCGCCCTGAAGGGGATTCTTTCACTACAATGACCCGCTCGCTGTACATTATCCCGCTTATTACACGGCTACTTACTGAAGAAATCAATATTTTGACGCAAAAACGGTCCGCCAGAGTCCGACATCAGAGCTGCGCCCATAGCAACGGTCTGTTCTACATAGCAACGGTCTGTTCTACAGAAATAACAGACTGCAGAACGCCGTGATTGACCAATCAGAATCGAGTATTCAACACAGCCGTGCAATAAATGATCAATAGCTGCTTCTTGATTGAATTATTAGATGTACTGTGATGATAAAGTTTATAGTTTACTGTGTTAAAGTCTCACTGTGTCACACATCTCCTGTTCCACCGCTGGACTGAAGAGATCCAGTCATTCTTCAGTAAAGGTCAGAGGTCAGTCTGTTGTCATGCCTACCACAGCTGTAATATGGCCTATTTCTATTGACAGTATGAGTCCCATTGTGCTGCAATGAATGTCTACATTTTACAATAGCAACTGATCATAAATCATTAGCTTCCTTCTGAACTAATCATTTAAATATATGTTTGAATTATTAGTAAATAATTGAGTGTGCCATTAAACTGTTGGAAGTCATTTATAAAGCAGCTGCTCTGATGTTGTAAATGTCCGTAGCCATTCATAAATATACAGAATGTACAGATCCAAGGTCATTGTAGGCCTAAAATAAATAAATAATAAACAATTCTATACATTACAGTATTCCGGTCATGTACATGATTATATATTGTATAATAAGTATATAAGTAATGAGTGTAGTAGCGAGTACTGAGGTAGTTATAGTTATAGTGCACATACCTGTTTTATTTCACTTTACACTATTGAATTTATTTTTATATTGATATTTTGAATGATGTGGTGATCCTGTGGAGGCTTATTTTAGTAAAAACACACTTATATATATACATACTTATAAATAAATGTGTCATTATTGACCTATATCACCATGTCAAAGCATGGTGGATGTGCTCTAGTGACTCACACCTGGTCTCTTGTGTGGCCAACTACCTGTTCATTAAAAGTTCAATGTGTTTGTCTGCAGCAGCCTCTTCTATCTCTCTGTCTGGTTGTACAGCACATTTACTTCACAGTTCCAACGGAGCTAAACACCTGTTTGACTTCCATCTGAGTGGTCAGACTCTGAGGGATGATGAGAGTAGACCTATGGGCATAAACTCTACAAAGTGATAATATGTCCTCGGGGGGGGGCTTTCAGCATGTTATGGACCTTAAAGTGACTCTGGATCCAGCATTAAATGGAATTATATCTGTTGTTATCATGCCCAGCTAAACAGTGTGGTGACCACCAGGTGACTGCTCACTGTTGAATTACCACTATCTGATCTAGTTCCTAATCTAATCTAATAAATATAGAGTCCCACATGTAGAGTAACCAGCCATGAGTCAGGCTGTCCTTCTAGAGCTTTCTGTGTGTCAGGTGAATGAGCAGAGTGATGATACTCAATGAGACGTGTGATGTGCTCTGCTGGTAATACTGGAGAGACCACGTAGATTAATATCAGCAGCAGTAGTAGCAGATCATATCTTTATACTGAAGACACCAGGGCTAATACTGTAGCCTACCTGTGAATAACACCAGGGCTAATACTGTAGCCTACCTGTGAATAACACCTGGATTGATACTGTAGCCTACCTGTGAATAACACCTGGATTGATACTGTAGCCTACCTGTGAATGACACCTGGATTGATACTGTAGCCTACCTGTGAATAACACCTGGATTGATACTGTAGCCTACCTGTGAATAACACCTGGATTGATACTGTAGCCTACCTGTGAATAACACCTGGATTGATACTGTAGTCTACCTGTTGGTCCTGCAGAGGCGCTGTCTGCTCTGTGGCTGCATATCTTGGCGGGTTCGTGTCTAGAAGGTAACTCCCTAGCTGCGACTCTCGCGAGTGTTTTTGCATGTTGGGGGTTATCGTCTAGACACCACCCTGCGGCCGCGTGTCAACCGGAAGCCCGCCCTTAATGCAGCGATGGCTGCTGCTTGATGAAAAAGAAGTGCGCAGCAGGCAGCACGGCTCGGCACGGCACGGCGCGGCACGGCACGGCAGAGGGGGCTCTCCACGGGGCTGGAAACCAAACAACCTGGACTACCAGATATTACTGACCTTCAGTACCAACAAACATGACGGAGACCATCATTCCTCCTTTCAGCGAGCAGAGAGACGCGGCTGAGCAGGTGGGAGGCTACACCGAGCTAACATGCTAACGTGCTAACATTAGCTTAGCTTAGCTCCGAGCAGAGAGGAGCGGCTGAGCAGGTGGGAGGCTGCACCGAGCTAACGTGCTAACATGCTAACATGGTAACGTGCTAACATTAGCTTAGCTTAGCTCCGAGCAGAGAGGAGCGGCTGAGCAGGTGGGAGGCTACACCGAGCTAACATGCTAACGTGCTAACATTAGCTTAGCTTAGCTCCGAGCAGAGAGGAGCGGCTGAGCAGGTGGGAGGCTGCACCGAGCTAACGTGCTAACATGCTAACATGGTAACGTGCTAACGTTAGCTTAGCTCCGAGCAGAGAGGAGCGGCTGAGCAGGTGGGAGGCTACACCGTGCTAACGTGCTAACATGCTAACAGGCTAACGTGCTAACGTTAGCTTAGCTCCGAGCAGAGAGGAGCGGCTGAGCAGGTGGGATGCTGCACCGAGTTAACATGCTCACATGCTAACATGCTAACATTAGCTTAGCCCCTGTTGCTGGTTGATGTGTGAGGGCAGTGAGTTAACTCAGGGATACTGAGTTAGAGTTACTTGTTTCTTGGACTTGTTAACGTCATTAGGTTTCTGTAAATCAGTTAGCTTAGCATTAACGGTTAGCTTAGCATTAACGGTTATTAGAAACACGTTGCTGTGCTGTTGGCCGACCTGTTACTGTTGGCGCAAACTGACGTTAACCACCAAGTAACAGGTGTGTGTGTTTATAACTGCTAACTGTTAGCTAACGTTAACTAGCGGTGTTTATAACTGCTAACTGTTAGCTAACGTTAACTAGCGGTGTTTATAACTGCTAACTGTTAGCTAACGTTAACTAGCGGTGTTTATAACTGCTAACTGTTAGCTAACGTTAACTAGCGGTGTTTATAACTGCTAACTGTTAGCTAACGTTAACTAGCGGTGTTTATAACTGCTAACTGTTAGCTAACGTTAACTAGCGGTGTTTATAACTGCTAACTGTTAGCTAACGTTAACTAGCGGTGTTTATAACTGCTAACTGTTAGCTAACGTTAACTAGCGGTGTTTATAACTGCTAACTGTTAGCTAACGTTAACTTGTGAGCTGTTACTGGTCACTTCTACTCTCCACCTGCTCAACCAGTAACTTATGTTTAAACCAACATCATGTATTTAGTTACTAAACTGTTTATTTCCTATTGAGGCATCATGTTGTCAGTCATTTCTGCTGTTTAACTGTTAGTAGCATCACAACACAACACAGAGACGTTTAGCTAAGGGTCAGTCAGGTATTGAGCTATGAAAGAGCTGTATGTTGTAGTAGCAGTAGTAGTAGTAGCAGTAGTAGAAGTAGTAGTAGTAGTAGTAGTAGTAGTAGTAGTAGCAGTAGTAGTAGTAGTAGCAGTAGTAGTAGTAGTAGTAGCAGTAGTAGTAGTAGTAGAAGTAGTAGTAGTAGTAGTAGTAGAAGTAGTAGTAGTAGTAGTAGTAGTAGTAGTAGTAGTAGTAGCAGTAGTAGTAGTAGTAGCAGTAGCAGTAGTGGTAGCAGTAGTATTAGTAGCAGCAGTAGTAGTAGTAGTAGTAGCAGTAGCAGTATTGGTAGCAGTAGTAGTAGTAGTAGTAGTAGCAGTAGTAGTAGCAGTAGTAGTAGTAGTAGTAGTAGTAGTAGTAGCAGTAGTAGTAGTAGCAGTAGTAGCAGCAGTAGTAGCAGTAGTAGTAGTAGTAGTAGTAGTAGCAGTAGTGGTAGCAGTAGTAGTAGTAGTAGCAGTAGTAGTAGTAGTAGTAGTACTGCTGAACCAGTCTGTTTTACTTCATGCAACACATAATGTAGAATGAAATGTGCACCGTAGTGTTTCTCCTCTGCTCTGTTTTCAAACACAGATCTACATACTTGTATGATACATTTTAATATTACAAAGTGATTTGCAGTCTTAAATACAGAAGACCCAATCCACCAAGACCTCCTCCTGTGCTCTCAATTAAATCTATTCACATTCATTTAGGCTTTATTTCAGATACTGTTTCTTATAGAATCATGGTTCCAGTTTAAGGAAAGAAATGAGAATATGTTGAAAGTAGATTTACATACAGTCATTAACAGTCATCTGTGACATGACTTGGGCTCATAGGTTGACTAAAGAAAGATAAACATGTTCTCTGTAGCAGTAGGACTCAGTTTGGGTCTATAAAAACACATTTTTATTCATGATAGACGTGCGAGTAGTGTGTAACTGCTGATGTCAACAAACACATTAGGTTCAAACTTAGCTTTCAGGAAGTAAGACTAAAGATCTGTTTTACTAGTCTGGAAGCAGTTCCAGTTCACAGCCCTGCTTGTGATAACTTAGAGTACTTTCTGATTGCTATGCCCACGAGTCCTCGGGGTTTAAAATGTGTGCATGGCTCAGAAAAGGTTGCTAGACACAGCACACTGAACCGACTGACCCGTGTTTCTCTTTACAGAACAGTCAGATGTTCCACTACAGCAACAACAGCAGCCTCGGTGGACCTCAGCTGACGTCTGTCCCATGCTCCAGTGCCAACCTCTGCTCCTGCCCCCCCACTGGGTCCCTGCTGGACAGGACGGTGGGGGGGGCCCCCTCTGCAGGAGACCTGTTCCGACGCCGTCACTCAGTCAGCCTCCCCGGTGCATCCTTCAGCCAGAACCAGTTTGTGAACAGCCTTAGACTGGATCCCTCGTTGTTGTCGGGTAGCAGCTGCAGCAACAACAAGGAGAACCGTTTCCGTGAGCGCTCCTACTCCGAGCTGGGGGGCGGGCGGGGGGGCGGGCTGTGGGACCGGCTGGGGGACGGGCTGGGAGACGGGCCGTGTGCGGGAGGAAGCAGCCAAGTCAACTCGAGTCGCTATAAGACGGAGCTGTGCCGGCCCTTTCAGGAGAACGGCACCTGTAAATACGGCGATAAGTGCCAGTTCGCCCACGGCATGCATGAGCTGCGCAGCCTGAGCCGTCACCCAAAATACAAGACTGAGCTGTGCCGCACCTTCCACACCATCGGGTTCTGCCCGTACGGCCCCCGATGCCACTTTATCCACAACGCAGAGGAGCGCCGCGGACCCCCCCCCCTCTCCGCCTTCAACAAGATGGAGCGCCCTCGGCTGCAGCACAGCTTCAGCTTCGCCGGCTTCTCCAGCTCCGACGGCCAGCAGGACCGCCTCACCTCCGTCACACCTCCACCCGTGTTCTCCACCGAAGACTTGACAGAGTGGCATACCAGCCCCTTCGCTCACTCCAGCCAGGAGCTCGCCAGCCTGTTTGGCCCCAGCTCAGGGCCCCCCCCCGTGTCTGAGCCTCAGGGTCCGACCCCAGCTTCCCCGACCGCTCCCGTCTTCTTCCAGCCCCCATCAGAGAGCTCCCCCACTCCCTGCTTCTTCCAGCCCCCATCAGAGAGCTCCCCCACTCCCTGCTTCTTCCAGCCCCCATCAGAAAGCTCCCCCACTCCCTCAGACTCGCTGTCTGACCAGGAGGGCTACCAGAGCAGCCCGGGCAGTCAGAGCGGCTCCGAGTCTCCCCTCCTGGATGCGTCGCATCGCCTCCCCATCTTCAGCAGACTCTCTGTCTCTGATGATTGAGGTGTGAAGAGAGAGAGAGAGGAAGATGGAGACTCCCTCCTCGTCCTCTGAGCCCTGTTTACAGGAGAAGCATTGTTGTAGCCAGCGAGTCCCATCACACATCCAGATCAAGTCTCTTCCAATATTCTGAACAGTTGGTAAACCAGAATCTGATCCACGTACTGGTGCCATGGTGGGATGAAGGGGAATCCTTGTGTAAAGTAGTTTAATGTGTCTTGTTATGGGCAGTAGGAGTGTGTGGTCAGTACAGGATGTCTCTGTGCCTCAACCTCCACACCTCCTAGAGGCTCGTGTTCAGTGAAGGATCATCAGTAAGAGAAAGCGTAGACAGTAAGATTGTAAAAGTGCCTTGGAGTGTATTCATGTGAAGCCAACAGTAAGCCTAGACCTTCCTCTTCCCTTCTCACCAGGCCCGGCCTCCTGTCCTCTCACCCCTAACCCGTACCCATGGTGACAGGCTGGAGGCTGCTGCTGTGTGCCTTGTAATATTCAGCTGGTTGCTCACTTAGCATCGTCGGTTTGCTCACCACAGACTTGTTCTTGTAAAACAGCCAACATCATTGTTTTGAATCCACACGTCTTTGAATGGGATTCAAAATGGGTCATTTCACCCAGATTAGCAGAAAAGCTGTTCTCTCACTCACCTCTAGTGTCCAGGTTTGGAGACATATCTGTCTCTGTCCCGGGACAGTGGAGGTGGGTGGAATCAGCATTAAAGAATTCCATTTAAATCCATTCAACAGCAGCACTGAGTCATTCTGCGTCTCCACAGATACATGAGTTCTTTAAAGGAGATGACAGCTGTTCACACTGAGTAACAGAGCAACAGGAATACTGCATTTAAAATCAGCTTTGTGCCAACTATTCCCCAAGGAAGAAGGAAAGAGAGACATGTTTTTTTATTTAGATTTGGGTGAACTGACTCTTGTTCCTGCTGTTAATTAATTAATTAGCCTCGTTGATCTTTAGATTTCAAACTATGCTGCAACGTTTGAGCATCCCATCGTTGTCCCCCAGAGATCAGTTCTCCGTGAGCTCACTGAAATCATGTTGATTCCACGATGTTTATTATTATTATTACTATTGTCTAGTTTATTTCCTAAAGCCTTCTGAGTAAGGGCTCTGGCTGTCACTGCTTATTTATCAAAATGTATTTATTGCTGATCTTAAGCATTTTTATTTCATATTTATCTGGTTAATGAAACAATAGAATATATATTTTCTTTTATGTGAAATTATGATCTTTCGTATTAATTGCCAGATTGTGGAGAGCTGTTTTTTTTTTTTTTTTTCCACAGTTAATATATTATAATGCCATGTGTTGTAACACTTGATTTATTTTGAAAGTGAATCACATGATTGTTATTAGTATTTATTGTTTGGACTGCAGGTTGAGCCTCTCTGCTGCAGCCTCAGGGTCAAAGTCAGGGTCAAAGTGCATGCTAGAGGGGAGGGGGGGCTGCAGCTGCCATAATCAAGTTCAAATGATGGAAAAAGCTAAATCCAGTTATTGCAAACTAATCAGGTAACTAAGCTAGTAGCATCCAGGTGTTCAGGGTGTGTGCAGGTGGTTTTTATGGAGATGATCCTCTCCATCTTTCCCTGCTCTATTGTTGCCAGAACAGCTCGTCAAAGTCACGGTGAATGTATATTAATGCCCATATTTATTAGCAATTGAAATGAATTTGAAGGCCTTTCAACCATGTTTGGAAATTTGCACTAAGCTGTCCCATGTTTGGAAATTTGCACTAAACTGTCCCATGTTTGGAAATTTGCACTAAACTGTCTGGAGGAAATATTTTAGTATTCTTTAGATACAGAAACATTAAGTGGTTTTAGACCTCCATCCTTCAAGTATACCAATGTCACTACAGAACATCTGCATAAATCATAATGAACGTGACTATTCTATGATATTGATCAGTGAAGTTCTAACCTGTTTACTCTCCTACCTGGAAATGCCACGCACTAACCACAGCTTCCTGCTTTCAGTCTCTAGAACGTAAACTGGCTCTGGATCAGTCCTGTCCTCATATCAGTGTCTTTTACTGGCATTCATTCTCATTTCATCATCAGTCACTGAATCAGTTTAACTGTGTGACTAAAGCATTTTAAAGCTGATGGAAGCATGCCTGTTCCTCAGTACCACGCACAGACTTCTAGCACTTTGAGTCATCACAGTGATGTTTGACCACTGTTTTCCATGAAAGTGCCTATGAATACATTCCAGGTTTCTCACATTTTGTGCCTTCATATTTTTCTATAACGGAGCAGATACAAGCCTGAATGTGTTCCTCTGGGTTAGTGACACATGAAAAGCACCTGCTGAATGTATTACTACAGTAATTACTTTGTTCATGGTTTATTTTGTAATGACAGATTGCAGTTAAAACCAATAAAACATGTATTTCTATTGAATGAGTAACTTCCGATGAATGAACTGTGTGACGCTGCAGTGTTTGTCCTCATCACAGCCTCTAGACTTAGTGTGGACGTGGCTGTGGACACGTGTCCCAGCGTTTCTGTCTTCAACAGTCTGCTGACTTCCATGTTAGTGTTGCACATCTGAAGCAGACTGCTGAGAGAGTCCGCTTGGATTAGTCTAATGTGGACGCTTAAACTGATGTAGGAAATGAAACCATACCTTGATTCCAACAGTCCTCTCTCTGTAGAGTAAAAGACTTTACATCCACAGTTCTGCTGGTTTCATATTTTAAATAAAAAGCTAAATATAGGTGGTGGAGGGTTCAGATAACGTGTCCATCATCAGCTCACAGCTTCTGTAGTGGTTAGCCATGTTGAGGTAGCACTGAGAATGGACATCTCCATGAGGACACATCACAATGTTCAACTAACATATCAGACAGCTGATTATTCAAAGCAGTATTTCTGTGTGTCTTCAACATGTGGGAGGGGATCTTTAATGAAAGAAGAGAAAGAGAAGTAGACTTATATCTTCTGAGTGAGGTACTGTAGACCAACACACATCCAGCCCTGTGTTGTCCTGTATTAATCACATGAACATCAGCCTGAGACAACACACTGACCATGAGAAGCCCGGGGCGTTGCCTATCTTTCCCCGCTTGGCTGTAAATGAATTTCAGCAAACAATGTGCGGTTTTAAAATGAATGTATAAATGATTCCAGTCAGATGGAGTTACAGCCCATAATAGAGCTGTGTAGCATTGTTTCTCCATGAGGTCGTGCTGAGTGGTGTGGAGAGGAGAATATGGTTCTGACAGACACAGATGATCACATCCCGCACGTCGTCAGTCACAACAGATCTGTTTCTCTAATAAGCTCATTGTTGAAGAGTGTTGCCATGACTACTGTCCTCCCACAGGGCAGGACGTCTCCGAGACAGAGGGAGGTTTCAGGACTAATTTCCTAAACATTGCTTAACATGTAGCCAGGATACTGTATCCACGAGGTTTGTTGGATAGAAACCTTGCTTGGACTTCCTCTCACTTTGGGGATCTTGAGCCAGATGTGTACGTCTGTTTGAATCCATAGTTACATGACTGTGATCGGCACAAAACTTACTACAATCTGACTAGCTGTGATGTCACGCACACACACACACACACACACACACACACACACACACACACTCACTGTAGCTCTGAACATGCTGTCCCAATACACACCCATTATAAACTCAGAAAAAGTCTGAAAACGGCATAAAACTACTGCAATAGCATTTCAAAAAAGAGCATGTTTAAGAGGATTTGAAGATTTTCTCCAATGTAAAAAAATGTGGAAAAAGCATAATATTTTAAAAAGTATAAATGATAGAAAAAAGTTGAATGTAAGAACTAATGTCCTTAAAGAGCTGAATATTGAGGTAGTTGAATGGTTTCTGTAGCTGAAAGTATGTAAAAGTAGAAGTAGAAGAAGAAGAAGAAGAAGAAGAAGAAGAAGTAGAAGAAGAAGTAGAAGAAGAAGTAGAAGTAGAAGTAGAAGAAGTAGAAGAAGAAGAGAGAGAGGAAAGCTCTGGGTGTAATATAAATGATGATATCAGCAGTTATTGCTGTTAAAAGTGAGTCATTATTTTATACCACTCATTGGCGCTGACCTCAGCTCCAGATGTGCTCACCATGGATGCAGAGAGCAGCTCCATGCTGTACACATCTGGAGCTGAGGTCAGCTTCCAGCAGCCAGCAGAACGCGGTAGTGACGCGGTAGTGACGCGTCCGTTTCCCAGCATTCAGTGCGGCATGATGGCGGACAGCAGGGAGAAAGCGCTACAGGACTACAGGAAGAAACTGCTGGAACACAAAGAGATAGACGGCCGGCTGAAAGAATGTGAGAGACTGTTACAGCACTATTATATATTATATATATACATCCGGTGCAGCGGAAACACATGTGGTCTGTTTTAACTGGAGAGATATCACTGAGCAGCAGCAGCAGCTCGGCAGCTAGCATCTGCTTTGTCACGCAGCTAGCAGCTAGCAGCTAGCATCCTCCATAGGAATGAACTGAGGTGATGCTAGCTTAGCTTAGCTTAGCGGAGGGGTAGTGCTATACTATAACTATGAGCTACGTTATCTTATTAACCTCTATACCACAGGTAACCTGTAGTTCCGTTACTTTAATATACATGTTGTTCTGATATCTGTTAACCTCCTGAGAGAGTTTAACGTGAAGCTAACTGTGCAGCTAACAGCTAACAGCTAACAGTTAACTCACATTAACATGTTTCACTGTGATGTAACAAACAGCTTCATCTGTGCTGTTGGGTTGTTGTGTTGGATAAGGAACACCAGAAACATTATTATTATTATATTATTATTATTATTATTATTATTATATTATTATTGTTATTATATTATAATTATTATTATTATTGTTATTATTATTATTGTTATTGTTATTATTATATTATTGTTATTATTATTATTATTATTGTTATTACTATTTTTATTGTTATTATCTTATAATTATTGTTATTATTATTATTGTTATTATGTTATTATATTATTATTGTTATTATATTATTATTATTATTATTATTATTATTATTAATAACGTCCTCCTTCCTGTCTGATCCCCAGTGAGAGAACAGCTGAGAGAACAAACCAAACAGTATGAGAAGTCAGAGAATGACCTGAAGGCTCTGCAGAGTGTTGGCCAGGTAAGGAAGGTGTCTGTAACTCATTTAACTCACCTCTGCAGAGTGTTGGCCAGGTAAGGATGGTGTCTGTAACTCATTTAACTCACCTCTGGAGAGGCTGCAGCAGCAGCAGACTGAAGATCAACACATTTACAGGCAGTCACCATGAAATGAAGGATTTTCTATTGTGTCTGTAGTATGAAATAACCCCAGTATCTTTAAATATATTCAGAGGATCCGGTTGTCATCAGCGGGGTAGACATAGACTTTGGCTTTGTCATATCAGGTATAGATTTTAAACTGGAAGGCTTTGTTAAAGCTACAAAAAAGAAGATATGACAATTAAGATAATCTGCCAAACATCAGCTGTTGGTCACTGTGGTGGGGAGACGTGTGTCCAGCATTACTGACCGAACTACTGTAGATGACAGATTAATCATCAGTCACTAGGGAGACACTAAGTTGGCTTTATAACACGAGAAAAGGTTTGTGTAGAACAGGATATTATCGAATACATATGTGGTATGCAATGTATTTTTTTTTATCTGAACGTTTGAAACGCATACTTTCAACATATGCATGTAGAAACATGGTAAATCATTGATTTTGAAATCCTATTTTTCATCATGTTTATCACACATTGTCTCTGTCATCCAGCCTGATGTAGAGTTGTGTGTCTATGAAATCTATAGGATTTGTGTCTGAGTGTCTGTGGGTGAAGAGAAAGGAGAAGGTTCAGACATCGTGAGACAAAGAGGAGAGAGACGATCAGTGGCTGATTACATTCTGTCTTTACTAACCACCTCTGTGCTTCGTTCCCTGCAGATTGTTGGAGAAGTGCTCAAACAGCTGACTGAGGAGAAATGTAAGTTCATCAGCAGATATCTCACATTTACCAGTGGGGGGGGGATTTCATCACCACTGAGCCTTATGGCTGTACCAGCTACTAACAGGACATACATACACTAAGTGCCTTTGTTGTCATCAGTAAATAAAAAGGATGCAGGACTTGCTCACCACTCCTGTTGACCCCGGCTCATGTTACCGTCGCTCCACTCGTCCCCTGCAGTGGCGTCCACATGTCTCCGTGGTCGGGCCAGAACACGGGCCTCTTCTTGTAGTTACAGACATACAATGAGCTTAATTAGTTTCAACCATCACAGTCTCAATGAACTATTACTCTGTGCATTCATCTGCAACACACCACTCATGTTTCCATGTCTTTACTGTGGTAGGCCCATATTACACAAGACCCGCCCTCTCGAAGCTCGGCAACCAATGAAAAATGACCAATGACAACCTGTGACTGTGACACGTGTCAAACAGTGATTAGCTCAGACGTGATGCTGATTTGTTTCTTGTGTGATTCCAGTCATTGTGAAGGCCACCAACGGGCCCAGATATGTGGTTGGATGCCGCAGACAGGTTGGTGCTCAACAGATCGTATCCTGTAATGTTTTATCTTCTCTTATTGCTGTCTCCACAAATGTTATGGGGATTGGATTGTGGCATATTTTGTTCCATCTTCAGGAGACTGATAGACATTTATGTTCAACAAAAATTATATATTGCAAACTTGCCAGCATATGTTTATGTTCTGAAACTGTCATGAGCTGTTCAGAATATAAATAAATACTTCAAAACAATGATTCTAAATGTATTAATCATGAGACATGACAAGAGTGCAGACAGATTGAAATTAGAGAAATGGTCATCAGGTTCGGCGCCGTCAGCTGCACATTAAGGCTCGGTGATCCACCGACTGTTTCCAGGTGTTGGGAGTAATGCTGGATATGTGGAAAAAGTGGAATAAAACCTTGCTCAACAGAACACATTGATGGGACAGAGGATTGGGAGACGGTGGAGGCAGAGGGTCCACCAGCCAAACAACACATATATCTACTCACACACTCACTTTGTGCTCGACCAGCTCTGTTTCCTCGGCAGAAAACCGCTCGCTTCTCCAATTTACCGAATGTGCCTTTTAAATAGCGACGCACAGGAACACCTGACTTTTAAAGGGAATGGGAGATGACACTGATTGGTTTAGTTCCTGTTACGCCCAAAAAACACCTGTGATTAATTAAGAGACTAAATACAACCTCTTTGCCCTTTGCTCCTAACTTTGCTCCCAGATTAACTAGCAAAATGATGTTGGACACGCTCTAAATGCACCTTAGACCATGTGTTGTAGATTGTTAAAACAGGACCCATAGTGTCCCAGAGCGAGCTGTGTGAAGTCTGGTGAATGTCCTCGAGTGACGTCACTCTCTCTAGGAACCAGGTTTCAACAAGGAAGAGTAATGATGGAACAATGAAGACCATATCTCTGCTTCTGCTGCATAGAGCTGGATACGTGTGTTTTACACTCATGGTGGACTGAAGGAGTGCGATGCTAAATCAGTGGATCACTCCTTCATGTACTGAGTCTGTATCAGCAGCATCAGAGATGTTGCCGTACCCTCGCTCTCTGTTTCTTTGTCTCTGGTTGTAAATGAGCAGGACTGCTTTATACAATCAAAATTGTAGATTGATAGTTTTTATTTCCTGGATAAGACATAATGTTCCCAACCTGCCAACACGTTGCAGTCTCACTAGTTTCTGACCTCAGTGTTTAGATTGTGAACGCTAATCTCTGATATTTTTCCTCCCAGTTGGACAAGTCCCAGCTGAAGCCGGGCACCAGAGTGGCTTTGGACATGACTACACTCACTATAATGAGGTAGGCTGGAGAGAATCCTCACTTAGAAGTGGTTAAACAGTATCACAGGCTAATAAGGAGCTAACTGCTCAGCATGTGTTTCCTGTTGTTTCGAAGGTACCTTCCCAGAGAGGTGGACCCTCTGGTGTACAACATGTCCCACGAGGACCCCGGCAGCGTCTCCTACTCTGAGATCGGAGGCTTGTCTGAGCAGATCCGTGAGCTGAGAGAGGTACAGTATAGTAGGTGATAAATGTGTTGTAGTTTAACTAACAGAGGCTCCCGTATGTGTTTCATCAGATCACATTCTTATGGTTGGGCTTCTGTTTTAGACGGCAGAGGCATCGAGACCAGATGATAGATTTTGATTTGATTCTCTGTCCATTGAGTCCCAAACAATGCTGCTGTTTTGTGATGGCAGGTGATTGAGCTGCCTCTGACCAACCCGGAGCTCTTCCAGAGAGTGGGCATCATCCCCCCTAAAGGCTGCCTGCTCTACGGGCCTCCAGGTCAGTACTTCAGGGTCGACCCGTCCATCATGGCACCTCCCGGCTCGGTGCCTTGAATGCCTTCGTAGGTTAGGTTTAGGCACGAGGAATGAGATTAGTTTAGGGTCGTAGCCAACCAGAGGCAGAGTAGGGCGGGTCACATGACCGGGGAGGTCCAATGACATCATTCTGCATAATAATTAGCCGCGTGCTTCTACACACAGCACACTGGAGTACAGAACCATATTTGAACCGGTATTTGTTTCTGAGACACGGACACATGTTAATCTTATTTTACTTGTGTAAAGTTCTTATTATGTGTTTGAATTTTATGATCCAGATATTATTTTAGAATTATTACACGGCTGTGTTGAATACTCGATTCTGATTGGTCAATCACGGCGTTCTGCGGTCTGTTATTTCTGTATAACAGACCGTTGCTATGTATAACAGACCGTTGCTATGGGCGCAGCTCTGATGTCGGACTCTGGCGGACCGTTTTTGCGTCAAAATATTGATTTCTTAAGTAAGTAGCCGTGTAATAAGCGGAATAAGGTACAGCTAGCGGGTCATTGTAGTGAAAGAATCCCCTTCAGGGCGATGCTGCATCGCCCTGAAGGGGATTCTTTCACTACAATGTCCCGCTAGCTGTACATTATCCCTTACGTGTTGTGTAGTTGGGTCGGTGGTTCTAAGTCCTCCGTTTGGACCTGTATCTGGTACTGATGAGAGGTTCCTTCTGTCACAGGCACTGGGAAGACTCTTCTTGCCAGAGCAGTGGCCAGTCAGCTGGACTGTAACTTCCTGAAGGTGAGTGTCGGCACCAACGAGGACGCACTGCCACTCTGCAGCCGGTCAGTCAGCTGATGTGTGTGTGTGTGTGTGTGTGTGTGTGTCTCTGTGTGTGTGTGTCTCTGTGTGTGTGTGTGTGTGTGTGTGTGTGTGTGTGTGTCTCTGTGTGTGTGGACAGGTGGTGTCCAGCTCCATCGTGGACAAGTACATAGGTGAGAGCGCCCGGCTGATCAGAGAGATGTTCAACTATGCCAGAGACCACCAGCCTTGCATCATCTTCATGGATGAGATCGATGCCATCGGTGAGGATCTGCTTTGGTTTTTCACTCTTCTGGGCTTTATTGTCTTTATTGGGTATTTGTTTTTCTCATTTACTCAGCATGACGCTGCAATCAAAGCTTTATAAATCTGTTATAAGGCTTTTATTGTGAGGCAGCTGAAGCTTAATTGTAGCCTTTGCTACCGCCAATACCTCGTAAATATGGTGCTATGTAAAGATATGGAGCTATGTAAAGATATGGATTTACGTAAAGATATGGAGCTATGTAAAGATATGGAGCTATGTAAAGATATGGAGCTATGTAAAGATATGGAGCTACGTAAAGATATGGAGCTACGTAAAGATATGGAGCTATGTAAAGATATGGAGCTATGTAAAGATATGGATTTACGTAAAGATATGGAGCTATGTAAAGATATGGAGCTATGTAAAGATATGGAGCTATGTAAAGATATGGAGCTATGTAAAGATATGTACACTTTGAGTTCCCCCAAAGCCCCGGGATCCACTTAGAACTCATTACTAAAATATAGCATATAATAATATAAATAGAATAGAATAAAGTCCTATATGCTCTGAATATACACTGTTTTTGATCACGTGAGTACCGTGGTTGAGATTCTCCACTCGTTAGGACCTCCTCACCTCCTCACTTCCTCACCTCCTCACCTCCTCCCTCCTCACCTCCTCACCTCCTCACCTCCTCCCTCCTCACCTCCTCACCTCCTCACCTCCTCACCTCCTCACCTCCTCCCTCCTCACCTCCTCACCTCCTCACCTCCTCACCTCCTCACCTCCTCCCTCCTCACCTCCTCACCTCCTCACCTCCTCACCTCCTCACCTCCTCCTCCTCACCTCCTCACCTCCTCACCTCCTCACCCCTCACCCCTCACCTCCTCCCTCCTCACCTCCTATCCTCCTCACCTCCTCACCTCCTCACCTCCTCACCTCTTATCCTCTGTCCTGCTGTTGTTCCCTGTAGGCGGCCGCCGTTTCTCTGAGGGAACGTCTGCTGACAGAGAGATCCAGAGGACTTTGATGGAGGTAAAGAGAGTCTCTTCAGTGTGATGTCTTTTCTAATACTTGGCCAATAGAAGTGTCTACTTATTCTGCTACGGGTCAATAACATCAGCACAAACTGCTCAAACATGGCCCAGTCTATTATATAGACTGGATGATTATATAGACTATTAGATAGACTAGATGATTATATAGACTATTAGATAGACTGGATGATTATATAGACTATTAGATAGACTGGATGATTATATAGACTATTAGATAGACTGGATGATTAATGTGTGTGTGTGTGTGTGTGTCCTACCAGCTGCTGAACCAGATGGACGGCTTTGACACGCTGCACAGAGTGAAGATGATCATGGCCACCAACAGACCGGACACTCTGGACCCGGCTCTGCTGCGGCCCGGCAGACTGGACCGGAAAATACGTAAGATCTGTGTTCCTGTCATCACCTGTGTGTCAGCTCTCTGTGATCACACTCAGAGAGACTCATGTCCTCTTCTGTCCATCATCTGTGTGTCAGCTCTCTGTGGTCACACTCAGAGAGACTCATGTCCTCTTCTGTCCATCACCTGTGTGTCAGCTCTCTGTGGTCACACTCAGAGAGACTCATGTCCTCTTCTGTCCATCAGACATCGAACTGCCCAATGAACAGGCTCGTCTGGACATCCTCAAAATCCACTCCAGTCCGATCACCAAGCACGGAGAGATAGGTGAGTGATCTCCTCTGCTCAGTCTGATCTGCACAACAAACACTGCATGTGATGATCATAAAGTGGGCATGTCTGTAAAGGGGAGACTCGTGGGTACCCATAGAACCCATTTACATTCACATATCTGGAGGTCAGAGGTCAAGGGACCCCTTTGAAAATGGACGTGACAGTTTTTCCTCGCCAACATTTAGCGTAACTTCGTAGTATTATTTAGCGTTCTTCCTGACATGCTAGCATGACCTGTTCGGTACCGATGGATTCATCAGGTTTATATGATGTTATTATCTTCTCTCGCTACAAGGAAGGAAAGATATTCAGTATGAGCCCAGCAGACGGTTTGAGGTCAAATCTGTGATGAAAGCAGAGAAATAATAAAACAATGAGGTCATTTCCTCAATTTGTGCACTAAAATGAAAAGGAACAGAAAACAATATGTTCTTCTGTAAAATGTTTACAGGATGTCAAAGAAAATATCAAATAGATACTTTATTCATCCTGAAAGAAAATATCAACAACAACCCAAAGCTGTGGATGTATCTCAATCAAAACGTATTTAACAAAACGTTATCAGTAGAGACGGTCAGCTGACGACCGGTCCAAACCGGTCAGCTGACCGGCCGATCAGCTGACATCAGCACAGCTTCGACTGGTCATTTTTTGTCCACAAATTGAGGTAATGACCTCATTGTTTTTCTTATTTCTGTGCATTCATCAAAGGTTTGACCTCAAACTGTCGGGCTTCGTACATCCTAAAAACCTGATCAATATAAGGAGGCAACATGTTGTACGTTTACAGCCGTAAACCTGGCTCAGCTTCAGTAAAACCAGCTGTACTCTGTAGATAACAGACATTATCAGCACTAACCGTGAGATCGTGTTCCTGCTGCAGCTCCTCTGATTCTCTTTGGTTCTTTTCAGATTATGAAGCCATTGTGAAGCTGTCAGACGGTTTCAACGGAGCTGATCTGAGAAACGTGTGCACAGAAGCAGGTTGGACACTGGTCATCATCAGTATCATCATGTTCTCCATGTTCTCCATGTTCTCCATGTTCTCCATGTTCTCCATATTCTCCATGTTGTCCATGTTCTTCACATGTTTGTTTGTTTGCAGGTCTGTTTGCGATCCGCGCCGACCGTGAGTACGTGACTCAGGAAGACTTCATGAAAGCTGTGAGGAAAGTGGCTGATTCAAAGAAGCTGGAGTCCAAGCTGGACTACAAGCCTTTATAAACCCTCTGTGTTAACGTCTTAGTCCTTTTCTCATCCTTTTCATTGCTTTTTCATGGATTTGCTGTGTTCCATACTTCAAGTCAACAGTTTGTTTATGTGTGTGTGAAGCGACATTATAAAAAGTACATAGTCTTCACTTGTTAGTCTGACCTGCCTTTTTTAAGCTCTGGATCTAAAAGGCTGATCATTCTGGCATCCAACTAAACACTCAATAAAATAACTGTGTACTGAAAATATACCTTTAAATGGAAACTACTGCGTTATTCTTTTCTCTCATGACCTTCAGCGTCTCAGTGACTGCAGGCTGGAAGTCTGCTCCGAGATGTCTTCAGTATGACGGTAATCCAGTGATGGATGTCTGTTCATCCAGGTTCACTGCAGACTGGAGGGCGGTGTGATATGATAAGTATCACCAGGCAGGGGTAACCAGATATTGCCATACTGTAAGCAAGGTGATATATTGCGATTGGGGGAAAAAAAAAATAGCCTAATTACTATTTTTTTATTTTAAAAATGTTAACATGGTACAGTGGCTCATCGGCCATAATTCTTACTATAACAGTTAAGGCACTCAAAGAGGCTACTCACATATTGTCAATAAAAGATAAATAAAAATAATAAGACGTGTGTGTGATGTAAATGTGATGTTCCATCAGACTCTGACCTGCTGGTAAAGATGAACTGAACTGCAGCTCGTTCATACACCAGACTGGTTTACGTTCGGTGTGAATGTGCAGCGGGAGGCTTCTGAACGCTGTGGACAGAAGGACTCTTCAGTCTGTTGTTGTTCCGCCTATCGACACATTCAGGTGATGCCGTAGGAATTTAAATGTTTGCAGTGTGTCCACTGATATAACTCTTCAAAAACAACTTCCTGTTTCATGGCGAATGATGCGTCGCCACGGCAAGCGGGTTCAACAAACGCTCAAAGCTTTGCCGTCTGCCATCATCTCGTGGACCCACGTTGTCGATCCTCGGGTCTAAACTCTATCTCTAACCCTTCAGACACACACATGATCTCCTCACTCAGAAGAACAGCAACACATGATGTCAAATCAATCTTCACTCTTTTTAATTTACATATTCCTTCATTAACGGAGTCCAATTAAAGCTCTGTGGTCAATAAATACAGCGCCGGTCCTGTCGGGGGTCAAACCATCATATTCTAAAAACAAAGACATTCACAAAATGGAATAAACATAAATAATCTGTACATGTTATCTACATCCTACATCCAGCTTCTTCTCTTGCGCTATGATCTCAAACTGATCTGCTGTCAGGTCAACTTTAAATGAGTCTTTGGTTCAGAGTCTGTACATTATCTAGCCCATAATATACAGTATATCATCATATACACTATCTGCTGTGTAAATGAGAGCAGCTACATTCATGCTGAAAACTAATGAAACATGCTGATAATGAAAGGTCAACAGCAGACTAACATATAACAGACTGAACATCTGTCAACAGCTGCTGTATCCCAACTCCACATCATCCACTACCTCTAAAGTGGTCAGAGTGCAGACTCAAACCACTGGGAGTATTATGGGATGTCCAACATGTCCAACATGTCCAACTGTCCCACAACAAAGGCAAAGAACTGGAGGAGCTGCTCACAGCTGCAGAACATGTAAAAACATATTTCTGAGTGTCATTCTAACGTCTGACATCACTGTATCATGTCCTCTTAGTATAAACTGGTAAAGTACATACTGTATACAGTATAAAGTACATACTGTATACAGTATAAAGTACATACTGTATATAGTATAAAGTACATACTGTACACAGTATAAAGTACATACTGTATACAGAGTCGACCTTTATTATTATTATTATATTATTATATATTAAACTACGTTTGATGTCTTGATGTCTAGTGGTTGTTCAGACCGAGGGGCATCATGATGCATATTATCTGGTTCAGTATGGAGTCACTGTTGTCCAGCCGGTCCCGGTCCCGGTCCCGGTCCCGGTCCCGGTCCCGGTCCCGGTCCGTGTGTGAGGGTGAAGGACTCGTGGACGAAGGCTCTGCAGATCGGGCAGTGTTGGAAGTGAGCCACGCAGCCGTCGCACACACAGGCGTGTCTGCAGGGCAGCAACACCTGGTTCACTGCTGCGTTCTGACACACCACACAGTCTCTGCCCCCCCCCTCCGACCAGGCCTCCTCCAGCTCCACCGGGCCGGACTCCTCCACCGCTGCACCGGGTCGGACACTCTGCTCCGGGTCCGGAGGCTCAGACGCCCCCCCGCTGTCAGCTGACATGAAGAGAGGCTGCAGGAGACAGGAGACAGGAGGTAGGAGGTAGGAGGCAGGAGGCAGGAGACAGGAGACAGGAGGCAGGAGGCAGGAGGCAGGAGGTAGGAGACAGGAGGTAGGAGGCAGGAGGCAGGAGACAGGAGACAGGAGGCAGGAGGCAGGAGGCAGGAGACAGGAGGTAGGAGACAGGAGGCAGGAGACAGGAGACAGGAGGCAGGAGGCAGGAGGTAGGAGGTAGGAGACAGGAGGCAGGAGGCAGGAGGCAGGAGGTAGGAGACAGGAGGTAGGAGGCAGGAGGCAGGAGACAGGAGACAGGAGGCAGGAGGCAGGAGGCAGGAGACAGGAGACAGGAGGTAGGAGACAGGAGGCAGGAGACAGGAGACAGGAGGCAGGAGGCAGGAGGTAGGAGGTAGGAGACAGGAGACAGGAGGTAGGAGACAGGAGACAGGAGGCAGGAGACAGGAGACAGGAGGCAGGAGGCAGGAGGTAGGAGGTAGGAGGCAGGAGGCAGGAGACAGGAGACAGGAGGCAGGAGGCAGGAGGCAGGAGGTAGGAGACAGGAGGTAGGAGGCAGGAGGCAGGAGACAGGAGACAGGAGGCAGGAGGCAGGAGGCAGGAGACAGGAGACAGGAGGTAGGAGACAGGAGGCAGGAGGCAGGAGGTAGGAGGTAGGAGACAGGAGGCAGGAGGTAGGAGGCAGGAGACAGGAGGTAGGAGGCAGGAGGCAGGAGGCAGGAGGTAGGAGGTAGGAGACAGGAGGCAGGAGGTAGGAGGCAGGAGACAGGAGGTAGGAGGCAGGAGACAGGAGACAGGAGGTAGGAGACAGGAGGTAGGAGACAGGAGACAGGAGACAGGAGGTAGGAGACAGGAGGTAGGAGGCAGGAGACAGGAGACAGGAGGCAGGAGGCAGGAGGCAGGAGGCAGGAGGCAGGAGACAGGAGACAGGAGGTAGGAGACAGGAGGTAGGAGGCAGGAGGCAGGAGACAGGAGGTAGGAGACAGGAGGTAGGAGACAGGAGGTAGGAGGTAGGAGACAGGAGACAGGAGGCAGGAGACAGGAGGTAGGAGACAGGAGGTAGGAGACAGGAGGTAGGAGGTAGGAGGTAGGAGACAGGAGACAGGAGGCAGGAGGCAGGAGACAGGAGGTAGGAAACAGGAGGCAGGAGGCAGGAGACAGGAGGCAGGAGGTAGGAGGCAGGAGGCAGGAGACAGGAGGTAGGAGACAGGAGGTAGGAGGCAGGAGGTAGGAGACAGGAGGTAGGAGGCAGGAGACAGGAGGTAGGAAACAGGAGGTAGGAGGCAGGAGACAGGAGACAGGAGACAGGAGGCAGGAGGTAGGAGGCAGGAGGCAGGAGACAGGAGGTAGGAGACAGGAGGTAGGAGGCAGGAGACAGGAGACAGGAGACAGGAGGTAGGAGACAGGAGGTAGGAGGCAGGAGACAGGAGGTAGGAGACAGGAGGTAGGAGACAGGAGGTAGGAGGCAGGAGACAGGAGGTAGGAGACAGGAGGTAGGAGGTAGGAGGTAGGAGACAGGAGACAGGAGACAGGAGGTAGGAGGTAGGAGGTAGGAGACAGGAGGCAGGAGGCAGGAGGTAGGAGGCAGGAGACAGGAGGTAGGAGACAGGAGGTAGGAGACAGGAGACAGGAGACAGGAGACAGTACATCAAGATCACGTTAACTGTTCACAGGAACTACTGCTCTAACAGAACCACACTGATGTCATAGTGATGTCTTCAAAGTGATGTTTAATAAACTATGAAATACTGTGAAAGAGAAGATTCTCCTCAGATCAGATCAGTCTATAATTAAAAGTACTGGTGCCACTTTCTGATGAGTCACCCTTTATAAAGGTTTATAAGCATTCATTGATGGCTTTATCAAAGTTACTCATGCTTTATAGATCATTGGAACTCGGTTCCTGTCCTGTTGGGTCGGCCACCCAACAGGACAGGAACCGAGTACAACGGACAGTCTGGTCTGCAGAGAACATCATTACTGCTCCACCCAGGACTAATACACCTCCAGAGCCAGGAAACGGGCAGGAAGCATCACTGTAGACCCTTCACACCCTGAACGCTACAGAGCACCGTACACCAAAACAACCTGTTCCAGCTCCTCCCCTCTGGGGAGTACATACTATACTTTGACTTTTTTAAACTTTTTTTTTTTTTTTACATTTTTAGGACATACTATACTTTGACTTCTGAACTTTTTTTTAAATCTTTTTTTATTTATTTTTTTCATTTTTAGGACATATTATACTTTGACTTCTGAACTTTTTTTTTTTACATTTTTTATTTTTTTTTATTACATTTTTAAGACATACTATAATTTAACTTTTTAATTTTTTTTTTTTTTACATTTTTAGGACATACTATACTTTGACTTTTTTTTTTTTTTTTTTTTTTTTTAAACTTTTTTGGGACATACTATATTTGACTTTTTACATTTTTTTTTACATTTTTAGGACATACTATACTTTGACTTTTTTAAAGTTTTTTTTTTTCTTTCATTTTTAGGACATACTATACTTTGACTTCTGAACTTTTTTTTAAATCTTTTTTTATTTATTTTTTTCATTTTTAGGACATATTATACTTTGACTTCTGAACTTTTTTTTTTTACATTTTTTATTTTTTTTTATTACATTTTTAAGACATACTATAATTTAACTTTTTAATTTTTTTTTTTTTTTACATTTTTAGGACATACTATACTTTGACTTTTTTTTTTTTTTTTATTTTTTTTAAACTTTTTTGGGACATACTATATTTGACTTTTTACATTGTTATTTACATTTTTAGGACATACTATACTTTGACTTCTGAACTTTTTTTTAAATCTTTTTTTATTTTTTTTTAATTACATTTTTAAGACATACTATAAATTAACTTTTTAATTTTTTTTTTTTTTTTACATTTTTAGGACACTATATTTGACTTTAAATTTTTTTTTATTTTTTTTTACATTTTTAGGACATACTATACTTTGTTTTGTTTTTTTAAACTTTTTTTTTTTTTATTTTTTATTTTTTTTATTCTTTCAATTTTTTAGGACATACTATATTTTGCCTTTTTTTTTTACATTTTTTGGACATACTATACTATACTTTTTTAAAAAGTAAAATAAAAATAAAAAGTGAAATAATTTTTTTTTTTTAATTTTTTTATTTGATTTTTTTATTCTTTCACATTTTTAGGACATACTATATTTTGACTTTTTTTTTTTTTTTAATTTTTTTTTACTTTTTTAGGACAGTATATTTGACTTTTTATATTTTTTTTTACATTTTTAGGACATACTATACTTTGTTTTGTTTTTTTAAACTTTTTTTTTTTGATTTTTGATTTTTTTATTCTTTCACTTTTTTAGGACATAATATATTTTGCCTTTTTTTTTTTTTTACATTTTTAGGACATACTATACTCTGACTTTTTAAAAGTTTTTTTTTTTTTTACATTTTTAGGACATACTATACTTTGACTTCTAAACTTTTTTTTAAATCTTTTTTTTATTTTTTTTATTACATTTTTAAGACATACTATAATTTACCTTTTTAATTTTTAATTTTTTTACTTTTTTAGTACATACTTTACTTTGACTTTTTTAAAAAGTAAAATAAAAATAAAAAGTGAAATAATTTTTTTTTTAAACCTTTTTTATTTTATTTTTTTATTCTTTCACTTTTTTAGGACATACTTTACTTTGACTTTTTTAAAAAGTAAAATAAAAATAAAAAGTGAAATAATTTGTTTTCTTTTTTAACTTTTTTTATTTGATTTTTTTTTTTTTTTACATTTTTAGTACATACTATACTTTGACTTTTTTTTAAAAACTTTTTTTATTTTATTTTTTATTTCTTATTTTTTTACTTTTTTAGGACATACTATACTTTGACTTTTTTAAAGTTTTTCTTTTTTTTTACATTTTTAGGACATACTATACTTTGACTTCTGAACTTTTTTTTAAATCTTTTTTTATTTATTTTTTTCATTTTTAGGACATACTATACTTTGACTTCTGAACTTTTTTTTTTTTTACATTTTTTATTTTTTTTTATTACATTTTTAAGACATACTATAATTTAACTTTTTAATTTTTTTTTTTTTTCACATCTTTAGGACATACTATATTTGACTTTTTAAATTTTTTTTTATTTTTTTTTACATTTTAGGACATACTATACTTTGTTTTGTTTTTTTAAACTTTTTTATTTTTATTTTTTATTCTTCAACTTTTTTAGGACATACTTTATTTTGCCTTTTTTTTTTTTTTTTTACGTTTTTTGGACATACTATACTTTGACTTTTTTAAAAAGTAAAATAAAAATAAAAAGTGAAATAATGTTTTTTTTTAAACTTTTTTTATTTGATTTTTTTATTCTTTCACTTTTTTAGGACATACTATATTTTGTCTTTTTTTTTTTAAATTTTTTTTTTACTTTTTTAGGACATAGTATATTTG